>BKZX01032044.1:0-12481 GCA_014362285.1 Fagus crenata
AAAAAATTTATACAGCCAAATAATTAAGAATTGCACTAATGCAAAATAAATTAAATATGAGACGCAAAACATAGGGATCAAATATGGTGCCTAAATAATTATTTTGGCATTTATTAAAAATTGCACTAATGCAAAATAAATCAAATACTGCACTAGTCCAAATATGTATTAAGATTATGTATGTCAATAATTAATACATTTCTTCTTGTTAAATATTAGCTATTAGCTAATTTATGATACAAATTTCAAAACGTTCCCTTAAAGCTCATGTTACAATTTGAAGACTTATCTGTAAACAGTTGCACAAACATGTTCTTCCATGCTAATCGATACACCAATACATGTGTAGATAAATTTTTTTTTTTTTTAGTGACATATCCCACTCTCATCAACATTAGATGCTTTATCAGCCAAAAGAGGTTCCTCCAAATCAATTCTACAACTTGTGTTCTCTGAAGAATCAACTTTCAAGATGTTTACATTCCCCGCCTCATCAGTTTGGATCTTTGTGTTTTCATTGATTTCAACAATGTTTTTGGCTTTACCCCATAGCACGGCATATAAACCAATAATCACACCAATGGCACCTATTAAGCTGTAAAAAAACAAAATTGGACCTTAATAGATATCCAAAGATAACTTATAAAAGCAATGATAATTTGCCAAAATTAAAAACATATTCAATTGCCCAAGAAGATGAATGAAAAATCCAAGTTTTGTTAATAATTGTTGTAAGACAACATGTTTTTGTTACAGTCCCATCTTGATCAAAGCAGATGGAAGATAAACGTTCCAAGTTTTTCAAAGTTGAGACAGTGTTACCTTCCTGTATAAATCTCCTCATGAAGAAACACAGCAGCCATTATGGTCACAATAATTGTGCACATAGGATTGAACATTGCTGAAAAGAGTGGACCCCTTTGTGATATGCACCATGCTTGAACGAAAAATGCAAGCCCCGATCCTATACATCCCTACTCATATAATATTCCAGTTACAACTATTAAGATCATGTCAATATTTAATTCAAATATCATATTAAATAAGCAATCAAAATGAACATTTTATTGAAAACCAATTACTTACTGAAAATAGACAACAAGCAAGTTCAAGACTTGAATGTATAATCCATGCTTTTGGGTCTCGCTCTATAAAAAGTGTAAATATTACTGATTGTAATGTGGCCGAGAAACACATCCAAGCAGATGAAGATAGGTGGTCAGGATAGTTTGCTGAAACTGGAACCTGATTAAAATATAGCTTTAATTAGTAATCCAATAGTGATCTTATTAAAGAGAACTTAAGAGTAGATACCTGCAATATCAGCCATAATGACCAGCAACAACAGCTTCCAAAGAGAAATAGACAACCCAGCAGCCAATTCTCACCTCCGAAACCAAAGACAGACTTTGTCGGTAGGAATTCAACATTAAGTAGCTTTGGGCCCCTAAGCAATGCCATGAACATTGCTCCAGTGACACACAAGATTGTCCCTAATATCTTGGCAATACTTCTCAAGCTTCCAAAATTCACCTTCTCGAATCTAATAATCAATAGAGAAGATAAGCATGTAAAAATTGAGAAAGAAACAGGGTCAATTGTAGCTGTCCACCTTAAACTATGGCCTCATTTTCAATGTCCATCGAAAATTATAAACTTTTGAAATCAATACAGTACTCTAATTTAAGATTAATTTGTAACCTCATCTCGTGGTCCAAATTGGATCGATCGGGTGCAATAATTAAAACTATTGCACCAGCAATAATACTTGTAAGGTTTTTCAACTTTATATCTCAACCGTCCAATAAGAAATATTAAAAAAAATTAAAATAAAAGCAAAAAGTAACTTTTTTATTGGACTATCGAATCTCGACCTTAAACGTACTATTGCTAGCCCCAATCTCGATCTGTCCAAATCAGTGTCAAAATTAATATATAAATGAACAAGTGGGTGGTGGATTGCACAATTTATCAAGAATTACCATTTGATTACAAATTAATTTGACACATCCAATGGAAGATGCCAGGAGATGCCACTAGATGTGCAGGTCATTGGCCACAATAATAGTTCTTATACTAGCTTCTGGTGGATTACTTTTATGATTGCAGAGATTATTTCATATGAAAAGTAGATATTGAGAGAATACAATTGAGTTAATGCATTTACCCAATAATAGATGCCAGTACAAAGGTGACAGCGGGGGTAAGATTGCCCATTGCACTTGCAATTGATGATGATGCTAAGTACACGCCCTCAAAATAAAGGTTCTTATTGATTGTTACACTGTAGTAGGAAAAAATATATATATATATACTATGTCTCATCAATCACTGATAAATAATTTAAGTAATTTTGCAGAGTATAAATAAATAACTTAAGTGAGGAAACAAATTCGGATAGAAATCTACCCAATAATAGCGGTTAAAAATATCAAAGAGAAGTTTCTCAAATCCATAGAACGAGAACACTTATTGGATTTTCTCTTGCCAATAAAAAGATAAGTTATACATTTATGCACGTGCTTGCTAGAGGCAAGATCCTCTTCATTTCACTTGAAATTGAAAGAGTATATTTCATGATTAAGATTTTAATTCTAAAATGTAATAGTCATGAAATTAATCCATTTTAAATGGAGAGAATCCTTTTTCTATGTAAGAGATTGAGAGCGATGAGTTTAGATATAAACACCTTGAGAAATAAGCAATAGGTGATATAACCAAAGTTGCTATGGCTTGCCTGTAAACTACGAATTCCCTGGGACTCATTCCTTGTACTAGAGCAGCTCTAGTGAAAACAGCAACAGCTGCATAAGAAAATTGCAACCCCAACATTGCCATTGCAGGCTTGTACTCGTCCAAGCCACCCATAGCTACCTGGGCATTCAAAAGACTAGAGTGTTTTTCACCTCGGGAATACTGCTGTGACACACCAATATATATAAACTGCACATGAGGGTTTGTACTTCTAATTTTTTTTTTTTTTTTTGGAGGGTGCAAAAAGGAACTACAAAATTAAAATTAATTTGGTCCTCTCTAATTATTGTGTAAAGTTCTTCGTTCAACTATTAATTGTATTAATTTAGTTTTTCAACCATCAAAATCAAGTTAATTTTATAGGAATTAATAGTTGAAGTTGATTGATTTTCGAAAAATTTACACTTTTTTTTTTTTTTTTAATTTTTATAAATAACCTTTTAACTTATGTTCTATTTGCTAATGTATCTAATTTTGCTAAAAATTTAAATGATGAGGAGATTCAAAGATAAAATTGACCTAATTTTGTAACTTCAGGGACTAATTTGAGACAATTAATAGTTGGGAGACCAAATTAAACTTTACCATATAGTTGGAGGACAATTGCATGACGGCTTGAGTATCCATTTGTACTTTCACATTATCTAATTAATGTGACTTATTTTAATGCTTTAATAAGTCATGTGATTTAATATATGTAAATGGTCTTTTCAACCACCATGCAATTGGTTAAACCCAATTTGGCTTCCCATGAAAAATATCAACCTAAATTGAATATGAATATTACAACTTAAGAAGAAAACTTTGTAACACAATTGACACCTCTTAATATTTCCAATGAATGCATTAAGTGTTCAAATCTCCCTCTCTCAACTATCGAATTATATATATATATATATATATTACAATTTAGAATGGACTTGTAATATATGTGATAATCCCAACTTAAGAGGGGACATATTGAGGTGTAATCTAGGTGAAAAGGATTGTTTATGGGAATTTTGAAGTGAGATCGTGAACATATTAATGGAATTTTGCGCGCGCAAACACACACCCAAAAAAAAAAAAAAAAAGGCCAAAATGAGAATTAACTGTTCTTAATGGCTAGTAACCATTTTAACAGAGTTTTAAGAATCATGTCTCTTCAGTAGTGACCTTTCAATGGCGTCTTTTCATTGATATTTCTTCATTCCTTATATATAACATAGTTAGGTTTTTAAGCGGTGGCTAATTCCATGACAAAAGTAGTATTTCAATATTTGGAATTGGTGTATTTTTCATTATTATTTTCTTTAACTCTTTTGAGAACTGGTTGAAGAATTGAAGCACAATAGATTTACTCGAGCAAAACATTTAAGCACAGAAAGTTTGTCTGTCACTTGCCTGAGACTCACTCGAGTGAGATTGTAGAGAACAATATTCCAAGTATGTTTCAATAAATGATTTTTATTGGGTTTTTCAACCTACTTTGGGCACTTGTAAAAAATCATGCTTTGCATGACTTTTCATTAGGGAAAAAGATTGTTACACCTAGAGCAATATAGAGAAAACCTTGTGTCTTTTCTTCCTTGTGCCAAACTGGAAAATCTTTATATTTTACCCACTCATCTTGTGATCTCAAAGAGAGTGATAAGTTAACTATATTGCTTTAGATTTGGTGTCGTAGTGGTATCTAATGCTTGTGTGTGGAATTCATAATAAACTTGTTGAATTAATTTGTCTATTCCAATGCACAAATTGCTTGGAGTCTAAATATTTTTTCAAAAATCATATTCAATTTGTTTACTGCAATTAATATACATATTCAAAGGAAACGATTTATGTGTAATCCTTTAGCAAACTCTTTGAGAGATGGCAGATATCGTCTTAAAGAAAACAATTCATCACACCTCTAGGCTTACTTTGATTCTATTATTCTTCCATTGTTTTCCCCTAATTTTCCAACAAATCTTAGATGTGAATTTTACCAATATATATAATTGGAGTAAAATGAAGAGTGACTTCGGTTTAAATGGTAAACAACTAACAATTTATTGGTTATCACGAACTTCCTCACATCAACAACATAGGCACCGATCCAGTCTAGAGATCCATCCATATAATGCAACGGAGGCTCTTTCCTTCTTGAAGCAATTCGAAGGCTTTGTTAATTTCTTGGAAGCTCAATTCATGCGATATGAACTCGTCCAAACTAAGTTCCTGCAGCACAAACACACATCATAAGGAGAACATTATATTCAAATTCATGAGCGAGTATGATTGCCTGATTGGTGTTTTTTTTTTTTTAAATAAACAATTATGTTTTAAATATTTACCCTACACTTTCTTTTTCCCCAAAACCTGCATGCTACTCACTTTTGGGTTCAATTTGTTTTTAGTTGTGGGTTTGAGATATTACTGTTTTGTTAGAACGTTTTTTAATTTTGATTTTGAAAGTTTAAGTCCAATTTGTTTGACCCAAATTGTTGCTGAGAAAATGGCTGAAAAGAATAGAAAATCTTGTCTTGTTTATTTTCTCTTTTGTTTAGTTCAACTTCTTTTTAGTTGGGGTTTTTTTTTTTGTTTAGCTTCCGAGAAAGTGTCAGAAAATAATTGTTTTTTAAAATAAAAAATGACTAATTTCCTTTGTCTGACCCATTGCTAATTGAAACTCAATCGCTCAGTCAAAACAAAAGTACAAGCAGATTCAATTGTTAACTCAGTTAGTCTGCACTTAAAGAATTGGGTCGAGTGGTAGGTTAACCCCAACCAAAATCCAACCCACTCAATGATACTACGAGTTTAATGTAAGTTTAATGGAGCAACTCGCATGTCCATTATGATATGTAAAACCTTATAAGAAATGTTAACTAATTCTAGACATTATTTGTTACAATTTTAATTAACTAGTTTTACAACTTTGAGTTTTTTTCCCCTTTCATTTTTGTTATTTATTTTATTATTCAATTTTAAATATATTCTTGAAATATTTGCATTAGTTTACATATAATTCTTGATTAAGTCGTGCTGTAATACTTAAAAAAAAAAGAAAAACCCTGCAGTTAATTAATAAGGGAAACAATGTGAACCTACTCTGTCTAGGTATTTCTTGGCGAGGAGGGGAATATCAGATTTGGGTTTGAGACCTCCAAACAATGAGCCAATGACGCTTCTGCCGCGGAGAAACTCATAGGGGTTGAGAGTCAGTTGTAAGCCATGCATCTCCACTCCAAGTATCACTGTCTTTCCCCAACCCTGACATTATAGCAAACTAACCATTGAATCAGTAAATGCTTCAACACCAAAACGAATAGGAAATTATGAGAGAGACAGAGAGAACCTCTCGGCTACTTCGAAAAGCTTCTTGCATTAATGATGCCAACCCGACACACTCAAAGCAATAGTCAGCACCCCCATCTGTTAATTCCTTAATCACCTGATTATCCAAAAAAAAAAAAATGGAAGCTCAAAGTGAGCATATACAATCCGACAAGATAATGAATATACCTGTTGCATATGCAACTACATGTTTTATTGCTTTTCCCTTACAGGGTTAAAGGGAAAAATATGTGCCATCTTGTGCCTGTTCTGTTGGTAAGATTTTAATTCTTGAGAATTTAAAATTCATGTGAGTTTAAACTCTTAACTGTTAGAATTTCTGAAAAATTAGATTTTAGTCTTCGATTGATACTAAGAACTAGCTTTAAAAATCCTAAGAGTTAATATAAGTTTAATGGAGAGAAAACAACTCACATGTACGATAGTAAGACCTTATAAGAAATATTAACTATAATTTTAGACATTATTTGTTACAATTTTAAATTAAGTGTAAGGTGTGGGAAATTAAAATTTCTAACTTTTAAATTAAACTTTAGAATTTCAGAAATTATGGGAATTGAGATAGATTTTCAAATCCCCCTTAATTTTGATAACCTATTCTCACTAACCAAACACAAGCCAAGTGCACTTTGGTGCCCTTCACCTCGTCAGTTGGTTCAAAAAAAAGATAATTATTGGATACACATTACGGTCTGTACACACTACTAAATGTGAACATACATTTATAAATGGTAGATATCAAAATTCATAAATATCTACAATTTTTTAATATATATGATATATCAACATTTAAGTGGTGTGTATCGATACTATGTATTAGATGATGTGCACCTATCAATGTCACGGGAAAAGCTAAATGTAATTCGTTGGAGAGGCTTATTCTTTTAAAATCATTTGGAAACTAAACATTAGTAAATAATAATAATTTCATTAAGTAGGAGTTCTAACCTCGTTGACTGGCTTTTCTCCACAGGTTGCAGGGTTAACGAAATCAGTGACTCCCAATTTCTTTGCTGCATAGATTAAATAAAATGACAACTATGCATGTTGACACTAAATAATAATAAAAATAAATAAATAAAACTCAGGAAATGAAAAGAATCCTCAGGTTAATAGACAGCTTACCTATCTCGAATTTTTCAGGATTCAAATCTACACCTATAATCTTCGAAGCTCCTTGTAGTCTTGCTCCCTCCGCAACCTGGTATCAATTTGTGCTTCTAAAATTCATTCGACTTACAATGACTTTTGAGATGTAAAAATGACTTCTTCGTTTCTTTATATATATATATTATAATTCATTTTTTGCTCATTACAATAGTGGAAGTAAATAAGTAGGGTTGGGTCCAGTGCTCCAGTGCCTAATCTAACCGATGCACGCCATTATTTGTCTCTCAAATGACGAAATATATTGGGAAATTTTTGTATTTTTCTACTCATTTTGTTTTTGTGTTTTTATATTGGGGTTCTTATATCTTGATTTTGTTGGGACTTTATGGATATCAAAACCCAACTTGATTAGTTTATAGCCAAGCCGACCTCGACCTCATCACTAAACTAGATAATATTACATGTTCAAATTTAGTTCATTTTCTTTTCAAATAAGTTCGAGCTTGTTCACAAGTTACTTGATTAACATATTCTTTTTCCATATATAGTAAACAACATGACTAAGTTTTTTTTTTTTTTTTTTGTCAATAATTAATTAATAAGTTATAGTTGAAGTTAATATTTAAGTTAATTAGATAGAAATGTTTGTTTATGAACTTATAAAAGTTAGATTTATCAACGTTATATTGTTAAAAATTATATGTAATTTTTACTATGAAATGTATTATTTATTATGAAATGTATTATTTATATAATCAAAATAATTACATATAATAATTTGATATCATATGAACTTATTTACAAACTTACACAATCCAATCTAAAGTCTATATAAATATGTTTTTATACATATATATACATATAAATATATAATATTATATATACTTAATCAAGGGTCATACTCACAAGTTTGTTCACAAACATATTATTATGTTTGGACTTAACTTGTTTAATATTCGAGTCTAAAACTAGACTTAAGTTTGGCTCATTTACTAAATAAACGAACGTAAACAACATTTTTCTCAAGTCAAGCTTGAGATGTTTACGACTCAATTCATTTACAACTCTAGTTGTGGACTTGAAACCTGAAGCAAGATCCACAACTTGACTAGTCATTGAGTTTAATTTACATACTGCAAGTCCAACCGGTCCGAGCCCAAAGATAGCCACTGTGGACCCCTCTTCCACCTTAGCCACCTTCCACGCTGCTCCTACCCCTATAGCAATTAGGAAAAGAAAAATACTAAAGCTATTATCAATTTTATGACAAAAGATTTACAAACTGACATGACAATGAATATGATTGGTGTCATCATTGTCATATCCACAACGAATAAATAAGTTACTTAATTACTTTTTTGTTTTTTTATTTAAAATTTATTACATAAGTGTGTAAGAATTATATAATAAAATTTGTAATATCTCTAGTATCACTATTGAGAAAATTACCAAAATTGACCTCCTACACTAGGCAATTAACAATTTTATTTTTTTATTTTAAAAACATCATAGTATCCAATTTTTTGCTTCAATAATTCTACAATTGACCACTACAATTAGTGAATCGTAGGGCTCACCATAAGGGAAAACATTCTTGTAGTACGTGGAATCCATATATTTAGTCCCACGTACTGTGAGAGAATGAGGCTTGGTGGCCCCATGGGGGCATCATAAATCATTCTGGAGATTGGCGGTAACATGGCAAATGTGACTGATTGACTCGGTGTTCAGGAGTAATGGTTTTTGAAACATATTTAATTTCAGATCCCATTTTAAAGCACACGTACTTTATTCTAGTAAATGTTTTTTCAAACATCTAATTTTCAAAAAACTGAAAAAAAAAAGAAAGAAAGAAGAAGTTGTATCATACGGGCAACGAAAATGTTGTCGAGTGTGCCTTATGGGTTCTCACAGGCACAGCCGCTCCTGAGTTTCATCGCAAGAAGAATTATAAATTTGATCCATGGCCAATCAAAAATTGGACCTTCTCTCTTTCTCTGTTTTTTTTTTTTTTTTTTTTTTCCTCTCCTCTAAGAAACTATTTGACCAGAATTTTTTCCAACTTGTGTTGTGGCCCGTGAACTATTTTAGGCCAAATTTCACCGGTGGGCCCAATGCATGGACTGGAAATTAAATGACCAACATGATGTTTGAGGCTTAGAGTGTCTTCATTTGAAAATCTTTATTTACAGATCTAATAGACTAACACATCATTAAAAATTCGAAATGACATGATAGTCTATACATTATTAGATTTATAAAATTTAATTTGACACCTTCCATTTCATTTCACGTTGACATGTCTTATTGAGATGGTCTCATGTTAAACTTTTTTTTTTTATATCAATTGTTATATTCAAACAGGAGAATCTCCAAACCAAACCTTCTTGTTGAGCATTTGAGCTACAAAGCTCATCATGGACTTGCTCTATCCTTTATGCAACATGTTGTAGTGTGAAACTTTCTTATTAAAAAATAAATAAAATGTTGTAAAGTGAAACTTCACCTACCACAGGGGCCTGCCACTTAATCTTTGTGCGCTGTTTCGTGGCCACTACTTGATTGCTGGTTGCTACGAATTAATTATGCTTCACAGTTCACTAACTACCATTTCGTACTCCAACTTTCAATTATTTAATTTGAATTAGTTAGCAATAGAAATCAATTAATTGGTTGAATACAACTGGGAAAATTAATCTTACCCCATTGAAACTTATAGGTTGGTCAATCATAAACTCTAGCCATGTATAGACAAACAATCGGACGAGACAATTACTTTCTGGTATGGCAGTAATCCTAAGCATTGCATAGAATAAGGTGGTCCGTCAGAATCAGATATAACTTTAAAGTGACTAACCTGTTGGTACTCCGCAACTAAGCAAGCAAGCCTTCTCAAGTGGAATCTCAGGGCTAATTTTCACGGCATGTGCTGTATCAACCACGGTATACTCAGTGAAGCTAGACACCCACAAAAAATGGTGCAAAATCTCACCCTTCATGTCCTTGAATCTGCTAGTGTTATCCCTAGGCATGTCAGGGGACCTCTTGTTCATAAATATTGAGCAAGCGTTGCTCTTGTCAGACTTGCAATCTCTGCATTCCTTGCAATTCGGTAGGAACACTGGCAACACTAAATCCCCCACTATAAATTCTTCTACATGCTCTCCCACACTTTCAACCACACTAAAAATAAAAATAAAAAGCCAAAACCAACACAAATAAACAAACTTGTAGCAATAATAAAGAATGAAATTGAAAGAAGGGTAGCTGGAGTTAGATTACCCAACAGCTTCATGCCCAAAAATTCTTGGAAAAACTGCAGCAGGACCCTGAAGAGAAAATGCAGTAAATTCCACTTAAAACTTTGAAAAGAATTAAGGGACACTAATTTTATGGTGGGAAAACTTACTGTATTCATTTTCCAAAAGGTAACATCAGTGTGACAGAGGGATGTGCATAAAATTTTGATCCGAATCTCGAAAGCTTTTGGTGGGTCAACTTCAATTTCCTCTATCACAAGTGGCTCTCCTGGATTTCTGCAAATTGCAGCTGTTTTTTGTTGCAAACAGAGAAGTAAAGAAATAACATTTAGTTAGTATGAGATCGAAAAATAGTCTATTAATAGAAATGGAATGTAAAAGAAGAAAAAGAACCTTTGCATCTTAAAACTTTTCCTGCAGTTTCTGCTGTGCTTTTGCTATCCATGGCAATTGATGAATGAAACTAGTTTCTATTAACTTCTCCTTGAGGAAAGCTTAGAGAGATGAGAGAGTTTTTTTTTTTGCTTTGATCTTCTTTCTTTACAATTGATGTGGCAATGTGGGTTTGTTCTGTTCCTTAATATGAGGAGTTGAATTAATGATCACTTACTCTTTTTTACTATTACATGACATGTAACAGTCAGATATATTTAACAATATGGGTTTGTTCGCTTATGAGTGGTTTGACTATTCTGTCATATCTAAAGCTCAAATCACTAATTGTACCCTTTTAACATTGGACACTTCCGACCAACGTGTCCTTGCGCAACACCACGGCATTTGATATCTACTAAAACAATTCTACGTATAAGGTCACACTCACATACAATGTGCTGTGCACTCATAATTTTCAACATCCTCGTTTAGGCTGAACCCAATCAAAGACCGTCAGTGCCTCGGTGGTCCAAATACTCATAAGAGGAGCACCCCAATTCTCAACAAGAGGATCAAAATTCAACGTCCAAAGCCTTCACGAATGGCTGGTTCTGATCAAGTCTCAAGAATGGGGTTGTTACTTGTTCAATTCATCCAGATGGATACTTGGAAATCAAGGACATGTCCAAGGACGTGATCATTTCTGGAGACAATTTGCTCTGTTGTAGATCCGGTGGGTCTTGCTTCCTCTTGAAATTCTTCCCTCTTAGAAAATAATTGTCTTCTTAACTATGATTAAGGTTCAAGTATAGAATCTTTTAAAGATAAAAGGATATTCTATTATCGTTACTCACTTGTTTGAGTGTAATAGAGTATCTTATATGTTCACAAATGTGAGAGGGGAAAGTGTCTTTTTTTTTTTCTTTTTTTTTTTTAAGTAAGAGAGGTGTACTGTTGTTTTGTAAGGGAGTAGCTTGGGTCCAGTGCTACTGTACACTAAACCCAATTATTTCCCGTTTTGTAAAACCCTCAAAAGCTGTTTACCTAAAAGTTTGAGTCTTTCATTTAATATATACTAGTCGCAAATCCGTGCGATACACTGAAAAATTACTTAAAATGAAATCTAAAAAATTATTGGTCTACATATGATTTTTTTCTGTCTTTTATATTTTGTCTAAATATGAAAATTGATAATTATTAAAAAAAACATTTATTATTACTGTGTTTATATATAAAATATATTATAGTATTAGGCATTTATTACAATTGTGTTCATGTATATAGAACAATATATTATTTCTATTAAAGAAAATATAATATGTTAAGATTCTAATGAGATGTTTAATTATAGAATAAAATTTAAATTCAATTATATATATATATATATATATTAAAATAATGTGGTGTAAATTGTGGGATCTGTGGCGCAATATTATGAGGTCAACTAAAAGTCCAAAAAACTTTGATTTTACATTATAATATAGATTAGTGCTGCACTGCTGCATAAACTATAAGGCTGCAACATTCTGCTAGCTATACATATGAAGGAAAAAAAAAAGTGAAGGGAAAGTTAACGGAGGTATCAACTTGTTATTATTATCTTCTAAAAAAAAACTGGTTATTATTATTTTAATTTTATTATTGATATAAAAAATTTATACAGC
>BKZX01032045.1:0-10259 GCA_014362285.1 Fagus crenata
GACTCTTCAATTGCTTTCACAAGAGCTGGATGAATTTCTTCCCCCTTCTTAAGCCCTTTGTCATCTTTGAAGTGGTAGATACCCTTACGAAGCAAAGCGTTTTCTAAATGACCCGTAAACCTGTCACGGGTATCTTCACCTCTAAAACTCAAGAAAGCGTCATATTTCCAACAACGGTTAATCTGGGAAGCCGTTGTCATGATAGCTTGTAAGTTTTTTTTTTTGGCTACAAATGATCGCTTGTAAGTTAGATCACTGAGATGAAGCTCAAAAGGCAAGGCCCTTATATAGCTATAGTTTAGTTGACCTTCCTTGGCAAGTCTGTGTGTTTGTGGATTTGTATATAATTGCTGCAAGTTATTTTGTTTACACTTTAATGGACTGAGGTTTATCAAAACATTAAATGTATACTGTTATAGGGACAAAAAAGCAAAAAAATCATACAAAAATTGTACTTGATAAAATGATGTTAGTGGTGTGAAAACTAATAAAAAAATTGTCATCTCAACTTGTTTTGAAAAATATTATATATGTAGCATTGCTCTAGTAAAAAAAGTTGTGGACTGTATCTATCCTTTCTCATATGTATATAATTGCTGCAACATTTTATTTGCTATAGTTCTGCATCCTCTCTCACATACTCACCACAGTATAAAATTTTCACCAATTGTTTATGGCCACAAACTTTTTTTATTTGCTTAACACACTGACAGAAGGAAAAAAAAAAAAGAAAAAAAAAAGGATTTAATCTATGGATCCTTGATTCTATACACTAAAAAATATGATGAAAGTTAACGCATTTTCAACTATTTTAAATTAATAACGTAATAAATAAATGGAAAATTACATTAACCTCTTTTGACATGAGGTTTTGAATTGTACACTAACATTCCATATTTTTTAAAATAACTTATACTTGCCTCCTCTATAGTTTAACATTGTTAAATTGATTAACAAAAATTGTTAAAATATCATTTTACCCTTATTTGAAATTGTTTGAAAAAATTTATGAAACAAACAAAAACCAGTTCGTAATTAGAAAGGAGCAACTAAATGAATAATTTGATGATTATAAGATGAGATACTTGATAAGGCAGACAGGCTTGATCCATATCAGAGATTTAGATTTGGTTGATGAGAGGATAAATGAGAAATTTACATGTTGGGAAAAATGGAAAATCTACTTTGAAAGTGAGGAAATCATATTTTAACCATTTTTGTTAGTCAATCTAATAGTATTAAGCTATAAGGGAGTTGTGTAGCCAGAAATTTCATTCCGTGAGATCATTCGACTCATTTTCAATGATTAAATCAGCGCAACATCTCACTATATATTGTTTATTTGGGGAAATTTGTGACTAAGAGATTGATGAAAAAGACCTTTTTTTTTTTTTTTTTTTTTTGCATATATACTCTTTTAATTTCATTTGGATCCGTAAAAAGAGTTTTCAAGTCAATAAGATTTTCTTGGAAGAATGATCACTGACACGAGTTTCTTGGATAAGAGATTAATCTTGTGACACATTCGATTTTTAAAAAAAAATTATCCATGGTATTGGTGGTTTTATTGACTTAAGTGGACCTAAAAATAATAATAATAACTTATAAACCAAATTACCTTTCAACTAAGATTAGAGATGAAAAGTTTCTTCAAATTAGATCATCTATACCACAACTTTCTCGAAATTGTATCATAATAATAACCATGAAAATAATAAGTTTGAACTGAAATTATAATTAGAAACCCTAATCACAGAGAAAATACAAATGAATAAATTATATATCCAAAAAAATAATAGTAAAAAGAAACATCTTACTTGAAGACTTGAAGTCTAACGATTAATGAGTATAAATTAGTGATATATGAGTATGAGACTAAAAGAATAAACCCCAACCGCATGCCAAAGTCATAGACATGCAATGAGAGACAAGTTACGAAGAGGAGAGAGAAATATAGTTGAGACTTAAAAGTGAGAAATAGACAATAATTAGGAAATAAAGTGTGCTTGAAGTATAATATAAAATACATATTACATATAAGATCATCACATGACTTTAGTAATATTGACCCCCAACCTTTAGTTTATTTATTTTTTTAGTGGGGTCAACTTCTAAAATCTCAATTTTGTTGATGGACATGTATCTATGTTAAAAAGAGAAAAATGATTTTAGTGGGGTCAATTACTAAATGTGGCCCCGCCCATGAAGGGAGGTAAGTGCATACTATTTTCCTATGTATAATTGGCACTCTCAAAGCCAAAGATGCATGAGAAATTTTGCAAAAAGAAATCCAGGGCGACAGTAAGTTAATCAGTATTAAACTTGAATCTCTCTTAAGAGAATTGGAGAATGTCAAAATGAAGGAGACAGAAGGTATGAACGATTATTTTTCAAGAATTATGGAGCTTGTTAATCAAATGCGCTCATATGGTGAAAATATTATTGATCAACAGGTTGTTAAAAATTCAAGAATTAATGGGCTCATGGGTTGCCCATGAACAAAGAAAGTTTAGGTATGTTGACAAGCCTAAAGAGAGTGCTTTTCAATCAAAAGTGACGTTGAGCTTGCAAAGAAAATTCAAAAGAGACAATTCAATCTCTAGTTGGATCAACAAAGAAGCAAATGGTGGCAGACTGGCAGGAAATGAGTCCCAAATTCAAACGGGGGAGAGAAAATTATTGAGAAAGGTACGAGGTCTGGAAACTCTTGACTCATGCAAAATTTGCAAGTATTCCAATCATGCTATGTTGCGCGAAAGAGCTTCTGGATAGCACTCTCACACCAAGATTGATTGTACAAAATAACTATGGCTTGAGAAAGATCTCCAAACAAATATAAAACGAAGAAAACTAGAAAGAAAATAGACAATCACATCAACACTAAGGATTTACGTGGTTCGGCAATAGCCTACGTCCACAAGTATCAGATGATGAATTCACTATAACAAAGAGAGATTACAAAATTGGTGTAGAGGCACTCTCACATATCCAAAAACCCAAATACATCAAAATATCTCTGTAGGGTTCACAAATTACAAATAATAGAGAATTCATATTCCCTATTCAAGTGGGCGGTTCTACAAATACCAAATACCATCAAATACCCAAACCAAATACTAGAGAAATTAGTAAATTTCCTCTAGTCAAATTGCTACAGACGGCACCAAAGAACCCACACCACACCAAAGTAAAGAAGCTGCACCACAAATCCAAATAAACCACACTGCTTCTACAAAGCTCTCTACTAAAACCAAAACAAAGGAGATGTGCCGCCAAACAAATATTTGATGAACTCACTACTAAAAAAAAAAAGCCACACAAGACTAGTAGCAATACCCAAATCAAATATGTAGAACACATGCTCAAAGCCAAAACAAAGGAGCTAATGCCATGTCTCTCCCCATGTGGGAGGCCCCTTCGGCCAAAGCCACCAAACTCTTTATGGTATTGTCTATTTATAAAACTTCAATATATATTCCTTGGTGGACTAGGAACACCTTTCTTAGTGGACTAGGAATATTTTTCTTGGTGGACAGACAATAACTTTCTTAGTTGAAAAGGAATACATTCCTTCGTTGACAAGGAGTGTCTCAAAACTTGTTTAATAAAGAATAGACTTTCCATCCATATTAAGAAAACCTAATCAAGTCAAATTGGGAATTTGAGTCAATATCCAACAAATCTCCACCTTGACACAAATTCCATCAAGCAGTCTTCCAAAACCATGTTGAATTAGGGATTTCTACTAAATCCAAAAGGCAAGATCACAAATTGAGTCAAATTCTAACAATTCTCCACACCTAAACAAAATTTCTCTCTCCTCCTTGGCATGAATCAAGTCACCAAATACAAATCTTAACAAATCTCTACCTTGGTGAGATTTCTTTAAAAACCTCAAATGTCAAGTACAAAAGCAAAATTAGAGCCCAACCAAAAACATAGTTCAAATCACCCCAAGCTACCTCCAAATGCGCCAATAGACGCCAAATACATCGAATTAGATGGTGCAAAATTCATATTAGAGCCGAACCAAAAACAAAGTGCAAATAATCCCAAGCTACCACAAAATACGCCAATAGACACCAAATACACCTGAAGATGCCCAAACAAAGTACTTTTGATCCTTGGCCAAATAAAAATGGATGGTGCTACAAGCTTGTCTATTTATCTTCTCCCAATCTTTATCTGACAATTCTGCAGGTTTTTCATCCAAAGCAATATCCAACTCTTGTTGGACCAAAACATCCATAGGTTCGCATTGCCACATGAAGAAATTATTCATTCCATCAAATTTCTCTACTTCAAATTTCGCATTAGAGACCATAGTCCTTACTGCCAAAAGTTTTGTAGAGGATCCGCATGACATCTTTCTTCCCAATAATTAGATCTACGAACCAATCACCAAAATCTCCTAAAAGAACAAATCCAAACGCCTAGGCATTGAACCTTGGCTCTAATACCAATTTGTTGTGCGAAAGGGCTTCTAGATAGCACTCTCATACCAAGATTGATTGTGCAAAATACTTATGGCTTGAGAAGATCTCCAAACAAATATAAAACGAAGGAAACTAGAAAGAAAATAGACAATCACACCAACACAAAGAATTTACATGGTTTGACAATAGCCTACGTCTACAGGTAATAGATGATGAATTCACTATAACAAATAAAGATCACAAAGTTGGTGTAGAGGCACTTTCACATATCTGAAACCCCAATCCACCCAAATATCTTTTTAGGGCTCACAAATAACAAATAATAGAGAATTTCTATTCCCTATTCAAGTGGGCGGTTCTACAAATACCAAATACCAAGTATCAAATACCCAAACCAAATACTAGAGAAATTGGTGAATGTCCTTTAGTCAAATTGACACAGACAACATCAAAGAACCCGCACCACATCAAAGAAAAGAAGCAGCACCACAAATCCAAAGAAGCCACACTGCTTCTACAAAACTTTCTGCTGAAATCAAAACAAAGAAGGTGTGTCGCCAAACAACTATTTGATGAACTCGCTACTCAAAACCAAAACCACACAAGATTAGTAGCAGTACCCAAATCAAATATGCAACACACACGCTCAAAGCTGAAACAAAGGAACTAATGCCATGTCTCTCTCCATGTGGGAGGACCCTTGCGCCAAAGTCCCCAAACTCTTTTGTGATATTGTTTATTTATAAGACTTTAATATATATGCCTTGGTGGACTAGGAATACCTTTCGAGGTGGACGAACAATAACTTTCTTAGTTGACAATGAATACATTCCTTCGTTGACAAGGAGTGTCTCAATATTTGTTTAACAAATAATAGACTTTCCATCCACACTAAGAAAACCTAAATCAAGTCAAATTAGGAATTTAAGACAATGTCCAAATGCTACATCAAATTGTTGGTTAGATGGAAAACCACAATGCCGAAGTCGCAAAAGATATTGACATGTTGAGAGGTATTGTCGTTTTAAGAATAATAAATTAATAACGAAACTCATTTCTCTCAAGAACAACAAGATGAAGGAAATTTGTTTTATGCATGCCAATCTGCAACAGAAGAAAAAATAAATATTTGGTACCTTAATAGTGGAGACAGTAACCACATGACCACATGACAGGAAATGAGAAGGCATTCATTAGTGTCAACTCATCTGTGAAATTATAAGTGACTTGGAAATAGCACCTTTGGTAAAGCAAAAGGCAAGGGTACTATTTTTGTTGAAATCAAAAAGGGGAGAGGAGCATATTCATGATGTTCTCCCTGTGCCAAACTTGGAGCAAAGCTTGTTGAGCGCCAAGCAATTGGTTGAAAATTAAATATATGATAATAATTAATAAATAAATTATAATTGAAATTATATTATTTGAGTTAATTAGATAGAATGATTTATATTTATAGTTGAAATTAAATTATAATTGAAATTAAATTATAGGAATTAAATTCAACAAACTTGTATTGTTAAAAATTATATACAACTTTACAACGAAATTGACTATTGATATAATCAATATATTACAAATAAATAATTTCATATCTTATTAATTTATTTACCAACTTATACAATCCAATATATAAGTATATTTATATACATATATACATAAAATGTTATATATATTTAAATTGAGTCTCATGTTCACAAGATTGTTGACGAACATATTATTAGGTTTGAGCTTAGCACATTTGCTAAACAAACAAACATAAACAAGCTTTTTTCCAAGCTGAGCACGAGCTGTTAAAAAATGGTTTCGTTTTGACTAATCCTATAGACATGTGAAGTCCCCCCCTGTTCCACACACATTGGGTAATTACTAAACCCAATGGCCTTGGGGATGATCCCAAAGGGATTCATTGGTCATATGGTATCAGACTCGTAATTTACACTTCCCGAGGTGCATATTATGCTCATCCTACTACTAAGCTACCTTTATAGGGTTAACGATTAACTTATATTTGTTATAGACTAAGGTTCTATTTGGTTGGGAGGATGGAAAAGTGAAAGTGGATAAAAAAAGATTTGTATTTTCCATTATGTGTGTTTGGTTGGGAGGATGGAAAAGTAAAAGGATTGAAAATAAATATAAATTTTCTTTGTTTGGTTGAGAAGAAAAATGAAAGAATGAAAAAGTTAGTTTATATGAATTTAATATCATACCCATATTACATAGTATAATAGTAAAATCATCCACGTTTTTTCTTTTCTTTAGCAAAGCAAAGTCACAGTTTTACCAACAAAACAGAAGAAGTTAGCAACATAAAGTTAAGAGGACAAACAAATCTTTTGATTTTAATGCCCCCATAGCCTTTTGTTTTCTCTCTATTTTTCTCTGCATTTTGGAGAGAAAACATATGGTGGGCTCAGAGAGAAACTCTCTACCCCACTAATTCCCCTTCTCATTTTTTGTCAAATCAAACGATGGAAAAATCCCAAATTCCTTTAAGTTGGATTCCCTTCGTGTAACTTTCCTTTGAATTCCTTGACTTTTATTTATTTTTATATAATTACGATAACATTGGAACTTATGAATCCGTTCCATAATGATTAAAGACACCAATTTCTTTTTAAGCTAAATTTGAAGTTTGCTCCATAATCAATCAATACACCAATTTTATCTTTAAGTTGGATGCCCTTCTTGTAACTCTCCTTTGAGTGCCTTGACTTTTTCTTTGCCTTTTATTTTTTATTATTTTTTTAAGTTACGATAGCATTTGAAATTATGAGATTCGCTTCATAATAATACAAGACACCAATTTTTTTTTTTTTTTTTTTTTTTAAACTTGATTTGAACCCAAGTCCGCTCTATAATGATTCAAGACACCAATTTTTCTTCTAAGTTTGGATTTGAAATCTGCTCCGTAATCACACCAATTTTTCTTTAAGCTAGATTTGAAGTACGCTCCATAATAGTTTAAGAGTCAAGACACCAATTTTTCTTTTAAGTTGGAATGTTGGATGTGAAGACAATTTTTTACAAGATACCTCTTTTTTTTTTCCCTAGTTTCTTTTTGTTATAGCTTTATCACACCACGCGTGGTGAAGCTTCAGTATCACTTTTATCACATCCAGCCACGTAGTCAAAGTCCAATTTGAAATGTTTCCCACTAAGATTCTATGTTATGTTTCCCACTAAGATTCCACCCAAATTTTCTACACTTTTTGGCCAAAGACAAGATTAATACTAAGAATTTTACCTTCAATGAAAAAAAAAGTTGATTCAGAAATAAAGGCAGTTATAGTAATACTCAAAAGAACATGTGTCATTAAATAAAACTAAAAAATAGATTGCAATTCTCTTTCTACCAAGAGAGATATCCAATTTTGAGTGTTGCTTTTGGTTAAGTCTAGGTTATGTTAGATACAAATTTAATTTAATAATTTTTTTTTTTAATTGGCATTATGTGAACTTTTATAATAGTCAAGTTCCAAATCATTCAAAAAACAAACACTCATAATACTTTAATTCCCAACATAATAATATAGACTCAGAAAGCCCAAAAAAAAAAAAAAAGAGCAAAAACACAAGGGGAAAAAGAAAAAAAAAAATCCTTTGAAAAACGGTCGACCTGTGTAACTCGCGGGTTAACCCCATCTTTGCTCCCGGGTTGAAAAACCTCTATCCACACCCTTTTTTTTTCTTTAGGTTTGGGTCAAGAAATGGATCTGGATCAAATTTTGCCAGGTCTACCCCTCACCCCCGAATTCAGATTTTTATTTTTTTAAGAGAAAAAATTGGGTTATAGTACGTGTAAAATTGATAGCCTCGTTTTTCCCTTTTTTTTTTTTTTAAAGAGCTATACCACTTGCACTTCATCAATATTCCATTCACATCATTTTATTTTTATCCTCATCCCCTCAATCCGCATCGTCACCCAACATCCTTTTTTTTATTTTTTTATAACCCAACAGCGTCCTCACTTCCATTGAGAGGGGAGATTTGAACTATGAATGTCTCATTTTAAGAACACCAAAAAATGTCAATAAGTTAAGTTACAATACTCTTGACATATTTATGTAATCATTTAAAAACATACCAAGTATATATATTTATTCAAAAAGTAGTTGTTCAATTTTTAACCACAAAACCTAAGCCACACCATAAATGTCATATAAGTGAATGATACCAAAAAAGCAAAAAAAAAAAATAATAATAATTATTGAAGATGAAAAAATGTAATGTCTCTCATTCAAGCCTCACAAGCCGCGAGAGGGAGAAAATTACTATTTCAACTGAAAAGGAAAAAGTTGCGAAGGGTAACAAATTTTGTTAAAACATGAGTTAATGAATTTGCTACCCTTCTAACCTAACAAAGAGAGTAACAACAGAATTCAAATCACATAAAAAGTAAATACTTTGGACAACTACTTTTTTTGCTAAATCCTTTGGACAACTACTTTTGTAGCCTTAATTAGACTAGTGATTATCATGTACAATAACTCATCCCAAACTAAAGTAAAATTCAGCATTTTCCAACCAGATAGAATAGTAAAAGGAGCCAACCCAAATCGTGCAAAATGAGAATCCCATGTTAAAGACTGACACTTTGACAAGAGCAAATAAATCACCCCCAAAAAAACTTTTGCAAAAGTCTGCATTAGTCCACCAAAATCTTACACGTGGACATGTGTCGCACGTTTGGTCAGTAAAATTCACCATTAGAAGGGAAAAAAATCAAATGAAAAAAGAAAAAAACAGTAGAAAGTGAAGAGTAGGAATCTAGTTTAGATTGAGAAAGTGTGTGGTCCACCTGCACTGATAGTCCATCATTTTATTTTTATCCTCATCCCCTCAATCCGCATCGTCACCCAACCCAACAACCTTTTTTTTTTCTTTTTTAAACCCAACAACATCCATTACTTTAATACTCCCAAATTTGGTTGTCTTCGTTGTTTTGTGGTTGATGTTTTTCTCCTTATCATTCTCATTAAAAGATTGATTTTTGATTCAAAAAAGTAAGAAAACACATCATAGATGAGTTTCAATTTATCGGTTTAAGTGAACAATAACCACTACAGGCGTTGGTTCAAGTGAACGATAATCACCAAAAATGTTGTGTCCGTTTGAAATGTCATGCTAGGAATAGGGTTTTATGTGTGATAAATAATCTAGTCCTATAAAAACTGGATTCACGCAAAGGAAGCAACCTAGTCTTACAGAAAATTTGCTAAGGAAGACTTAGACATATTCTCAAAGCAGGGAATAGATCTATATAATGATAACTTTGCTAAGATCTATCTAATGACTCTTGAAAATTTTGAGAAATTTCAAATAAGATTAACTCAATATTTCCAAAAAATTTAAAACTGAGAGTAAAAAACAAAAAACAGGGAAATTTAAAATAAATTTGAAGACTGTGATGAGATAAAAATTACATTAAATTTAAAATGAGATTACCTAAATATTTCCAAGGAATTTGAAAACTGATACTTAAAATTGATTTTTGATAAAAAAAAAATCGGGAAAGTTTACAATGAGATTTACCCAAAATTTTGAAAACTGAAATTGAGATTAAAAATTCCAAGAAATTTAAAATGAGATTAACTCAATATTTCCAATGAAATTCAAAAACTAAGTTTGAGGTTTAAAATTGATTTTGGATAATAAAAAAGATCGGGAATTTAAAAAGAGATTAACCAACCCAATATTTCCAAGGAAATTTGAAAACTGGGACTAAGATTTAAAATTAATTTTGGATATAAAAAAAAATTCAGAGAAATTTAAGATGAGATAACCCATCATTTCCACGAAATTTGAAACTGAGACTAAGAT
>BKZX01032046.1:0-10413 GCA_014362285.1 Fagus crenata
CATAAACCATAATTTAAGTATGATTTCAAATTAAACTCTGTATTTTTTAAAAATTCAAATCAAACACTACTTTCAAAAAAAATTTCAATTTAGATTGTAAACTCATTACGCTTGATGCTATTAATGAAAAACACTGAAACAAAATGACATTATATAGCTTAGAGTGACTAATATCTATATATAATGGACAGATGTTGAAATAACCATACAACGTTGTTTTATTTAAGGAATTCTAAAGGATTTTCCCCTTGGCAACTAAAATAGTTGGTTTCTAATATAGAAGAAGATTAGCTGACAGTGTTTTCTACAGTGTTGTCTAGCTGGGTTAGTTTCTATTTCTTACAAAGTTGACTGTGGGAGCCCATGTTCCTACATGGAGGACTCCTCCTTAGGTTCATTCGAATTGCTTTGGATAGCGACTTCCTGCTTGGTTCTCGAGCGACTAGCTTGATAGCCGAGAACGGTAATTAGCATAGGAAAAATACTTAATGCTTATAAGAGCATTCTTATCAGACTCCCTATTTTTTTTGTCAAATTTGGTTTTAAAAAACTTACTTTTGCTCAAATAGCTAAAGCACTATTATACCAGACTCCCTATTTTAACTTTACTATTCCATTTTTTAATATATCTTTATTATTTTATTTTTTTTTCACAACTCTCGAAATACTACACTATAAAAAAACACTACTACACTAAAAAAATATCTTTTTTATTCCCTCAATTGATGAACAGTGGCTCCCTCATATGAGGGAGCTACTGTTCATCAATTGCCAATTTTTAATAGTTTGGGGAGGCTGATGGTGCAGTGTTTTGCTGCCTCCTCCCCATTTTTTACTGTTTTCGCCCAAATATTAACAATGATAAAAATGCTCTAACTGCAAGGGGAAAGATTCTCTTATTCCGAAAATTTGAGCAATGTGGCAATATACATGGGAATAGAGTTGACATTAAGCGAAGACAAATGGAGTTAGTTACACCCCATGAAAAAATGAGTCTTTAAGCCCAAGAGGGACGCACTTTCGGCGTGCAGGACCTCGACAAAAGGTATTACTTTTTGATATTTCATTATATCTGAATGCTAAAGAAGTTATTTTTTCAATTATGTTTATGTTGGTAAACATATACTTATTGTGGTGCATAGGTTTATTTTGAGTCAGATGAAGTGCACGCCCGTATTGTGACATAAGGTGGTCTTTGCCCCGGTCATCAGGGAAATTGTGTGTGGACTTTATCATATCTACGGTGTCAATAAAATCCTTGGGATTGATGTGAGTAATGACATTGACTGATGCTTTGCTAGTTTATTGGAGTTATTATTATGATTTCTTTTGCGCTTTGTATGCCTATGTTGTTTTTAATTTTCCTAAAAAAGATAGGTGAATCCTTAGGTAATCCAATCCCCCTCCCCATTATTGCTGGAAAAAAGGCAAAATAAAAAGAGAGGTAAATATGAGAAGAGTAAAAAAATGAGGGCAAGATTGGAAGAAGAGTAATAGTAATGTGAGATAGAAGGGAAGATATAGAGAAAAAGAGTAAAAAAATAAATAAAGGAAAGGTTTGAGGAATTCTAATGAAAATGTGTGAAATGGAGAGAAGAATAGCCAAAAAGGGTGAGGAGTGGTTGGAATAAAATGACGCTAAAGTGAGGAAGAAGAAAAGAATATTTTTTAGGGGAGAGATTAGAAAAAGATACTGACAAGGTGTAATGAGGGTAGAGATTGAGAAATTTTTTTAGTAAGATTGATGGCAAAAGCTATTTTATATATATATATATATATGTGTATGTATAAAATGGATTCAAGTTATATCCGGTGTAAATCTTTAAGTTTTACACCTTTTTTGAACCATAGATTCTCATTTAATCCAACGGTGAACAATACACTACCTCCCATGTCATCAATATTAAATTATTATTTACCACGTCACTCGTCATCTTCACATTCACTGTCACACCAACAGTGATGTGTAGCAAGCACTGGCAATGGTCAAAGACATGGATGGCCATTTTTTGAGAACTTCCCCGTGAGCTTTTGGAGCATCCATTCCATGGCATCATCCCACATGTTGTTTTCAATTTCCTTTGGCTTTAAAATTATCAATTGTTAATAATAATCCAAGAAAAAAATAATAAGATAGTTGGATCTATAGCAAAGATTTAATACAGCAGCAGAAAACTCAAGATTTATTATAAAAAGGGTTTTTTTTTTTTTTTTTTTTTTGCCTTTTGTGTGAATCTGTGAAAGATTTGTCACTGTTTTTTGTGTTTGGTTTCTTTCCCCTTTAACTCAGGATTTCTTATGTTGTCTCTATATTGGAGAAGCAGTTGGAGTTTACAAAGATATGAGGAGCATAGAAACTTGGGAGGGGAAGAGAGAGAAAAGAGGGAGACGAGAGAGAGTAGGACGCGTGGAGGAGATAAGTGGATAGAGAAAAACTAGGTGAGAGAGAGAAAATGAGAAAGTGCGAATTTTGAGGTATCTTCATCGCCGTTGGATGAAGTGGAATCAAGGATTAAAATAGGTATAAAACTTATAGAGTTACACCGGGTACCCATCTATATATATATATATATATATATTGGAGAGATGGTGGAGTCAGTATGATTTAGAGATAGATTCGGAAGATAGTGTGGGCATACAATTAATTTATTATTGGAAAATTCAAGTGGATATCATATTCATATCCATCCAAGTCTTTTGGGGCCCATGATTTGTCATTCCAGATTAAACTTGAGCTCCGCTTGTTTCGCTGTAAAATGTTTTCGGATGAAAATGATTTCAGGGTATGATTTTTTTTTCTGTGTTTGGTTGCATTCTGGAAAATACTCCGGAAAATATTTTACAGTGTTATGTGAAAGATAGAGCAGAAGGGGTGGGGGGTGAGGCATGCGTTTTTGGAAAATGGTTTACGAAAAAAAATTTCGTAAACCATTTTCCAAATTTTAACAAAGGATTTTCGGGTCAATGGAAATTATTTTCCGTTTGACTACCATTTTACAGTGAAACAAACACCCGTAAATTTGAAAATATTTTTCGAAAAATATTTTACAACGAAACAAACGGAGCCTTGGAGTAAAAGTCATGGGGAATGGTTTTTGTGTATGTGGTAACCCATGCATCAATATATCTGATGTATGACGAGTTTGTCCAATTAAACACTTAAAGGTTGATTATGATGGGAAGGCATAATTTGGGTTTAAATGAGGGGTATTTGCAATGAGCAATGCCATAAATATTTTTTAATTATCTTTTTCACCGTTTCCTTTTATTTTATTTTTAATAAGAAGGATATCTTGGCCATTGTTTATGCGGCCAAACTAATAATTTCCTTCTTGAGAAAACCCTCAATCCCAAAGAGGTGTTAGTGAAGTGCCAGTGAAGAGTGTTAAATTTAGGATTTTCAAGTTAAATCGTACATCCCAAAAGTCAAACCAATTGAGTCACACCCTTATTGGCTTTTCACACAAGTTATTATTGAAATAACATTATTTTCAGGGGTCCACCATTGATATTACTTTTACTATATACAAATCACAACAGGTCCTATTAATAAATGTTAACAAATTTGTATCATTAGACTTTGTTTTGTAAAACATTCAAGCATGCAACACAACACCATTTTATTATTCCTTATTATATAAGGTATAATGTCTCTATGATGGATGTGATAAATTTATTTGATGCGGTCACATTTGAATGTTTAAATTACATAAACAATAATTTAAGTATGATTTCAAATTAAACTATGTATTTTTTTAAAATTCAAATAAAACCTATACTTCTTTTAAAAAAATTCAATTTAAATTATAAACTCATTACGCTTGATGCTATCAATGGAAAACACTTAATGGTTCTAACTGTAAGGGGAAAGATTCTCTTATTCCGAAAATTTGAACAATGTCGCAATATACATGGGAAAAGAGTTGACATTAAGCGAAGACAAATGGAGTAGTTTGGAGTAATTAGTGCGGATATTGGACAACTCATCTTGGCATAGGCTTAAGGCCAAGTACAAGGATGTGACATGCACACCATGACAGTTTTGAGGCTGAACCCTCCTGGTGTGTGTGTGTGTCTTTCAACATAGTGACCAAGAGGTCGACTACTATATATTTTGGATCTCACTCCCCTTCTAACCAAACCATTCCTCCCTAGGCCGATAAAAGATTAGTTCCTATGAGCTGCAACAGTCATTTTCATATGGGCAAAAGAAGTTCTGTAGCACAATCTGTTTTCATGGAGGACTTGGGTCGCTAAGCCCCTTTTAAGTTCATTCCGGCTGCAACCCATTTTCGTTGTTGTGCTGGTCGTGGCTATAATAGCCTATCTTCCTTTCAATTGTCCATGGTTGGGGCCTTTGTGAGCTAGACCTTGACTTTTATAAGGGAATGGGCCTTGAAGCCCGAGTGAAAAATGAGTCTTTAAGCCCATGGAAAATGGGTCACGAACATCTTTTTTTTTTTTTTTTTTGGATTCAAAGCATTTGTCATTAATGATGGTAAAGAATTAAGTTGCTACATCAAGTTGGAGCTGATCTCTAACAAAATCAGGAATATCTTCCATCAAAAGGATAGAATTTACCTCCAACCCGGTTTGGAGAAATCTTCCTTCAACCCACTACGCGGCAAGCAAATAGACTATGCACATGTGTATTTTAAAAGTACACGTGGATGATTTATGTACTTGACACGTAGTGGATTGGAGGAGGATTCCTCTAAATCGGGTTGGAAGTAAACTATTTCCCCATCAAAATAATTGTTTCAGTACTTTTTAAAGCTTGATGAGCCAGCATCTGTGTCGTAACATTGGCATCTCTTCGAATAATTGATGTTTCCCAAACCTCACATTTCCCAAGTAGGTATCTTGCTTCCATCACTTCATTTCCAAGCTAAGAATTAGAGTACTCTTCCACACCTCCACATAAGGCCCTTATTGTGTTTAAAGAATCCCCCTCCAGTATTATTTTTCTTATTCCAATGTCATGAGCTAGTTGTAGTCCTTGAATTGCTGCATAAAGTTCTGCCGCAGCTGCATAAATAATCATTGAGGGTCACGAACATCACACCTTTAATATAGTCTCAAATTTTTATTTGAAGTCCATCTCGAGATCATTATACTTCATCAATAGCGATATGTAGTTTTTTTTTGGTTGAGAATAGAGAAACTCACATTTCTTTCCAATTGTAATTCTTATACTATCCTATATATTTTTAGGAGGGTTTGTGTCCACAAAAGGTATTTTTTCCATAATAATAAAATAACTACTTATATAAAGAAAATTATTTGATTTCTTAAATTCGAATTAAAAATGATTTTTAATGTAAAAAAAAGAATCAAAAGGATAAGTAAACACGACTTTCAAAAGTTTTGATTTATTGATTTAAATTTATTTCATCTTATTCTTTTTTTATAAATCATTATTTTCAACCCATTTTAAATACTAAAAGTTATACAAAATATAAAAATAATAATTTATTATCAAACGAATAACTAAACGCAAAGTTATTATCGTTTGAAGGTACAGATTATAAATGACTTATACCGGTGACAAAATCCGACTTAACAAACAGAAACTTTCGCCTCGAAAACTATCTTCGACAAGGCCTAACGACGACGTTTCCTTCCGTTTGAAAGTTCTCTGAGTGTGTAACAGGCAAACGCAGCAGAGAGAGAGAGAGAGAATGGGGACGAGGTCGAATTTGTACAAGAACCCTTCCTTAGCGTACAAGAAAGACTTCGGTCTCTCCTCTGTCCTTCAAAACCTTAGAGGTATATATTATTACTTCTCTAACCAAACAGACCTTTTTAATGAATCTAATCAATTCCTTCTTTCTTCAATTTTCCAGCTTACAACATCGCCACTGGAAATGCTCCTCTCAACGAACAACAACAACAACAAGAACAACAACCTCACCGTGACGAGAATAAGCCGTGCCAAAAACGACGCCGTCATCCCAAACCACCGCTTAATCGGAACTGTGAAATCGAAGAGAACGATGGACCTATGTCTCACCAGGATTACATTGCAAAAAGAAGGTAAATAAAACTTAAAAATTCAATTCATTATTTATAATCACTTAGAATTTGATTTTTTGTTACTTTTCTAGTTATGTTAAAATTGAAGTTAACTTAGTTTTTGCATGACCAGGAAGGAAGTTAGTTCGGTTCAGGTTTACGAGGAATTAACTTCCGATGTTTTGGTAATTGAAAATGTTGTTGATTTACCTTACTTATAGTTAGTTTTTTACTTTGTTATAGTTTATTTATGATTTTTTGGTTACTGTTTCGTTGCAGGGAACTTCTAGTACGGGTACAAATTTAGTAGGATATGAAAGTAAGCTTCTTTTTTTTTTTTTGATATATTAAGTATTTGGGATTGATTTACAAATTGAATGTGAGTTTCAATTTAAAGAAATGAAGTTGGTAGTGATATCTTTTCGATGTTATTCAAATTTGTTTGCAGTGAATTTTGAATTAGCAAGGTTCAGGAAGTGAAGTTACTACTATTATTTGTATACTGATTCATGATTTTGCTAAAAACTTTGATGTACTTGAATCGGTAATTTGCAGTGGAATTAGGCTCATGTTAACCTGTAACAATTTTCATTGACCTCAGGTGATGAGAATAATTCCTCAGAAGGTGAAGAAAATCGAGATCCTCCAACTTCTGGTTTGTTTCTACGCCAATATCTAATTTGCTGTCAGTTTATGGTTGTATATAAAAATGCGAGAATTAGTTATGAGTAATGAGTAAAATTACTAGATCTTAAAATAGTCCCTCTAATTATAATTTACTTATTGGTGAAAAATAGTTCCTTTAATTATGGTCTTGATCTGACATGGTTGATAAATGACACGAAAATTTCCATTTATTGAAAGGTTCTAATATTTAAAGTAATATTTTCTATCTTTATAACTTTTAGGTGTGGAAGTCAGCCAATAAGTCATGGATGTGTCTTTGATGATGCTAGTTTTATTTATGTGTTTCTTTTAGGTTCCATAAATGAATTTGATCGTGTCAAGAGCAGAAGTGAGCAACGTTTTCCTGACCCAGGAGAGCCTGTTTGTGTAGTATGTGGAAGATATGGAGAATATATATGCAACGAGGTGAGATTTGTGAACTGCATATTTTATTTTTCAAACTTCTGCTCTCACCTACTCTCTGCTTTCTCCCTGCTTAGTCAGCTTTTGACCAATGTGTTTCTGTGCTGATAGACCGACGATGATATCTGCAGCATGGAGTGCAAAGCTGAGATTTTGAAAATTCTTAAAGTTGATAAGGTGTTTCTGTGTCTACAAGTTTACTGTGATATCTAAGAATATACTACTTCCTGGATTCTAAATCATTCCAATCCTAAAATTTTCAGGGGCCCTCAAGTGATCAAACTTCAGATGTCTCCACATCTGGAGTTAAAGGTGCCTTACCGTTGCCTGAGTTTGGGGAGGACACCTGGGATTATAACCGCCATCGATGGTCCAAAAAGAGATCTAGTCTTTGTACTTATGAATGGTACATTACTGGCCTAACGCCTTGATCATGGATCATGTATATAAATGGGTTACTCAAGCCAAATAATGGGATTATTGCTGAATCCTTTCTAGGATAAATTACTATTGGCGAGCATTAGTAACCATTTTTTTCTGCTATTTAATTATATCACACTACTCTACAATGTCGACGCTCTAAATAAGATGCTGACAAGGGAGGAATCATATATTCATGCTTGAGTAACTGCAGAGATGTATAATTCTGGCACTTCAGTTTGGACCTATATTTACTTGTGATTGTGAATTTGTCATTGTAGTTGGAAATGTCAGAGGCCTGGACACCTTGCTGATGACTGTTTGGTAATGACATGTAACCAACTTTGTTGTCATTCTTTACCCACTTCTGTTAAAAACCTGCATGTTGTGGTGCCATGATTTACCTATCTTGTGAGAAATACGTTATATAACTTTTTAAAGTTTCTGTTTTATGTCTAGGTCGCTGAGGGGCAAAACAAGTCGAGTTCAATATCCAGAGATCTTCTTGGACTATACAGAAGGTTCGGAAAATACTGTTTCCTTGTCGTTTATCATTTTATCACTACGTTATTCATGAATGGGATAGGTATATGGGGACATGGCCCTAGATAGGGCTGAGTGGAATTGAAGGATCCATGGAACCGACCTCAATTAGTTGGGATTGAAGTTTGGCTGAGAGCTATAAGAAACTTGTGCTGCTCTTGCACAATCCCTCTTGGCTTATAATCTAAACAATCTTATTGACTTATATTTCTCTGATATATGTTTGAGATCACATGACATGCAAATATGGAATACGAAATAAACTCAACATTCATTTTGGGTTCTTTTTGTATCTGCAGATGCCACCAGTTAGGAAAAAACTTGTCAGCTGCAAATTGCAATGCTTGCCGTAGCTCGTTAACTTTGGCTACATGCCTTGACTGTAGTCATGTCCTTTGTGACAAGTAAGCAGTAGAATTTGTATTCTTTTGTTTGGCTGCTTTAAAATTGTTTATGGAATACAGAAAAGTTGTGTTGTTCTCCAATCATTTCTGCATTTCTTGGTCCTAAGCACTTGTGGTGCTCTTGAAACACACTCTATGTTGCGATGTGGTTCTTTAGGATCACTTGTACTGGGTGGGAGCAGGGGTTTAATGTTAATGGTTGAGGAAGGCTGTTACATTGTGTGTTATTTCAAGTAAGAGGAGGGTGGTCTACATGCGGGTGTTTGTTTGTGTGTGTTATAATGTAAGGTGGAGAATAAGGGGACATAAATTTAATACAATATTGAGTTTTGTTGCACTTGCTAAAGAGAAGACATTATTGAAAGACTGGATGCCTTTTTGTCCCTCTTCTTTGTGTTCTGATATTTCTTGATGGTAGTGCGGTAGTGACCTTCAGTGCTCTGAGATAGAATTTATTTTTTAATTTATAGCGCAGGCCATTTGAATGAGCATATCAAGACACAGCCATCCCATCGACATTATTACTCCCATAAACTCAAGCGTCTGGTGAGTATTTACTTTGCTTCACTATGTAGTTCACATCTGAAGAAGAAAATGCTGCTGTTTAACTTTGAATGTGTATAATTGTTAGGTTGAAAGATTCTGGTTGTAAGTTGGCATGTTAATAGTGTCTGCATGAGTGCTTATTCAATTATAATTTTTTTTTTTTTTTTATTAATATCTAATACCAAATCAGTATAAAGAAGTCATTCAGTTTTTCTGTATTTATATTTATTTCACACTTTCTCTTTGTTATTTGCCTTCTGCTGAGAAGCTGTGGTCCAATTTTTTTTCCCATGCTTCAAAGGTTTGAGCACATTTGTGTATAATATACAAAGTGCAATGTGGATAGAATCTCTTGGTTGCCTTAGAAAATATGGAGTTTTCATTTGTCAATTGGGTTACCTTCTGATAGAAACAGAAAAAGAAAAAAGTAAAAAGTCACACTGTTAAGGTAGCTTGAAATCATATATTGTTGCCTAAGAGAAGGCTATGTGAGCTTACCGATGTCTATATATATGTTGCTTATCTTTCAGTGACTGTCTCCTCTGATGCTTAATAATGCTAACATGTGGTTGACTTTAGGTAAAATGCTGCAAATCAACATGCAGTGTGACTGACATCAGGGATCTTCTGGTTTGTCACTACTGTTTCGATAAAGCCTTTGAGAAGTTTTATGATATGTACACTGCAACTTGGTACGCAATATATATTTACTATAATAGTTTTTGTAGTCTTTTACTTCTTTTTGTTCATAAGCTGTTCTCAATTGAAAATATGATATAGAATAATGCTTATATACACGCTGGTTAAAGAGGGGTGAGGGGAGAGGATTATGGATATCTGAAAGTAAATGTGAAATTCAAGATTTTTTTGAGCGTTATGGTCAACAACACATCCTTATCTGCTCATTTCTATTGTACATATGGGGAAGGGTCTTTTTAGATGTCTGGACCATTGCATAAGTCTAACCTACATAGCTTAGGGTTAAAACAAAGGTCTAACTATATAATATAATGGTCTAGAATATGAATTCAACGTTCTTTTCTTTTTCTGCATCAGCTGTGGTTAATATACCTTTCCTTTGTTTCTTTCAAACGTTAAAGTTTTGATATACCATGGGTTACATTTTTTATTGTCTAGTAGGTTAAATATGGACTTGTGTTTGTTGAGTGCAGGAAAGGAGCTGGACTTTCTATCATCCAGGGTTCCATTTGCTGTGAAGATCACTTTACTTGGTTAGTGCCATGAAAAGAAAAAAAATTCATTTTCTCTACTATATACTAGGTAACTATGCTCTGCTCATGGTCTGTCAATTGTACAGGCACAGGATGAATTGTTCTAGTGCTGGCGTCGAAGACAGCGCATATATTATCAGTAGGAATGCCCAGAAAGACCATCG
>BKZX01032051.1:0-14824 GCA_014362285.1 Fagus crenata
GCTTTGAGAATATGTGGTTGAAGGATGAGGGCTTTGTGGATCGTATTGAAGCTTGGTGGTCTAACTACTCTTTTGTGGTCCACCAAGTGTTGTTTTAGCTCGTAAGCTGAAAGCTTTGAAAGAGGATCTTAAGCAGTGGAATTATCATGAATTTGGTAATGTGAGCACCAAGATGAAGCAACTCTCTTATGAGCTGGAGGTCTTGGACTGTAAGGAAAGACAAGGGGGTCTTTCTTCTATGGAGAGGGACCTAAGGGAGTCTTTGCTCTTGGAGCTGGATAGATTAGCGCACTTAGAGGAGACTTCTTGGCGCCAAAAATCCAAGGTTCGTTGGCTTAAGGAGGGAGATAATAATACTAAATTTTTTCACAAAATTGCGAATTCTAATAGGAGACGCAATTTTATAAAGAAATTGGAGGTGGGGGATGTTGTTTATACTTCAGATTCTGATATTCGGGCTCAAGCGGTTCAGTTTTATGAATCTTTATATACGGAGGAAGAGTCCTGACGGCCTTTTGTTGATGATTTGCCCTTTTCTGCGATTGGTGACTTAGATTGGAATATGCTTGATAGTCGGTTTGAGAAGGAAGAAATTATTCAGATTGTCAAAGACCTTTAAGGTGACAAATCTCCAGGGCCAGATGGCTTCACTATGGCATTCTTTCAGAAGTGTTGGAGAGTGCTTGAAAGTGATATTATGGGATTCTTTGATGAGTTCTTTGAGAAAGGTATGTTTGTTTACTCCTTAAACGCTACTTTTGTCACCCTTATTCCTAAAAAACAGAATGCCCTCAATATTAAGGATTTCCGTCCTATTAGTCTTATTGGGAGTATCTACAAGATTCTTGCTAAAGCCTTGGCAAATCGGTTGAGGCGGGTGTTGGATGGTTTGGTCTCTGAATCCCAAAATGCCTTTGTGGGGGGTAGACAGACACTTGATTTGGTGTTGATTGCTAACGAGTGTCTGGATAGCCGGGTTAAAAGCCGTATCCCTGGTGTGGTTTGTAAGTTGGATATTGAAAAGGCGTATGATCATGTCAATTGGGATTGTCTTATTTATCTTATGGATCGGATGGGCTTTGGGAGTAGATGGAAAACTTGGATTAGAACTTGTATCTCTTCAGTTCGCTTTTCAGTTATGGTGAATGGCTCTCCCTCAGGTTTCTTTGGAAGCTCTAGAGGTATTCGTCAAGGGGACCCTCTTTCCCCTTTACTTTTCCTTTTGGTCATGGAAGTCCTTAGCAGAATGTTGCATAGAACGGAGGAGGCGGGGTTCATAAGAGGCTTTAAGGCTGGCAATGGAGTGGAAGATGATTTTCATGTTTCTCACCTTTTATTTGCAGATGACACTATTGTTTTTTGTGATGCGGAGCATGAGCAGCTTCTTCACCTAAGGATGGTCTTGTCATGTTTTGAGGCGGTGACGGGCCTTTAACATGAGTAAGAGTGAACTAGTTCCTGTAGGTGAGGTGTTGAATGTGTCTCATTTGGCAGAGACTTTGTGCTGTCGTATTGGTGCTTTGCCTATGTCGTATCTTGGGTTGCCCCTTGGGGCTTCTTTCAAAGCCTCTTCGGTTTGGAATCCTATTTTGGAGAAGATCGAGAGGAGACTAGCAGGTTGGAAGAAGCTTTTCTTATCTAAGGGTGGGAGAATCACATTGCTAAAGAGTACGCTTGCTAGTCTTCCTACTTACTATTTGTCCCTCTTCACTATTCCTAAGCATGTGGCTGCTAGGATTGAGAAGTTGCAACGGAATTTCCTTTGGGGAGGGTGGGGAGATGATTTTAAGTAGGGGTGTAATCGGTGAGGTGCGGTGCGGTTTTCTCTGGATTTATACACCTACACCTTATAATGTGGTTTTCTATTACATGCACCTACACCTGCACCTATTAAGATCGGTTTTGGCGCGGTGCGGTGTGGTTTGGTGTGGTGCGGTGTAGGTGCGGTCTTGCGGTTTGGGTTGGACTCATTTGGGTCGGATTGGGCTAGTCCAAATGTCAATTTGAATTTAAAAAATCCACCTTTACAACAACTCAAAAATTTGACTAACTATAGCATACAAATATAAATCATAGTTTCCAATCTCAACCTGAATATTTAAGAAAAAAAAAATTATAATATACATATCTCATAGAATGAATGATAATTTTAAATCTCAACCTGCACATATATATCATCCTTATACAAATATAACTCAATCTCAACCTTCACATACCATTAGCATACAAATATAATATAACATCACCTGCATATAGCATTAACATACAAGTATAACATACTAGGGGTGTAATCAAAGAGGTGCGGTGCGGTTTTCTGCGGTTTTCCTATTACACGCACCTGCACCTGCACCTACATCTTATAGTGCGGTTTTCCTATTACACGCACCTGCACCTGCACCTATTAAGATCGGTTGCGGTTTGGTGAGATGCGGTTCGGAGCGGTTCTTGCGGTTTGGTCGGTTGTGTCGGTGAAGCTTACACCCCTAATTTTAAGCATCATTTAGTGAGTTGGGATATTGTTTGCTCTCCCTTAGCTCAAGGTGGGTTGGGTGTTCGAAGGGTGGAGGTGTTTAATAGAGCTTTGATGGGGAAATGGCTATGGAAGTTTGGTAGGGAAGAGTCTCATCTTTGGCATCGGGTTATAGTCGCCAAATATGGGTTGGATTGTGGCAGGTGGATGACTAAGAAACCTGTAGGGACTCATGGATGCAGCCTTTGGAAAGGTATTTTCTTAGGTTGGGATCTTTTTAACCAGCAAGTGGAGTTGGTTGCTGGCTTGGGTAATCGGATTCGGTTCTAGCATGATAAATGGTGTGGGGATGCTCCTCTCAAGGCCTTGTTTCCCTCGCTCTTTGCTTGTTCTACTTCCCAATCTGCTTCTATTGATTCTTGCCTTCTAAGTTCTGGTGTCGGGGAGGGCAGATCTTGGAACATTACTTTCTTACGGGATTTCAATGATTGGGAAGTGGATGAGGTGCTTGCTTTCTTCACCTTTATTTATTCTAAAATCCCAGCTGGTGTTAACCCGGATTCTATGCGTTGGACATTATGTCAACATGGGGAGTTTGATGTCAAGTCTTTCTACCATGCTCTTGATGTCAAGATTGATATTAAATTCCCTTGGAAAGCTATTTGGAGGGCCAAAGCTCCGAGAAGAGTCTCTTTTTTCGTTTGGTCTGCAGCTTGGGGGAAGATCCTCACTTGTGATAATCTGATGCGCCGTGGTTATACCATGGTTGGTTGGTGTTGTATGTGTCGCAATAGTGGGGAAACCGGCAACCATCTTTTGATCCATTGCCCTATCGCTTTGGACTTGTGGTACTTGATCCTGCGTTCTTTTGGCGTTCTTTGGGTGTTTCCTAACACTGTTGCTGATCTGCTATTTGGTTGGTTTAATTGTTTTGGTCGGCGCAATTCCTCTGTTTGGAACCTGGTGCCTCTTTGCTTAATGTGGACTGTTTGGCGTGAACGCAACAGCCGTATTTTTGAAGAGATAGAACACTCTCCTACCAAGCTTGGGGAATTATTTTTTGGCCTTCTTTTTGACTGGGCTCGGGTCTGGGGGTTTACATCTGCAGTATCCCTTGCAGATTTTGTTGTTTCTTTAAATTTTTCTAAGAGCACTGTTATAACTCTTATGTAATTATCCCTCCTTCTAGGTGCATAATTTATGCACTTAGTGGGAGTTCCAGTTCCTTTAATAAAATTTCAGTTACTTATCAAAAAAAAAAATGATTAAACCCAAGTTGAATTTCAGGTCAGGTTCAGGTAGACAACACAAAGTCCTAATTGCATTTTGGAAGTTGGATTCATGATATGTCATTAATAACCAAGTCAGGTTGAACTTGGGATGTCTAGGCCCACACCCAAAAATTATGCGCTATTTCTTTAAAGATAACATTTTGATTATTTATTGCATAAATTGAAAAACCTAAAAGAATGAGTAAATATAGAAGTCATGATATTGTAGTAAGAAGTCTTCATAATATAAAATCTATTGATCTGTAGAGTTAAGACACAAGGCATGCCTTGGGGTCAGAGCTTAGATCATTGTGCAGAGTTAACTTGAGGCTCAAGGTGTTGGCTTTGAGCCTTGTCGCATTCACCCCAATGTTTCTCAAATCCATAAATAGCATATTGATTTCAACAAAAATACATCATCAACATAAATCATAAAAAATCCAATTATTTGGAATATTTTGACTTTTCCAATAGTTTTCCATGACAAGATAATAGTAATAACTACGCATAAAACACAGCAAAAGATAAATAATGCAATCACCTGCTCAGAGCTGGCCATGGAACCATGGCATGCAAGCAGCAGCACCTTGCTGGGGTCGCCCAAGAGAGGATGAGCTTGGAGCTGGTCCTTCAAAGAATTTATGTCATCCCAACCAGTCATAAAAACCAAAATAGCACCAGGCCTTTCCTTCTTGACTATGTGGCAGAGCACATACTCAATGAGGTTAAAACCAATTGAGTCAGGATTCCAACAGGATAAAGACTCCTGGGTCCGTAGGTTATACTCCTTAAAGTCGGCAGCTTCAATTGCATCCTGTTCACAAGAATAGGAACAGATCGCTATAGAACCAAGAACAAGCAACAAAAACTAGATAAGCTCACAAAATTTGTATACCTCAACAGCAGATGCAATCTGGCTTTTCCTCTTTCTAAGAGTTTGAGCTTGTTTCTGCATTTTCCACACCTTTTCTTGACCATAATCATCAATTTGATTATACGGAGTCAATCGATATCCAGTCATTTCCAGAATATTCTCCAGAAAATGTGAGCGGACTGGGTATGTAAAACCCTAGAATAAAAAAAATAAAATAAAATAAAAAACACCACACCCAAGAAAAAAAGTTCAGTCTGGCATTGCTTACATTCAGATCATGTCATATCCTCTCTTTTTTTTTCTTTGTTTTTTGTATGCATAAAAATCCAAGGCACCAAAGGGGCCAGGCACTCTCCGAGTAGAAACAAAATATACAAACGGAATGAAAGAAAAAGAACAAAAGGAATCAGGACCAAGAAATACTATCACCATAAAAGTTATCAGACAAACAAGAGAAGATCAATCCAATAAGAGCCAATATATATAAAAAAAAAATTTACAAAACATTTATTTCGATCATTATAATTAAGTACTACAAACCAAAGTTTTGAAATATGTTCCGTACCAGCCGGAATTTTTCATACCAGTGGCCAGTGTATTAACCAGTAGAACCAACCTACTTATTTTGTCTCAGTCAAAATTTCAAGCTTGTACTGGCTAAATTCAGGTGAAATTCGGGTTGTAGCTTTATGTGTGAGATTTTATGAACCTTTGTATTTCTTTTATTTCTTTATGTTATAAACCTTTTATGAATTTAAGTTGGTTAATGAGATGGCATGAACTATGAACTTCTTATAAAATTATTGTTATATATATATATATATATATATTCGTTCCAGTAGCCAAACCGAAATGGTCTCCAGAACAGAATTCAAAACTTTGCAACGAACTCAACTAAGCCTACTTCAAATTAAATTGGAGTTGGTCTCATGTATCCTTAACTGATTGGGGCAGGCTCTATGTATCTTTTTCTGTCATTCTGTCTGAGCTAAGGTCATGCTCTCCATCATCTCCCTACTGATCAATATCCTCCTTCACAATGTGTAAGTACTACAAACTCAACAATCAAAATCTCCAAGACGCATATATACTTTGATGAATAGTTCACCTTAACTTGAAACTTTTGGATGCTACTAGCTTGAGGTATCAAGCAAAAACTGAACAAAAATTCAAGCATTTTAGGTCTCTAACTCTGACAAAGAAGTTGGCTTTGCTAGACTTTCAAAAGTCTTCACTCCTCTATTAGCCCATAAGTTCACCAATTTTTAAAACGTAACGATCTAGAAAAGAAAGAATATTTGAGAGGCCTTGGGGAAATAAATGACAAAAGAAAGGTATAAGAATCTAAATCCTCTTTTTCAGTGTTCAATATGGCCTATAATGCCCTCCAACAAACTGTAACGTATGGGCCATTATAGACTTCAAAATAAAATTAGCAGGCACAATGTCGATGATTTCAGACGAGCTGCCCACAACAGTAATGATAAACAAAAAACACTTCAGAAAGGCAAACAAGAACATGAGGTAGCCCTGGTTATGATGGTAATAATCATGGAGTCCACAAAACTTCATCTACCAACAATCACTTCAGTGATTGTGTTTGCATTATATGTCCAGGGATTTTTTAATACACAGAAATGATATAGTGATTAGAATTGTAAACTTACAGGAATATGAATCATTGGAGCACCACCGAAGTAGGAAGAGAAAAGCTCAGCATTTAGGGTTGCACTCATCAAAATCAACCTCAACTCTGGTCTACGGGAAAGGAGATCTTTGAGGACAATAAGAAGAAAATCTGGCATAAAAGCAAACAATGGTAAACATCACATTTGAAATACTGATGAACAACCCGTAAAGCAATTCCAAAGTTACCTTCATTCATTCCACGTTCATGGATCTCGTCAACAATAACATGAGTTACCCCTTTCAAAGTTCTGTCCACTAGTAATCTCCTCAATAATATGCCAGTGGTGCAAAAAAGAAGCCGAGTGTCCCTCCCTTTCATTCCTTCTAAACGAACTTTATAACCAACCTTTTAGAAGGAGAAAGATTTTATTTGGGAAGGTGAGTGGGGGAGCATTAAATATCAATCTGCTAAAATAATGATAATGATTGGACAAGCTTAAGTTTTTGAAGCAAGAGTAATAATATCAGATACAAAACTTACAGATTCTCCCAGTTTCTCCCCTCGCTCTGCAGCAACTCTTTCGGAAACAGACATGGCAGATATTCTTCTAGGCTGAGTGCATATAATATTACAGACAGCTCCACGAGCAGCTTCAATCTCAGATTCCAAGATGTATTGGGGAAGTTGTGTGGTTTTACCACAGCCAGTTTCACCTGAGACAACAATGACCTGCAAAATCATATATGTTATTAATAACCTTAAACATTTGTTTAGTCCACGCATGTATTACAGCCCTTGTATTAACCAATGTACAAATCCCATCAAATACTTTAGTGGTAAAGAAAATTGCTTTCATATCTATCCATACATGGCAGTACAGCTTAATTGGTCAAAACAGGCTGCTCTGTGCCAAACCAATTTATAAAGTGCATGCTGGAAAAAAAAACCTGATCCTATAGAGTAAAGTGCTTACAGCACACCTTTTTTTTTTTACTAAGTGTTCTGTACGCTTCCGTTTAAGGAATTCAGTTCTTACAACTATACGCTCAATACTCAAGTAGACTTACAAAGTTGACCATGATTCGGGCTACACTTAGACCTACATCAGACCGTTCTCCTCTTTTGTTGGATTGTTGGGAGGAGGGGGCTAAAGAGAGGGAGAAGTCCACTTGGATTTGAAAACATGTAATTGAAAAATATGGGTTTTTGGGAGAAAGTATGTACACAGTGGGAAACCTACAATTTCCATGGATCACCTAGTTTTGTTCTTTATAAGAAATTGAAAGGTTTAAAAGAGGACCTTTGCACTTGGAATAGAGATGTGTTTGGTAATGTAGAGATCAAAAGGTGGTGTTGGAGGAGATAAGGCAGTTAGATATGAAGGAAGAAACTGATGTATTATCTCTGGAGGATCAGGCAAAGAAAGAGGAATGAAAGTCTGAAATGGAGAAACTAGCACACTTGGATGAGGTTAATTGGTGCCAGAAATTGAGAGCACTGTGGCTAAAAGAAGGGAAAAATAACACACAGTTCTTTCATCAGTTGGCTAATTCTCATAGGTGAACAAACTGTCATTGGAAACTTAGAAGTCGATGTGGTAACAAATTCTATGGAAAGGGAGGTGAAAAAATGGTTGGTTTTTACAAGACTTTCATATTCAAAACCAGCTGAATGGAGACCTTGGGTAGGGGAATTAAAGTTAGCATCAATTGACGAAGAGACTGTGATGTTGCACAAGGTTGCAAAGGGAATGTGGGTAGGGATTTAGAAAGAAAGAGCATAACAAACCCTAAGCTTCACCACCTAGAGTTTGCCGAGCATCACCACCAAGTTTTGGAAAACTTCCTAAAACATTTTCATTCATCAAACCAACATTCCTAACAATGTTTTTATGAGCCTTTAAGTAGAACTTCTAGAGTTACATCAAGGAAAAGAAAATTATCCATAATCAATTACATGAAATAATTAAGCTTATAATCAATTACGTTAATTATGAAATACAAAAAATTCAAATAGGGTTTAATAAATTAATCGGACTTGGGCTCAATGGGTAGCAGGCCTCTATCATCCAAACATGTGATTGGTGGCCTGCATCTAGTGTCCACACCTAACTGGTGGATGGATGGAAAGACCATTTGAAAGAGAAAGAATACCTGAGGCTTTACAAGATATGGATGAAAACACGGCTCTAGGACCATAGTACACTATTAGGGAATTGTAGAGGGTGATATCATGTTGGTTTACAGAAGTTCCACAATTACTGCAAGTTTGAGAAATCTTTGAATGCCACATTTGTAACTTAGATACTAAAGAAGACGGGTGCTATGAACATTAAGGATTTACGTCTCATTAGCTTGGTAGGAAGTGTATATAAGTTGATAGTGAAGGTGTTGGCCAATCAATTAAAGCAAGTTCTTGGAAATTTGGTGTTGGACTCACAGAATGCTTTTGTTAAGAGAAGAAAAATACTTGATTCAGTGGTCACTGTCAACGAATATTTGAATAGCAAGATGCCCAAGGGAGTGATATCCCTTGGGTAATATGTAAGCTTTTTTGATAAGTAATAAGTTTTATTGTAAAAAGACTACTTTTTTTTGATAAAGTAAAAAGACTACTTAGTGTGCATAAAACATGAACACAAAGAGTGTGCTGAATGTAAAGACTATAAACTCAGCAATGGAGAGGGTAATATGTAAGCTGAACATCAAAAAAGCCCCTGACCATGTGAATTGGGATTATTTGATATTCTTGACGGAAATATTTGGTTTTGGTAGTGACCAAAATAGGTCAAGTATTGTATTTCAACCATTCAATTTTCATTTATGGTAAATGGTACTCCCACTAGTGTTTTTTTATTAGTTCAAGATGTTGGAGGCAAGGAAATCTCTTATCTTCACTCTTATTCATTTTAGTGGTGGAAATTATGAGTAGGATGACATAGGTGATGGGTGATCAGCAATGATGGGTCGTGGTTGACGGTGCTCAATTGTGGAGGCTGGGTAGTCGGAGATGGTAGATTTGGGGTCTGTGTAGTCAATGATGATCAGGTATGTTTGCCGGTGGTCATTTTCACAGTTTACATATGCTCTGATACCATGTAAACCAGAAATTATCTTAGGGTTAAAAACTAATTAACCCTAATACTCACACATTATTTATATTAAGAACTAAATAAAATATGACCATATTACCCTCATAACTTATACAATATTTCTCATAACGCTTACATTCATAATGTCCTCACCAACTAATAACTCCATCTTTACTGGAATAAAAAATATAACAAAAACAAGGCAAAGCACCATAGATAAACAATGAAATCAAACTTGTGATTGAGATTTAGACATTAAAATGAAAACAGAAAGAACGTAATGTATTGAGTAGAAAAGTATGCATCCTTCAGTACAAGAAATAAATAACCAGCTTGATAGAGGCAGATCCACATACACACACACACAGGCACATCTCATAACAGTAATGTTCACTGACTCCAATCAAACTAATCCTTTGAAGAAGAAATAAATAAATGTCTATAGAAGATTAGACACATAGACATGAAATGGATTCCAACACATATCCCTTAAAACCTAAATGACATAGTCTAACAAATTTCTTCTTGAAGACATACTCAGATATGTAAGGGAGTAAAGGTAAGAGAGTCAACCATAATTAACAATAGTAATCAATGAATCATAAGTCACCTGATTTTCAGAAATGGCTTTTAATAATGCATCCTTCTCTTTGAATGCAGGGAGACTTCTACGAAATTCAAGCATCTTTTGACCTTCAGGAGATTCCTATATATGAATAGATATCTGTCAAACCACTTATAATTGCTAAAGGGTGGGAAGAAAAAAAAAAGGAAAAGGAAAAATAGAAAAAGGTAGTCATTAAATAAGATGACACATATTGGACAAATCAAAACTCAATGTAAATTATGTGGTAAAAGATAAAAAAAGATACAGCCATGTTAATATTACTTCAAAGAATAACTATCAAAAAGAAGGATAATACACCAATCATTAGTGATTCCTCCTTTTACTAACCAATAATTGCGAAGCACAAATTTAATAACATGAAATTGAGACTTCTTCACTTATCAAAAAAAAAAAAAAAAATTGAGACTTCTTCATAAAAGCAAGCATATTCATACTATTAATATACTAAACTTGCACAAGTGAACAAAATATATGTTATATTCAACTGTACAAGAAGATGCTAATGGTTTACAAAAAGAAGATAACATTTCAGGCTTAAAGATTAATTTGAGCAAATCTGATTTGGTGCCGGTAGGTCATGTGCCCAATGTTACTGAATTAGCTAGCATTTTGGGTTGTAGAGTTTCAGCCTTTCCGCTTACTTATTTGGGGCTGCCCCTTGGGGCCACTTTCAAAAGAAAGACAATTTGGAACTCGGTGGTGGAACGGATGGAGAAACGACTAGTAGGGTGGAAAAAACTCTATCTCTCAAAAGGGGGTCGCCTCATACTCATTAAGAGTACTCTTTCTAGTCTCCCCTCATATTATCTTTCTTTATTTCCCCTCCCTATGGATGTAGCTTGTCGCCTTGAGAAGTTACCAAGAGATTTTCTTTGGGGCGGTATGGGGGATGAGCATAAATTTCATTTGGTGAATTGGCATCAGGTTTGTTCACCCATTTAATATGGAGGCTTGGGCATCCGTAAGTTGTCAATTTTCAACAAAGCCCTTTTGTGGCTATGGAGATATGCTGTTGAAAGTGGTACCTTATGGAGACAGGTTGTGGATAGTAAATATGACAGCCAATGGGGGGGCTGATGTTCAAATCAGGTTAGAGAACCACATGGGGTCTATTTGTGGAAGTTTATAAGGGCTGGCTAGGATTCTTTTGTGAGCCATACTTCATTTGTTGTTGGTGATGGTTCTCGGATCAAATTCTGGCATGATTCATGGTGTGGGGATCTTCCTTTACGGGTACAATTCCCTGAGCTATTCTGCTTGGCTCGTGTACCTAAGGCTACTGTTGTAGATCATATTTGCTACATCGGTTCTAGTCGTCATTGGGATATTGCTTTCTAGAGGCCGGTTCATGATTGGGAGTTGGAGGTAGTTGCTTCTTTCATGGAGCTTCTCTACTCTTGCTCTATTCGACGGGGCAATGTAGATTCGTTACGCTGGAAGCCATCTAGTCAAAAGACATTTCAGGTTCGCTCGTATTATTCTGTTTTGAATCAGCCAAACCGTAACTTTTTCCCATGGAGGAGCATGTGGAAATCTAAAGTGCTAACTAAAGTAGCCTTCTTTTCTTGGACAGTGATATTAGGTAGGATTCTTACTATTGATAATCTAAGGAAGCAACGGGTTCTCATTATAGATTGGTGCTGCATGTGCAAATCCAATGGCGAATCTGTTAATCATTTGCTCCTTCATTGCCCTATTGCTCAGGAACTTGGGAATCTGATTTTTACTTTATTTGGGACTGTTTGGGTAATGCCTAGGGGAGTGTATGAATTATTTGCTTGCTGGTCTGGTAAAGTGGGGAAGTCAGATTCTGGAGCTATTTAGAAGGCTGTCCCTCACTGCCTCATGTGGTGTTTATGCACGAGATAAATTCTCGAACTTTTTCTGGGGAGGAGCAATCGGTTCCAGCTCTAAAATTCACCTTCCTGCAGACCCTTTTCGAGTGGCTGAAGGCCTCCAATTTAATATCTGCCCATTCTGTAGCAGAGATGCTTGATAATTGTTCCTTTTAAGCTTTCATCTCTCTTTTTCTGCTTTGTATATTCCCATTGTACTTGTTCCCTTTCTTTTTCAATGAAATACTTATTAATCAAAAAAAAAAAAAAAGAAGCTAACAGTAACAAAGCAAAAAACAGTTCCTGTTGCAACTGAAGTTGTCTTTTGATCTACTAAGCCGGGCAGTCACCTACGGCAGAAAAGGGACATAAAGAGGAATAGCATGAATAATGCATTGCTCAATGCTGTATAATTGTTTCATTCGTTCAGGCACTCGTTATATGACAATAAGAAGTAATCCATGTCCGAGAAAATATAAGTTAATTACTATTGTGGAGACCATATCTGTGTGGGGTCAGTTGCACCATGGAACCAACATGCTTTTGCCCTCAATTTTTTTTTTAAAGTGATAATGCCTTAAGCAACTCAAATTAAGGGGTGCATTTACATCAGGGAATTAGATATATATACCCTAGAATATTATGGTATAATTTGAAATTAAAATAGTTCTGATTGTAACAATTTTTTGACAGGAGCCGGTGGAAACAACAAAAAGCTCCAGGAAAGCAACCTTAAAGAACATAAAGATCTTTTATTATGGTTTAATTTTATGCGGGCCTCAAATGCCATCCTCTATTATAAGTCTTACTTATAAATTCCTGGCGATAGGAAGCTGCCAGTTTAATGTCATTCATGTTTTCTTAAGTTCTAGGGTTGGGGGCATTTATGTAATTTTCAGAATTTTTCCGACACAGAATGTTGCCTAAGAATTTCCTGTCTAGAACCAATAAAAGGAAGCATAAACGAGGGTGAATCTTTTTTTATGGCTAGGTTACATGCACTTAGCAGTTTTGAACCCACCTCACCCTCCATCCCATATTATAGGAGAAGGAATTGCCATTTAATTAAAGCCCATTGGCCATAAATGAGGATAAACCTAAGTTTAATTGAGCAAGAGCCACATCTCAAATCAAAGCAATGACCAAAGCTATGCCAATGCACACACCAGAAACATCATTAAGAAACTATTGAGAGAGAAAGCCTTAATTAGTGGATAGTTAAGTATTGAAGGTATCAAAAAAGATAATAAATATTACAGAAATAAAGGTCTGAACTGACGGGAAGAATAACAACAGCAAAAGCAAAATATTCCAAAAAGTTTGCTGGTTTCAGATAAACCTGCCACTCCTGTTGCTTATCTCGCAATGGCAAACTTCTCCGTCGGAGGATTTTCTCCATGGCAACACTATTCTGTATCAAGGGCTCCTGCTGCTCGTAAAACGGGTTAGAAACACTTCCAACACCGCCTGATCTTGACAAGGAATTATCTGATAAATTTCCCCTGTTCATAGGTTTTTGAGAAACGTAGGCTCTAAGATGAGCATCTACTTCTCTTTGCAATCCCAAAGGTAAGATCACCTGTTCATACGCAAAATAAGAAGTAATCACACTGGATTCACTAGATGCAAAGTTCTAGAATTAAAAACAAGAACTGCCCATCTCATCCATTTTAACTAAGAAGCATTCAGCGGAAATATTTCACAAAATGCTCAAAAGAAGCAAGTCATCCCTTTTCTCCAAACATAAAGTAAACCACATTGAACCAATAAGCGATAAAAGTGAGGATGCGAGAAAATACCTCTCTCTGTGGACGCTTATCGTCCAGGTCAGACCTATAGTTTGGCAGTGGGACTTTACTAAAGACAACAACTTTTGCATATTGATGGCTGCCAAAACAATTATATATTTCAAACACAGTAGAGATATAATTATACAATGCAAGATTACTGTACACGATCAAATACCTATGTAAACCCATTCTAGCTGCCAGTGCTGAAAGTTGGTCAAAATCACGTCTATCTTTTTTCTCCCTCGACACCACTTCTTGCTCATCTTTGTTGCGAAGCAGCATGGTTAACTTCCATCTCCACTCATCAATGTTCTCAAGGCTTGAAGCACCCTGCTAATAACAAATCAACAATTAATAAACACAAGTACTCTATCTGCCAGAGATACACATTTTTCATCAAAAAATATATAACAAGCACGCATTAACACGTCACTCGAACGATGAAATGTATGACACAACATCAACAATGGTTTACTACATCACTAAATAACAGCTTGCTTATGAACAAAAACACAATGAAATTGAAACTTCCACACCACTGATCCAAACCATAAACCCAATACAAAATTGAACATAATGGGTGAGTTTATAAAACACAAACCAATTGCTGCTGAGACGACCCCGAGTCCCGGTCCGACTCGTCGCTCGACACGTCCTGATACGCGAACCGGCCGTAATTCGAGCTCTGCTGGTACCAAAACGGCCTAGCAACACTCCTCTGTCTCACCCTCTCCCTCCCATTCCGGTCCACATGGACAGCCAAGCACGTGACCCGCGGCCGCGTGTAGGGCCGCACGTGCGAGTTCCCAAACCCTGGGGGTCTCTTCCTATTAAAAAAAGCTAGCAGTGAGGGTTTTAGAGTTTTGGGGGCTCTGATATGATAAGTGGTGGTGGTGGTGGTGGTGATGGGTCTGAGAGATATGGCTAGAAAAGGGGTTGTGGTGGTTCTGATATAGCCCTGGAAAATGGCTGAGTATGGCATGGTGGAAAGGTGTTTGTATAAATGTCTGAGATAGATAAAGGAAAATGGGATTTGGGAGTAGTGTTAGCTAAAAGGAGTTGAATGACATTTGCTGCAATTTAGGGTTTAGTGACAGTGGGGGGGAATTCACTTCGTTTAACGTCGGTTTTTGGTGGTTGGATAGAAGTGGCACAGCAGAGGTTTTGCGTCGATGGCTGAGGTTTTATCAAGTATACTTCTCTGGCCAAAGGCAAACCAGGTTTTTTTTTTTTTT
>BKZX01032057.1:0-16020 GCA_014362285.1 Fagus crenata
TTAAAAAAAAAAAAAAAAAAGATATAATGATATATGTGTTATACGAGATTGAACCCATGATTAATTTGACTCCAACCTTTCATTATGAAAGAAAATATGTAAAGTATTCAACTTTGAATATTGGCCACATGTCATAGTTTTATTGGCCAACTCACGCCATCTCAGTATATTTTTCTTAAAGAAAGATGAACGAGTTTTGGGCCAAGTTCATTTAAAATCTAAATCTTGATTCAAAAATCCAACCACATGGATTGGACTTTTGCCCACTTTTTATGCCTAGCTGGTTGGGTCTAGGGCTCACATTTCTTTTCAACGAGAAATGGGTTCACGGTCCCATATTTTCCTACATCACATCCCATATTATTTCCTTACTTTACAAATCAAGCTTATGGCCCACATTTTTCTATAAAATGAGATGGACTAACAAGTAACAACCCACATGTTTTTTTTGTACCTCATAGGTTGGGATCATGGCCCATAATTTTTTTACATCACTTATTGGACCTGCAACCCATATTTCTCTTGCCTCACAGATTGGGCTTATGGGCCAAGCTATTTATCTCATCTCATCTCCTCATGGAATGAGCTTCAGTAATAAAGACATTTTTTTTTTTTTTTTTTGAGAATGAGAAAGACACATATATTTATGATAGGATTGGAGGAATAATTTTTAGTTTCAAGTAGGGTGGTAAATGATTTTTCTTTGCTTGAACTTGAAATGGGTTTTGCTTGAATATACCTCTATGCTCATTGAAGGAGGGTGGTAAATGAATAAGCTGTTTCTGAGAAAAAAAAAAAAAAAAACTTTTGACAAATCATTAAACTACAAAATTTTAAAATAATAGAAAAGAATCTTTTGCACGCAATATTAATTAAAATTTGTTATATTTAAAATGAGAAAATCGTATAAATTGGTTTTATCAATGGAACTCGTGCGTTAAGGTCTAAGTTCTTTTTGTTGTCTTTACAGTCAATTAACCATACCCCAATCAAAGCATCACCCAAGAAGAACTACTATAATATTATGGAGTATATATATCCCATCATCTAGTTAAATCATTTTTATTCTTGTCTTTTTAGAATCACTTTTTTTTGGGGGGTGTGGGGGGGTGGGTTTTTCTTCTTTTGTTTCTTTTCTAGAGGAAGGAAGACTGGCACAAAGTTAAAACCGAGAACATAACAAGAACAAATGTGAAACATGAATAAAATCATAGGGAAGTGCATCGGAATTAAAGAAATTGGATAGTAATGTACAAATAATTAAATCCGGTCACTACAATAAATTTGAAAATCAAAGCAAAGAGGGACAGTAGAAGCACGTACCTCTCGATACTCCTCTTACTTGAGAGTGCACAGCAAAAATAGTTACTAAACTGAATACAAAATTCCAGATCAAAGTTTGGCAGATAAAAGGATAGTTTAGACAGAATATGAAAATGGCAAAATGTCTAGAGCGTGAAAAATGAACATGGAAGATGAGACACAATGAACCAATAAATTTAATATCATTGAGGGAAATGTACAAACAACCAATCAAAATAAAAAGACAAATTCAGAAGATAAATGATTGGACCCACTTGATGCCACCACAACCACAAACCCAACAAAGCAAAGATAATGATTTGATTTTTTATAAAAAAATAAATAAATAATGGGTGGAGAAGGACTTTGGACTTTGGACTACATAGCCTGTTTCTTAGGTAAGTTGTTTTCACTTTCCAACGTAGGGTGGGTCAGTGGGTGAGAATTATCAAAGTGGAATGGGGAAAGAGATGGATTGATTAAGTGACTACATAAATTCGTCGTAGAAAAAGAGGCTAGGCTTCTAGAGTATTGAAATTTCAATTGTGACTTTAAATTCATGTTGTATTTTTCTTTTTCTTTATTCGAGATCTCATGGTAGACATTTTGTTTGTTTTAATATTAATCCAACGTAGACCAATTTGTGAATAAAAGTGGTATATAAATAGTGAGCAATTAAAAGAAAAGAAGTTGTCACTACCATTACTCATCTCTATTATGTCTGTATGTGTATGTCATTATTGTTTACGAAAGAGACATTCCTTTTAGAATGCTTTATTTAATAAATAAATAAAAGAAGCACCGGACAAAGATGAGGAGACTCACGAGAGACATAAGCAACTGTTCTTGCCTCCTTATCCAGATTCCGGATGCACAAGCACCAGCAAAAAGTTGATTTTTGTAGCAGACCAAAATACAAGACAGTAGCAGTAGCAGTGGCTGTGGTTTTGCTTGCTTGAGCAGTGCATTTTACTTTATTTGTGTTGTATGTACATGTACTAGTTATGTTTATGTGTCCAATCAATCCCACCAATCCAATTTAAAACCTTCCCGCTCATTCAAATCAAAAGAAAAGAATATATCATCATAACGTAGTATAATTCCATTCTTTGGATTTGCAAATTGGAATATAAAAAATAAAATAAAAAAACAGTTGGCGTAAGAGTAGGAATATAAAAAGCGAGGTTAAAGTGATGAGGAGGATGCATAACATAATTAAGCATAATCCAATAGGCCTTTACGTGCTTCTCTCCTCCTTCTCCACCCTTTTGCTTCCGCTTCAAATTGCAAAAACACTTTTTGGGGTTTGGGTTAGTTGTACATTGACTCTTTGTATTTTCAATTTTGTGTTATTGACTCCTTAGTTATCTATAATAACAAAATTGACACTTCTGTGTTAATTTTTTGTCATTGTAAGAGCATCTCCAAGACCAGTCCAAACCCATCTCTATCTCCATATGTGAAGAGTAAAAATAGAGATAAAGTGCTCCAATACTAGTCTATTTCACTCTTCAAAAATCCAAAAAAACCTAAAGTGCTATAGTAGCTTTTCACAAATAAAAAGCTACTGTACTCTTTAGCTCTTCTCCACCGAATAAAAAAATATTTCTGAACCTCCCTATTTAAGGTTTTTTTTTCATTTCAGCTGATTTTTTTTCTAATGGGTAACCTTAGTATTACAAAAATCTATTCATATAAAATAATTTGAATGTTATGTTGCGATTTAGGTATATTAGATAGTTCTATTTGAGCCCAAATCACAAAAGACATTGACCACTTGCTTGATTAGATAAACTGTTTTTTTTTTTTTAAAAAAAAAAAACAAACTTGACCAGTTATTAATATACGTGATGGAATGCACACGCATTTCATTCGGTTCAAACTTTAAAAAAATACGGCATAAAAGTGGAAATGAAAAAAAAAAATATATATATATATATATATATATATATGTAAATAAAGGTTGTACAAGTAAATTACAAATTTGAAAGAAAATTTCGGGACTAAAAAACAGATTTATATATTAAATTTTTCCTTTTATTATATTCCAAATTTGTAACATACTTACGTTATCTTAATATAATTTTATAAGATGTCTTAAAAAATCAACTAATTCATTTAATATATTTAATATATTTAGTATATATATTTTTCAATTTTTAGTTGTGTTTTCAAGTAAAATATAACAAGTTAATGAAGGAGATAATATTTCATATATTCTTTCATTTCCTTTCTTAGACATTTTTTTTTTTTAATCTTGGATGTTCGGGCCAGCTTACACGCATCTCGATTAATCCCACGAGATCCGTGCACCACACCCTCGGAAGTTTCTCTACACGGTACAATGCACGGATATAACAAAATAACAAAAAGTATTTATTGTCTCATATTATTATAATTTAAAGTGATTTTATCTTTGTTTATTTAAAATCTAATATATATATATATATATATATATGGAACTAAAATATGGATTTTGATAATTTCATTGTTGTATAATCAACACACCTTTACAAAACAAATTAACAATTATAGTGTTGATAAAAGTATTGAAGTCAAAACAAGTTGAAGTATTTTGGTACAAGTTTAATAAAAAATCGTTAAATACATGTTTTATATACTTAATTAAAAAAAAAAGTGTATTTTTTAGAGTATTTTTGTTTTGTAAGATAAATTGGTGATTTTCACAAAATACGTATGTACGTGTATTCTACTAACTATGCTGAAGACTATTTTTGTGTCTTAGGAAAAGCATATAACAATACAAGACTCCACTTGCACACCAGTGTTTATTATTCTGGCTACTTGTTCACCCCAAAAAGAGAGAAATAAATAAATAAAATCTTTTCTAAGTAATAGTAAAATTTGTTTAAACAATGCATCGTGTGCAATAGGAAGCCTAAATACTCCTTGTTTTTGCAATCACTAAACACTACCAAAGAAGAACTTTAGTTATATAATATCAACATCCCACCAAGTTAAATTAAAGTCGACTCTTTTTCACTTATCAAAAAAAAAAAATCGACTCTTATTTTTATTTTTATTGCTTTTACAATCACTCTTGTTTCCTTCTTTTATATGGATGGTCCTCCTTTCGTTCCACATGGTTTTTTTTTTCGTATTTGGTATGGAGAAAGAGCATCCATTATCTGTCTCTACCCTGCTCAGGGCCGGCCCTGGGGTAAGCCCAGCAAGCCCTTGGGCTAGGGCAACCCCCCACCCCAAGGCAACCAATGGGAAAAAAAAAATATATTATACATATACATCAGAAAAAAAAAATATATATTCATAAAAGAAAATTTTTATTAGAGGGCAAAAAAATAAAAATATAATGACATTAGTTATTGTCTTGCCCTGTTCTTGTGGTGTAGTATTGCCCTGTTCTTGTGGTTTTTGTGGTGTAGTATTGCCCTGTTCTTCGTTTCTGTTTGTCTTCCTTTTACGCACCTTACCAAGATCATGAGGCAAAAACTTGAATTCTGAGTAGTCTCTCTGTTCTTTGTGAAATCTCAGAGTTGGGGTTTGACAAATGACAATTCATGACTCCTTTTGCCAGCCTGCAGAAATGACACACACCCAATTGATATTAGAGAAAAATAAAACTATTAAAGGTAAATGGAAGTAGGAAAGAAGGAACGGGTGTGCAAATTAACAACCAATGGATATGGAGGATCATGCTTTACATAATAATTGCAAGAACCTGAACAAATTTTTGCTGAAACTTACCTTAGCTGAACTCATGAATTCACCGGCACAATTTTCATGAGTTATATATATATATATATATATATATATATATAAAGGGCAAAAAAAACATGAGATTCCGAGAATGAATCCGGAATTTAGAATGTAATAGACTAAAGAGAGAGATAGAATCAGCTAACTCCAATTCAAATACATGAAACGTGTGAATAAACTTGAGATTCCAAGAATGAATCCCCCAACTTGACATAACACCCAATGACCCAAACTGCACAAATGCATCTTGCTTGCTCACGCAGTCGACGCCTCAGTCCTCACGCGGTCACGCCTCCTCCGCTCCTCGCTTCCTTGCTTGCTCTGTTGCTCAGTTGGTCCAGCTCCGATATTTCTCTCTCTCTCTCTCTCAGATGCTATTCTGTGTTTCAAAGACTTCCAAGTGTTCAAGTGTTTAAAAGTATGAATTGTTCTAGATTTTCTTTTAAGCAAATATGTGGTTGTGAACTCGTGGTGTGTGCTGCTACCTGCTGCCTGCTGGCTACTTTACTAATGAGTAATGACAAAATTTTTTTGTCTTTTAGTTTTTGTCTTTCTTTCTTTTTTATTGAATTTTCATTACTTTTTACTCTCTTTTTTATTGTATATATTATGATTTGTGTAAATGCGGGTATATGAGTATTTATTTTATATTTATTTGAAATTTTGAATATTAAGTTATTGAGTATTTTGTAATTTTGAATGTTGTGTTGTTGAGTATTTATTTGATACTTTAAAAAATTTTGTGTTGTTGTGTGTGTGTTGTGTGGTTGATTATTTATTTGAGACTTTAAATATTGGCATGTGTGGTGTGACTATGATTGTATTGACCGAATAATGTAGTGTTATTTTTATTCTTTGGATGGAAGTGTTGCGCAAGTGTGCATTAGATTTATTTGTCTACGTTGTGTTTTTATTTTATTTTTTTATGGGAGTGTAATAGTGTTAGTAACACTAAAACATTTTTTTAGTTAAAAGACTATTAAACTTAAAATAATATTATCGGTTACAGTTGCTTCAGCGGAAAAGAGTTTCTCTAAGTTTAAGTTAATAAATACTTATCTTCGGACTACTATGTCACAAGAGAGATTAAGTGGCTTGGCTATGATCTCAATTAAGAATAAGTATTTGGATACGCTAAATTATGATGACTTAATTGAAGAATTTGCTTTAAAAAATACAAGGAAAAGTAATTTTCTTGGAGTCGGATTGTGCTAATTATAAAGCATTATAATCGGTTAAACATACAATGTAACCTTGATTTTGCATAAAAAATTTTTTTTTAACTTTATGTTATTTTTTTAATATTAAATAATAAAGAGGGCAACCAAAATTAATACGGGGCTAGGGCAACCCAACTCTCGGGGCCGCCCCTGACCCTGCTTGTTGCTATTACTAGAGGGGATGTGGATGACAAGAGAGTGAGTAGTCACAATGTTTTAACCAAGAAGATAATAAGAACAAAAGTCCACCACCCAAAACAAATCATAGGAAAAAGGAAGGCAATTAAAGAATAGTAGTGGCATAATTGGTTACTAGAATAAATCTGAAAACCAAAGCAAAAACAAATAAGATGGACAAACCTCTCTTTAGCTCCTCTGACTTAAAATGAGTGTAGAGAAAAGATGATCGCTGCAATGAATATGAAAACCAAGATCACAGTTTGGTAATGAACAGTCTAATGAAGATGACAAAGTGATTAGGGTGTGAAGAACATATCATGATTCATGAAGGATTTTTTAAAACAAAAAAACAAAGAATAAAAGAAAATTAGCACCAACAAATAAGAAATTACCGACCACACTATCTTCTGTCTGTGCCTTTAAAAATGAGCTCTACCTCATTTTGCCATTTTCATGTTCAGTCTAAACTCTAAACTATACTTTCTCACTGCCAAACTTTGATCTGGGTCTTCGTGTTGAGTCTAGTAACTATTTTTGCTATACACTCTTAAGCCGGAGGAGTAAAGACTGAAGAGAGGTATCAGGTTTGTGCTTCCCCTGTAAAGGGAGAATAGGAAGCATCAATCACTGTTGTGATTCAGTTTTGAACCGAGTTTTGTGTCGTAAATGGGGCATTAGACCCGAGGTGATCTGTAAAAGATCAACTTAACCTCTATCTATGTTCCTGTGGGTTTAGGTGTAGTGTTTGAAGTTGACTTTTCTGTTTGTTTTGTGATTTTACTGCCAAGATTATGTTGGTCGTTTATAGTGCTTGGTTAGTCACTGATTTTAAAAATAATGAAAGGATGGATTCAAAATCGTAGGTTCAATCTCGTATAACACGGTTTAAAATATCTTCATGATATACATCATTATATCTTACTAATAGATTTTGAGTTACCAAAACACTTTCTTAAAATATTTCCCTGAAATTTTTTGGAAATGCATTTAAATGATGTGACCCACCTGGTCCCACCAGAATCACAACTTTTTTTCTTTTTTTTTTTAACAACCAGAATCACAACTTTATTCAAAAAGCAAAGATAATTATATGACCTTTCGCCAAAAAAAATAATAATAATAATGACCCATCAGTTCACCACTAACAAAAATAGAGAAAATATATATGACCCATCAGCCTTATCATAAAATAAAAAAATAAATTAAAAAAATCAGCCATGATACGGTGGTTGCTTTTTTTTTTTAATCAAAAATAAGTTCAAAGCACCAACAAATATTGTAAATCTAAACCAAAAAAAAAAAAAACAAATTTTTGTAATAAGTTTTTTTTTTTAATTATTTATTTATTTATTTATTTTTATTATGGCTAAAGTTCTTTAAATGCAATACGGAATCACTTACTTCCTAAATCTAATTATCTATAAATCCTTCTCATGTTTAGAATAGTAGATATTTTTGATGGACTTAATAGACACAATGTTCAATAAATTGTTCAATTTATGTTATGATTAAATATAGCGGTCTTAATAAAAATTGAACAATTTAGAACAAAAGTGCACTGACCGAAACAAATCACAAAAAAGGAAGAAAATTAAGAAATACTGGTATAATTGATGATTAGAATAAATCTCAAAACCAAAGCAAAAAAATTTAGATGGACAAACCTCTTTTTGCTCCTCTGACTTAAAGAGTATAGAGCAAAGATGATCACTGCAATGAGAATGAAAACCAATATCAGAATTTGTTGTTAAAATGTTACAGCCTAGTGAAGATGACATAATGATTAGGGTGTGAGGAACATACCATGAAGGATTAAAGAAAAGAGTAAAACAAAATAGCTAGCACCAACAAACAAATGATAACCGACCACACGAAATGCATTTCCAAAAATTTTCTTGGAAATATTTTAAGATAAAGTTTTGGTTACTCAAAAATTGTTGGTGTTATTTTATTACTAGTTAGGGTTACACGTGCAAGGCACGTGTGTTATCCATTGTATTAGATAATACGATTTGTTATGTAATTTTTAATATTAAAGATGATATCAATGATCATGTGTAATTTTCTGTGAAGAAATCTTTGGAACATGTGGATTAATAGAAATAAAATGAAGATCCTAGAGGCTAGCATAAAGTAAAACTTCTTTTCAACAGAGCTAATGCTACCAAAATTTAAAATTTAAATAGTCATAGTAAGAATTAAGTATAATATAAAAATTGTAGTTAATCAAAGTTACATAATTGATAATAAAAGATAATATATATTATAATATATACATCCCAAAAACTATAAAAGAGCATAAAAATTATAATTTTACAAAGTAGAGTGAGTAGATATGGTGTACAAAAAACATATTTCAAATAATAGAGAGAGAAGGAAAAAAAAATACACACATATATTACCACTGAATTTTGAGCAATTGTTTTTCAAAATATAATACTGGTCATCGTATTTATGTTCTCTTCAATTTAGTTTATTAATACAGTGGTAACAGCCTAACAATTAACACAAGAATGCAAAAGACTTGGACTTTGCCAATCATATGTGAATCCTTAACCAACCCCACATGCATATATCCTATAGACAGCCCAAGAAAATCACATTTCAATTACTCTCAAAACTCAAAAGCATCAATTTCAACCAGTACAGTATCTTGGTTTACCAGCACAATGTGCAATCTTGGTATCGTCAAAACTTGAAAAAATCCTTGTTACTGTTAGATATGCTAAATAATCAAGCTAACCCAACAAACAAAAAAGTCCTTGTTTTCATTCAATAGTTATATTTGGGATATATTTTGAAATCTTTTTTAGAGATTTTTCCATTAATTAGGCAAAATCATTCATATCATCTTTAAGGCCTTAGATTTTGGTTCCACCCCTTCCCTAGCAAATTGTAGTGTTTTAAAGGAAATTGTAAGCACAAAAAGTTATTTTTTTGCTGTCTTTGTCTTTCTCCCTGCCTATATCTCTTTGTAAAGATGACACGTATTTGACAGTGTTAAGAATAAAAAGAGAAAGAAAAAAGAGAGACTGAAACTGAGCAGAATAGCTCTATATATTGTATTCAGTGAGTAGAATAGTACAGGGAACTGCCTTTATATAGGCAGAGTAGTATGTGTAGTACAAGTATGTGTGTAGTATAAGTGTACTGGGCAAGTAATATAATGGGCCTGAAGCCTAGTGAGCCTACAATATATAATAACATCCCCCCTCAAACACAAGGTAGTGAGAAAGAAGCCATCTTGAGTTTGGACACAAGATCGCATAAGTGCCCCGGCAGATGGGACTTCGTGAACTCATCAGCAAGCTGGTCCTCAGAGCAGACAAATAGTAAGTTAAGAGTACTCTACTAAAGATGATGACGAATGAAATGACAATCCATCTCAATATGCTTTGTGCGCTCATGAAAAACATCATTATGGGCAATATGAATAGCACTACAATTGTCGCAGTGAATAGGAGTACCGGTGGTATGAGGAGCACCCATGCATGTCAGTCAGGAGCCAACGAAGCCCAGGGGTTCTGAGGTGGCATCGGCAAGAGTACGGTACTCAGCTTTAGTACTGGAACAAGCAACAAAAACTGTTTCTTGCTACGTTAAGAGATAAGAGCAGAACCCAGTAAGAAGCAGTAACCTGTGGTAGAGCAAAGATTAATGGGATCCCCAGCCCAGTCTGCATAAACGCGCAACTCAAAGGATTACTATGCTGAGAAGTGAAGGCCATGAAAGAGCGTGCCCTTGATGTACTAAAGGATACAAAGAACTGCAGCATAATAAGTGGAGCGAGGAGCAGGCATAAACTAACTAACCAGATGAACAGTATATGCAAGGTCCGGACGGGTGATGGTGAGATAGATGAGACTGCCTACCAATTGTCGGTATAAAGTAGCATCAGGGAGAGGCTTACCATTAGTAGCATTGAGTTTGACATTAAGCTCTAAAGGAGTAAAACAGTCTTACTATCAGTGAGACCAGCCTTAGAGAGAAGATCAAAAACATACTTGGTTTGAGAGAGATAATAACCATCAGAAGAAGATGTGACTTCAAGACCAAGAAAGTAGCTAAGAATGCCAAGATCATTTATCTCAAATTGTTGACTAAGGAACTTCTGTAGATCACGGATGCCGGCAGTGTCATCACCTGTATAAATCATGTCATCCACATAAAGAAGGATGAGAGTGATACCAGTCGACGTCTAGTGAATAAAGATAGCTAAATTATAAAGACTAAAGGTGAAACCCTACTGAGCAACCACAGAACTAAACATAGCAAACCAAGCTCGAGGAGCTTACTTAAAACCATAGAGAGCACGACGAAGATGGCAAACTTGATTTTGAGAATCAGGGGAGCCAGGAGGTGGTTGCATGTAGACTTCCTCGAGAAGATCACCATTGAGAAATGCATTTTTCACATCCATCTGAAATAGAGGCCAATGACGAACCGCAGGAACAACAAGTAAGGATCAAACAGAGGTAAGACATGCAACATGAGCAAAAGTCTCCTCATAATCAATGTCATATTCCTGAGTGAATCTCCTGGCAACCAGGCGAGCCTTGTAACATTCAACGGATCCATCAGTTTGGGTCTTGGTCTTATAGACTCATTTACAATCGACTGCAGACTTGCTAGGAGGCAAAATGGTCATGTCACAAGTATGAGTCTTGTGAAGAGTATCAAGTTCATCAGTTAAAGTTTGTTGCCAAAGAGGATTAGTGCTAGCCTCACAATAGGTATGAGGCTCATGGAGAGTAGAAAGGGCAAAGTAACAATGATAATCAATAAGGTGAGAAGGAGGAGCCTTTACCTGATTGGAACGACAAAGATATGTGGGAGATTCTGATGGTGCTAATGGTGCAGGATCCGAAGCAGGCAAACTAGCAGCTGGTGACAAAGCCAAAGATGAGGCATCTAAAGAGCTAGGAGATGGGGCAGAGCACAGGGTTAGGATAAAGATCAACTGAAGGATTAGTGAAAATGGGAGTCATAGAGGAAGAGATGAAGGGAAAATGTTGACGATTGGAAAAAGTTTGATGTTCCCAGAATTCCACATGACGAGAGATATGAAGGCGATGAGATATGGGATCATAGTAACGAAAACCCTTTTGAGAGATACCATAGCCGAGAAAACAACACAGCCGAGACCGAGGTTCGAATTTATTTCGTTCATGGGAAGGAAAAGAGACAAAGCAAACACAACCGAATACTCAAAGAGAGGAATAGTCTAGGAGTTTGTCATAAATTAACTCAAAGGGGGATTTCTTGTGAATGGTAGGTGAGGGAAGGCAATTTATGGTGTAAATGGCAGTGAGAGCCGCTTCACCCCAAAAATGCTCAGGGACAGAGGCAGATATGAGAAGGGTACACACAACATCAAGAATGTGATGAAGTTTGCGTTCGGCACGACCATTTTGTTGAGAGGTATAAGGACAAAAACGATAAGGAAGAGTGCCATTAGAATCCAAAATGGAGAGGAAATATTTGTCATTGTATTCTTGGGCATTGTCTGATCAGAAAATCTTAATAATACAAGAAAATTGAGTTTGAATCATTTTATGGAAAGTTTGAAAGATAGGAACAAGGTCAGAACGATGTTTTAACATGCAAATCCAATTGAATCTAGAATAATCATTGACAAATATCACAAAATAGCGAGATCCCCACTCAGTGGTAATTAGAACAAGACCCCAAACATCAAAATGAACAAGATCAAAAGGTGTAGAAGAAAAAGAGTCACTGTTATTAAATGGTAATTTTGTTTGTTTGTCAAATTGACAAGAAACACAATCAAATTTATGAAAACTAACAGACCCTAAGTGACCTTGAGAAGCTAATAACTGAAGACGAGATAAAGAGGCATGACCAAAACGAGAATGCCATAAGTTTGGAGATAAGGTGGTGGCAGCAGCAGAGGAGGAGACCATATGCGAGGGAATCTGCAAATTGCATAGCTTAAATAGACGTCCAATATTACGACTTATCCCAAGTAGCTTGCTCGTCAGTGGATCCTGCACATCAACACCACGATTAGAAAAGTGGAGATCAAGGCCAAGTTCACAAAGTTGACCAACAAAGAGAAGATTGAGAGACAACTTTGGAACAAGATATGTATTAGGGATAGTCAAATTAGGAGAAGAGATAATGACTATATGACTAACAGACATATGTGAGCTATCAGTAGTGTAAATGATAGTGGAATGGGCTAAAGGTGTCTTTTGAGAAAAATGAGAAGCATGAGGAGTCATGTGATTACAACAAGCTAAGTCGAGAAGCCAAAATTTGTTATCTGAGGTGACTGAGAGGGCAGGGGAAGGTTGAGATATATACCGATGAAACATACTCTCAAGTTGGAAGGGGGACAATGACCACAGGATCGTCAACAGAGGCAGAACTTACAACGACTGCTTGTGGACGAGGAATGATATCACGAGACTGATGTTGTTTCCTTTTGTCATCTTTTTTCTTGCGGAAACACTCAGAGATGTCCTGGCCTGGCTTTTGACAGTACTTGCAAATACAACAAGGTTGATCAGAAGAAGATGCTAGAGGACGAGGTGTAGCCAGAACAATATCCGAAGAAGATAAATGATGGTGAAGACGTCGATTTTCTTCATAAATAAGTTCCTTGACAGCAGCATCAAGTGAAGGAAAAGGAAAGCGACTAAGGAGAGCAACTTTGGTAGGTTCAAAGTCCTCACGGAGACCCATCATAAACTGTGTGAAGTGACAACGATCCTTGTACTTGGCAAAGTGGTCGATGTCTTCGATGTCTTCAGTATACTTGAGTGGTGGATCAGCAGTAGCTAATTATTCCCACATAGAAGCAGTCTGTGAGTAATAATCAGAAATAGACTAACCTAAGTCTTGGCGCATCTGATAAAGCTTGAATTCAATATGGAATTCCAAGGCAAAGTTATAAGTGCAGTTGTAGCGAATGGCTAAGAAAGACCAGGTTGCTTGATCAATTTCCAATCGAGGAAGGAGACTGTTAATGGCAGGCACATAGGTGTTAATGAACCAAGAAAAGATCTTGCATTGGGTGCTTTCCCATTCCTCAAAGCGTGCCTCAAAATCATCAACCGGGATGACTTCATCGGCTACAGAGTCAGCATCAGACTCAGGAGAATCTATGACAGGACTAGGTACTGGTTTTGGGATGTCACCAATAATGTAATGCCACAATCGGAAACCTTTGAGAAAAGAAATCATGTTTTGGGACTAAAAATGATAAGAAGTGAGACCATCAAGAACAATAGTGATGGGATGTGTGATCTCATGCCTTGAAGTAGAACTCATACCTGGAAGAGCCGAATGAGAAAATAGACTTCAAAAATGGAATCTACGCCAAAAACCGTGAAGAACAGTGTTTTTTTTTTTACTATTCCGGTCAACGGTCAACGTCAACGGAAGTGGTCAACAGTAAAAAATAGGCAATCAATGGCTGACGTGGCGCTGACGCACTAGGGCTGACATCAGCGTGACATCCTAGGACTAATGTTGCACGGGAAAAGGTGAGATGAGGCGCACATGAGGGCTCATAGGAGTGCGTGAGTGTGCGTGGCAGTGCTGGTCAGCGCGTGGTTAGAGAACCAGAATCTTATGATGGCGCGTGAGGGCATGTGCGGGGTCGGATCCGGCCGATTCTAGTGGCAACAGACAGATCTTGATGAGATCTATCCAATGAAAGTGTCTGTGAGTCGAACAGAGACTTGGAGATGGGGATTCCGAGGAAGGCAGATACGGCGAGAAGCTTTTCGATCATGGGAAGAGACTGTGAACCCGTAGTAACAGAGGAACGCCGAAATTTGCCTAGTGAAGGCCACAAGAAAGTGGCTCTGATACCATGTTGAAAATAAAGAGAGAGAGAAAAAAAAAAAAAAAAAAAAAAAGAGACTGAAACTAAGCAAAATAGCTCTATATATTGTATTCAGTGAGTAGAATAGTATAAGAGATTGCCTTTATATAGGCAGAGTAGTGTGTGTAGTACAAATATGTGTGCAGTACAAGTAAGTGTACTGGGCAAATAATATAATAGGCCTGAAGCACAGTAAGCCTACAATATATACTAACAGACAAAACATCAAATTTATTTTTCCTCTCTCTCTCTCTCTCTCTCTCTTTACTTGTACGTGTTATACTCTGCTTCTACATGTTTATTCCTCCACATCTTTGTTTCTTATTTGTGTCTATAGCCAAAAATAACCCACAAAATATCATGATAAGGACACAACTCTTCAGTCCATAAAACCTTTTTTAAGGGCAAAAGGGTAATTATATCTCCTATTAAAAGAAACCTAGCCTTAATAGATCAGTGAGTTTTATTCCCTAGATTTTTGCCTAATATTTAGAAAGAGGCAAAAGACTAAATAACCCCTACACTCTTTAACCCATAAAGAAGGATAACAATGTAAGATTGATGGTAGTGGTTATCAATAAAAAAGCAAAATAAAACGTGTGCCAACACAAAAGAAAAAAGCAAAAAAATAGAGTAGAAGAATAAATAAAAACTACAAAACAAAATTAGTCGCTGTTTTTATATAAGGTATATAGATTTTTTTTTTTTTTAGAAGACTGTTAGTCTGTTATTAAGATATAATCATACATATGTTATACGAGATTGAACCCATGTTATACAATATGAAAGAAAATATGAAAAGTAGTCAACTTTGCATATTGGCCACATGGCACAGTGTTGTTGGCCAACTTATGCCACCTCAGTATATTTTTTTTATAACAAAAGAAGTACGAGTTTTGGGCTAAGTTCATTTAAAACCCAAATCCTTATTAAAAAATCCAACCACATGGATTGGACTTTTGCCCAAAAGTTTGTATGCCTAGCTGGTTGGGTCTTGGGCTCACATTTCTCTTCATCAAGAAATGGGTTCATGCCATCACGATCACATAATTTCCTACATCACAAAATGTGGTCACATCCCATATTATTTCCTTACTTTACGAATCGAGCTTATGGCCCACATTTTTCTACATCATGAGATGGACTAACAAGTAACAAACCACATGTTTTGTTTGTACTTCATAGGTTGGGATCATGGTCCATAATTTTTTTACATCACTTATTGGACCAGCAACCCATATTTCTCTTACCTCACGGATTGGGCTTATGGGCAATGCTATTTATCTCATTTAATCTCCTCATGGAATGAGCTTTTCCCCAATAAAGACACTTTTTTCTTTTTATTTTTTGACAAATGATAAAGACACATATTTTTATGATGGGTTTGGAGGAATAATTCTTAGTTTCTAAGTAGGGTGGTAAATGAATCAAGCTATTTAAAAAAATAAAATAAATAAATAAATAAATTTTTTTGGACAAATCATTAAACTACAAAATTTAAAATATATATATATATATATATATATCTTTTCAGGCAATATTAATTAAAATTTGTAATATTTAATATGAGAAAATCGGATAAATTGGTTTTAGTAATGAAACTCGTCCGTTAAGGTCTAAGTTATTTTTGTTGTCTTTATAGTCAATTAACCATACCCTAATCAAAGCATCACCCAAGAAGAACTCCTATATGGAGTATATCCCATCAAGTTAAATAGTTTTTAT
>BKZX01032057.1:28286-53866 GCA_014362285.1 Fagus crenata
ACTTGAGTGGGGTATAAAGAACCTAAAAGGTAGAAGCTTTAGAGTCACTCTTTGCAAAATTGCTTGGTGGGCTACAGTGTATCACCTATGGCAGCAGAGAAATGCTAGATTACATTCTGGTGAGATGAAATCAGAGGAGAATATTATTAAAGCCATTAGAAGAGATGTCAGGGCCAAAATGGAGGCTGCCAAAGCTCCTGCATCAATCCTACATCAAACTCTTTGTAATAACTGGAATATTCCCCTTAGTACATTCTAGTTTGTGTTTTGCTTTGGTCTAGCTTTGATAGGCTAGCTGTGTGGTGTTCACCTAATTGGTGATCTTTGTTTTGTATTCTTTGGTCTTTGGTTTTAATAAAAGTACTGATTTCTCCAAAAAAAAAAAGATTTTCCACAGTCACTCACTGTCCACGTTTCTTAAAAGGGATTGTTTTTAGTAAAACAACATGACAGTTTGATAGTCAATCAGATTGTTCCTTAAATTTCGGTTAGGAGTAATTTTAAATTTTTAATCCAGAAATTTAAAGGGATTGTTTTTAATTTCTGTGCCCAAATTTAAAACACACATATCATTATTCAATAGATACAATGTATTTTATTTTATTTTTGTACAATATTTTTTGCACGGTCAAAATTGAAAGTTGAAAGTTGATTTTTGACTTTTAATTTTAATTGTTTGTTCAAAAATTATCATTTTTTTAATATTTTTTATCAGATGATTGAAATAAAAAGTTTTAAAAATAACTTTTAATTTTAATTGTTGAAAAATATTGTGATATTGCATATCTCAATCTGATTTATCGATACAATTGAAGTTTAATATGTTTAGGACTCAAAAGTTTATATAGGAATAGGATAGGTTGGGTTATGATCTCTTTAGTACTCCTCAAGACTTCGGAGAAAAATTGATAATAAAATAAAGACTTCCTGTTGTATATCAAATGGCTTGGCACACACATGTGCTCAACTACTCCTATCATCTTATTATTATATATATGTGGTTTTAGTTTTGTAAGAAGAAAGAGAAAACTATGAATTCCATAAGAGAATTCTCTCTAGTATGGATGACCACCTAATAAGAAAGTTTTCTTAATAGAATTTCTCCTTTTCATTTCTCTTGCTATTTCTCTTTCATTTTACAACACTTCCAATTAAAATGAAGAGATTAATTGATTAGGAGAGGCCTTTAATTAATTAATTAATTATTATTTTTCTCTCAATACATCATCAACTTTATTAAGAGTACAAAAACTAAAATAAAGCATCAAGGAAACCTCTTCCATCAACCGAAGCCTCTCAAATATAGGAAGGGATATCGGTGAATGGAATAGACATGTTGGTTGTTTACAAAACATGCCTTTCATTAATTAAACATGAAGTTGGTAGTGGACTGCATGAATGTTTTGAGGCATTGCGCTCTTATTATATTTGAGATGCGATGGATTCATATCCCATGCAATTGGTATTGCATGCAATACCAATTAAGTGGTTGAGCAATTTCAACCACTTAATAAAAAATTATTAAAAAATTCAAAAAACAAAAAGTGAACTTTTTTTGAAAAAGTGAGAGGAAAAAAGGAATTGCACCCATACAATACTTTTTTTGTATTGCATGGGATATGAATCGGAGAGGCCATACCAATGAGATCCTATCCTCCCTCTAATTGAGATCCTATGGATGATAGGATTCGTTATCTAAATAGCTGAACCATTATTAATTATAATACTTTATCCAAACAAAATATTCTACCCACATTGTGAAAATCTAAAAGTGACCATTTAATGCAAGAATCAACGTGTCTATTCTATCAACAACCAAAAAAAAAAAAAAAAATGCAATATGTCTAAGCAATGTAACAATTAAACTACTTAGTAATTATAAATGTGTATTTAAATTGAGGAAGATATATATATATATATATTTTTAATTCGATAGTTGGGGAATGTGAGATTTGAACTGTGTCTTCATTTGAGCAACCAATTAAATTACAAGACTCTTGACCTAAGAATGAGAAATTCATATTTTAGTGAAAAAGAGCATGTCAGAAATTGAATTAAAAAAATGCTCAAAAGAGCACTTGGAAAGAAATTGGGGTTTTTACTGTGGGGAAGGTTTAGGCTAGTTTTTTGGACTATGGGTAAGCTTATTAGTTATTAGCTCAAGTGGGTCATCTGGGCTTGGGCTGTTTAGGCTTGACATGGTGTTTTTTTTTATTAAAAACGATAGCAATTTTATTAAGAAATATCATCTTGAACATAATTTGTAATGCAAACAGGGTAATCTTCCAACCACACCTGCATAGAAAGTGAGGACGCAGCCTCTATAGCTAAGACATGTGCTGCCTTGTTACAAATCTTTTTGGAAAAAACAAAACTTAGCATATTAAAGCAAAGGGCCCACGAACAAATATCCTCCACCAGGACTCCAATTGGTGCCAAGCAAGGCAAACTAGCTTGAAGCAGATTACATAACTCCAGATTATCCATCTCCACCACTAACCTCCTAAATCCCACATCAAAAGCAAATTGAACTGCCTTTAACACAGCTCGCGCATGTGACTGTAGCAAATCACCACAAGCCTGAAAGGAGTCTTCTAATACTGCCATAACTATCCCTCCTGTGTCCCGAATAAGTAGGCCCACTCCAACTTTAGCGGCATTAATAGAAAAACAGCATGCCAGATTCCATTTAACATCACCCGATGGAGGTCTTTGCCACCTAGATGAACCTCCAAGTCCTGCCGTATCCCCCAAAACTTTTGAATTGGCCTCCAAGAAATCCAGAGCAATGCATGCCGCCTCTTGACAAATAGCAAAAACCACCGGTATCTTTCCCTCCCAACATGTTTCATTCCTTGCTTTCCATAAAGCCCAGGCCGTAGTAAAAGCTATCTCAAGAGCTAGTGATGGTAACTCTAAAATAAGAGTACCAATAAAATCTTTAAAGTGCAAACACAAGCTATATTGAGAGGAGATAGCCACAGAACTTGACTTCCACACCTTCTGAGCAAACTCACACCCCCACAACACATGATCACAAGTTTCTGGTTCCTCTGCACACCATAAACAAGAATAAGAATGGGAAATACCTTTCTCAAATAATTTCGTCCGAGTGGGAAGAATATCATGGCAAGCCTTCCAAACGAATAGTTTGACTTTTGGAGGAACTTTCACAGCCCAAATAGATGACCAAATGGAGTGAACTGAGGACTTGGATGATGTTGCAGCTTCCTGACTGTTGCGGAGTGATAACTGCAAGTGATACGCACTCTTGACTGAAAACACTCCACGTTTTGTACCAGTCCAAATAAGAGAGTCGGGTGGTCTCCGGACACTCAAAGGAATACAAATGATAAGGTCCACATCTCTAGGGCAGAAGATTTCTTGTAGAAGTTGAACTTTCCAAGTCATAGAGTCCTGATTGATTAGTTGGTCCACAGTGGCAAATTCATCCAACACATTTACCAGACTGATAATTCTGAATGATGTAGAGCTTGGCAACCATTGATCTTTCCAAATCCGAATATGCTCCCCAGTCCCTACTCTCCACCTCAAGCCCAGACCCAGCACCTCCTTAGATTCACATATACTTTTCCATATGAATGAAGCATTATGTGGTACAGTAGCTGCTAAAAACGAAGTATGTGGAAAATATTTGGCTTTAAGCACACGGAATACCAATGAAGAGGGATTGTGCAGCAATCTCCATCCTTGCCGGGCTAGAAGTGCTTTATTGAACAATTGCAAATCTCGAAAACCAATCCCACCATCTTGCTTTGAGCGAGCCAACCTATCCTTATTCATCCAATGAATTTTCCGATTCCCATTCCGTTGACCCCACCAAAATCTATTGGCCATTGAAGTGATGTCTGCACACAACCCAGCTGGAAATCGGAAACAGCTCATTGCATACGTGGGAATGGCTTGGATAACAGCCTTAATGAGGACTTCCTTGCCAGCCTGTGAAAGAAGCTTCTCTTTCCACCCTTGAAGACGCTTCCATACTCGATCTTTAATTTCATTAAATGCCTTCTTCTTTGCTCTGCCAATAATTGGGGGTAAACCTAAGTATTTCTCAAACTTGGTTGTCACAGAGGTACCAAAGAAATCAGAAATGGCAGACCTCAAATCTAATGAAGTGTTGTGACTGAAAAATAGTGCAGTTTTTTCACCATTAACTATTTGACCCGAGGCTTTCTCATATAATGACAAAATATTCTAAAGAGCTCCACATTCAGATAGGTTAGCCCTGCAAAAAATAATGCTATCATCTGCAAAGAATAAATGAGAAATGCGAGGGCCTCCTCTGCAAATGGACACACCCCTGATCAAATTATCTCTCTCAGATTTTCTCATCAATGCCGATAACCCCTCAGCACATAGTAGAAAGAGGTATGGGGACAACGGATCCCCTTGCCTTAGACCACGCCCTGGTTTTACATATCCTTTCGGGTCCCCATTAACCATGACAGAATAGGAAACAGATGTGACACAAGTCATAATTAAATCAACCCACTGCACATGAAAACCCAACTTCACCATCATTGCACGGGGATAATCCCATTCCACCCTATCATAAGCTTTACTCATGTCTAGCCTTGCCGCCATCTGAGCATTATTACCCCCTCTAAGATTCTTGAGGTGATGAAGTGTTTCAAATGCAATAATTACATTATCAGTAATCATTCTTCCAGGGACAAAAGCACTCTGGCTATTGGAAATAACTCTGGGGAGCACCTTCTTCATTCTGTTGACCAATACTTTGGAAATAATTTTGTAAATGACATTACAGAGACTTATAGGACGAAATTGGGTTATGTATTCCGGGGCTTTCACCTTTGGAATCAAGACAATATGAGTAAAATTCATACTGCCAAGCATATTTCCAGAATTGAGAAAATCTAAAACAGCAGTAGAAACATCATCATCCACAATATGCCAAAATTTTTGGAAAAAGAGTGCAGTCGTACCGTCAGGCCCAGGCGCTTTTGATGGGTGCATTTGAAAGAGAGCGTGCTTCACCTCATCCTGAGAAAAAGGCCGTAATAAGTCTTCATTCATATCCGGAGTAACCACCGAATCCACTTGTTGCACCACCTCCTCCACTGCCGAAGGTTGGGAAGAGACAAATAAAGCAGTAAAATAATCCACAGCAATCTGCTCCACCTCCTGCATGTTAGTCGTCCATGTGTCTTCTCTATCCCGAATTCCTATAATCGTATTGGTCCTCTTTCGTTGAGCAGCACATTCATGAAAGAACCTTGTATTTCGATCACCATCATTCAACCAATTCACTCTTGATCTCTGCCTCCATACAACCTCCTCCTTTGCCAACATAATATTTAACTCCTTGCGAAGAGTATTAACTCCGTGAGAGTCATACAACTCCATAGGCTGACTTTCCATTTCCATAAGCTGATTCTTCTTCGTGGCAATCAACTTAGGTGTGATGCGAACTTGTGATTGACTCCATTGGAGAAGACTAACCCGGCATTGTTTAATTTTCTGAGCTAACTTGAACATATCCGTCCCATTCTGTACAACTTGCCATGCATCATTAATAGTTTGTTCACAACCATCCTCCCTAAGCCATGCGTGCTCAAACCTGAACAACTTCCGTCGTCTTTGAGAATTCCTCGCTGGTGGTGGGGAAATATTAATTAATAAACCCATATGATCAGAGCTAGGGACCACCAAATGGGACACAACAGCAGATGGAAACATTTGAAACCACTCTGGATTGGCAACCGCTCGGTCAAGACGAACCCGAACCAAAGCCGACCCTAACCTTCTATTAGACCATGTAAATTCTGGACCATGAAAGCCCATGTCTTGTAACTCACAATCCAGCAAAGTCTCCCGAAACATTGCCATTTGGTTCAGATTCCTACCTTCTCTCCCATAGTATTCATCTAAAGCAATGATTTCATTAAAATCACCAAGAACCAACCAAGGTTTATTGTTCAAAGCATTTAAACGGCGCAAAAGCTCCCAAGTTCGAGACCGAAGCGAGACTTCGGGGTGACCATAAAACCCCGTAATCCGCCAACACACACCATCATCTTGCAAAACCTCAGCGTCAATATGGAAATTGGAGTAGGCTTGGATGTTGACAGACACATCTTCCTCCCATAACAAAGCCAAACCACTGCCATATCCATGACGATCAACCCCAAAACACCCTTTCATTCCCAACCGAACTCGAATAAATTCCAAACAACGTACTGGTAATCGCGTCTCCATTAGAAACACGATTTTGGGCCCTTCTTTTCTCACTAGATCATGAAGATCCCGAACTGTCTCTTGGTTCCCAAGCCCTCGATAGTTCTAACTTATGCATCTCATTGTGACCGGCGGGGCTGCTCAACAGCCTCCACCGATGTGGGAATGGTAGCAAGAACCACCCTGAGCTTCTATTTTTTCTTCCTGCTTGAACCCTCCACTGTGTGACTTTCCCTTTCCGTATTTGTTTCCAGAATACGTTTACCTCGATTTCTTGCCTCCTCCAACCCCTGGCCCATTCTCGCATTGTTCTGTGCTCGTCACTTCCACGTACTTAATTTCAAAACACTTCCTTCACTAGACTGGGGCCCAGTAACAGGTTTTGAGATTTTTATACCACCTTTCCCATGCACGCCACCTTCCCCATGCATGCCACCTTTTCCATGCATATCCTTATCAAACACGTGAGTGAGGTCCACAATATCCGCTTCAGCTTGAGTAGAGTACCCAACCACTTTATCCTTATCAATAACTAACCCTCCCGCGCCATCCTGAGCATTATCCTTAATCTTCCCAAAAAATAGCTGGCCTTTCCCCGTAGCCGTATCCCCAATTTGAAATTCCATTGGAAAATCATGTTGAGAATCAAATCCCACATTTCGCGAAACTGCCACATTATCTCCGAAATTCGGGGCCACAAACTCAAACTGCCCCTGAGAAGACAGAATAATTAAATCTTCACCTTGTTCCTCCACCGGCGGAACTTGCACCGTATCAGTGGCATGATTTGTTGCACTTGAACCTTCTCCCTGAACTGAAACATGGTCTTCATCAGCCTGTGGTGTCGAATCACACCTATGAGTTTGCTGCATTCTCCTCCGTGGTACTGCCCTCAACCAAGTACCATAATGCTCTCCCGGACTAATAACAGTGTCTCCACTCCGCCTCCCTTCCACACAGTCATGGCCACTATGACCCAAACGACCACATCGATAACAAAAGATGGGCAAATGTTCATATTGAAAATCAACCCAGAATGGCTTATTATCTGTAATCTCCAAAATTTTACCCCTAAGCAATGGCTGAGTGATATTAATCTCCACTCGCACCCTTAAAAAACGTCCCCACCCCAGCCCATTTTCAGGTACATCTGCCTCAATGAAGCGCCCAACTTCGTTACCAATATCTTCTGCCACTTCTCGAATCATACTCTTAATGGGAAGATTAAAAACTCGTATCCAAAACGCTGAATGAGAGAACTTGACCTTCGTTGGTTGCATATCATCCTCAAACCATACAATCAGGATAAGCTTTTTATCAAATGTCCAGGGACTTTGAACGAAAACTCTCTCCAAATCATCCTTGGTAGAGAACACCGCCAGGAACAAGTTATCTTCGATATCACGAATCGTAACCCCACCCGTCCCAGCCCATAAGGATCGAACAGAACTTTTAAGAGCCTCACCATTGAATTGTCTGAATGAAAGAAGTTTGAATAGAAGGCTAAACTTAGCCTCCTGCTTGGAACGTGCAACGGGTTCCACCCTTAATTGCGTATGCTGTTTCTCCCTATCAGATAAATGCAATCATTTACACAGCTCCTCCAGTTCGTCTGCCATGTTAACCCCAAACAAAGAACCTAACCTCACAGCAGATAGAAGATCTACGTGAAATTACAAGACTTGCACAAGGCAAGTTAATGGCTTCTACAACGCTCGAGACTCGAGAGCCAGAAGCGTATTTGAGAAGTTTTTGGCTTGACATGGTGTTGAATGTTGATTATATTGGACTTGGTTTTAATATATGCTTATTTGGGTTTTAAAGTGATATTGCACAAATCATAATTTATCACTTCAACGGTTATGAAATATGTTGTGGGTAGGACAGTGCTACTGCTGTGATTTTGATTTGGTTGTGGAGTCAGCTTGGTGCTTTTGCAATGTTGGAGTTTTGGGTTAGAGGGAATTGGGTGTTGTCTTTGTGTGTGTGTGTGTGTGTGTTGCTTTTTAGAGGTTGGAATGTAATACCTGAGCTGCTGGGGGTGATGGTGTTGTTCCTTTGTTGTTGACATGTTGTTGCTTATTCTCTTTTGCTGTGTCTTTTTTGTTAGTTTTGAGAGTCTTCTAGTTCTGCCTCGTTGCTTGCTCCTCTGATTATTGTGTTTGTTGATGTGCGGATTGGGTTTTAGTGAGGTTACAAGGCTAGTGTTGAAGTTATTACATGGATGGTTGTTTTGGAATTGGAGCAGTATTTTTTAGTGAGGCTATTTGTTTGCCTGAGTGTACTGCTAAGCTATAGTGAAGCAGTCCTGGACTCCTGGTGTATAGTTTGTTAATTGTGGCATTTTGTGTAGTTGGGGATGAGGATGAGTGTTTGACAGGGTATCAAGGAAAATGTGTTTTGCAGAGAGTAAATCAGAAATGACATCAGGAAGCTAGGGGGAACAAGTAAAAAACAGCATATTTTATTATTATTTAAAATTGGAAAAAGTAATTAAATGATTAAGGTTTTAGAGATAAATAAATATAAAAATTATTAGAAAGCTACCACATGATTCAGAGTCGAACACAGTTTGGCTACAAACTAGTTCGTAGCCAGCTCACTACAACCCATTACGTGATAACTAATAAAATCATCTACATGTACTTTTAGTCGCATGACTTATTTAATGAGTCATGTGACTTGTTTAAATAATAAATGTGGATGGTCTTATAAATTGTCATATAGTGGGTTATAACAAATTAATTACAAACCAGTTTGTAGCCAAACTCTGTCCTACGGAGTCTATTTTCCATCTTTTCTTTTTTTAGTTTAGTTGTTAGTTTATTTTCTTTATATATAACTTTTTAAACCTTCACTTCTTTTAGATACAAACATCCTTTAATCAACAAACAAAAAATCAAATAAATTGGTGTTAAGGGACACTCAACCAAAGATTATTGAAAATACTTTACCTCTAACCCGGTTTGGAGGAATCCTCCTTCAACCCACTACGTGGCAAGTAAATAGACCATCTACGTATACTTTTTAGTCACATGACATTTTTAAAAAGTCATGTGACTTTTTAAAATACACATGTGGATGGTCTATTTGTTTGTCACGTATGGGTTGAAGGAGGATTTCTCCAAACCGAGTTGAAGGTAAACTCTGTGTCTCTGTCCAAGATTACTAGCTTGTTGAAATGAGCATAATAATTGACATACTAATGAGGCTTCTAACTCTCAATGCCTAAATATGGATTTAGAGTTCTTTACGACTCAGCCAGCTCTTTAAATGCAAAATGATAAAAGCAGCTTTTTAAAAGCAAAGATTTCAAGTTGCCTTCAGAATGAGAATTGGAAACGGCCTCCAACAAGGTTTGTGAAGACCTGGTTGATATTCAGAGCGACTTGTTTTAACTTTTAGGTAGTCCAATGAGACTTAAGAAGGTGCTGCTTTCTTCATTTGGGAAATTTGGAGTGCAGTGACCATTTATTTTATGAATGTTCTTATACTAAAAGATTGTAGTAACAAATGTTAAACTTGTGCTTAATTAACAGGCATTTGAATTACTTAAAAAATAAAAAATAAAACCAATTAGGACCACCATATAAAAGCTTGCTTGGGTTGGCTTCTGGATACAACTATTTTATGAATGTTCTTATGTTAACCTTTTAAAACTTCACCATTTCTAGGTACAACTTTACTTTTACTTAGATTATTTTTAAACATAATAAACTTGTCCAAACAAGATAGAAACAACAATATTGAGCTGAGTTTGGGACAGGTCCAAACTTAATCCCAACTTATAAATTCAATTGCTGTAAGCTGATCCAATCAATACATGAATATTCCAATTTGATAGTACACACAAAATCCCCTAAAAAATAAAAATAGATAGTACACACAAAATAAGTCAGATTATAAGTTATTCACCAAAAAAAAAAAGCAAGCTGATACGGTATATGTCAATCTTCAAAATATAAGTGGTGAAAGGCTGGAAATTCAATGTTCCTTTTTATATGATATCAGCTTTTAGAAATTTTTAATTAAGTTACATCCACAGCAAAACAGCACATTTATCACTTATCAGATACCTTGTTGAGGCTATTTTTCATTATAAATGCATGAAGGTCATCTTCTTATATTGTTGAAAACTTTTAACAATCTTCTTACATTCTTAGCCACTGGCACCCTCATTACAAGGGAAAAAAAAAAAAAAACAATCTGGTAATCATTCTAGCCTCCACAGTATTTGCATCTGAAATTCAATACATACATGCAACAGAGATTCCTCCCAAAATATTCCTGACTTTGAATGTGAGATGGCCTGATATTGGCGCAGTGTAGTTCACAAATCAAGTAACTGTTGCTCGAAAGAAAAATGGGAAGATCACAAGTCCTAATTTAAACAATAGCCGATACTTCAAACTGTAGTCATAACTCATGACCCCAATCTTCTGCTGAAGTGCTCATTAGGCCTTTATGCGATCCACAAATGAACCTGTTCGATAATTTCTAACAAGCATGATTACAAGAAAGCATGCAAAAAGTAGTATTCAAAAGAACATGATTAATGTATGGAAAGACATAAATTTTAGGTTCAGAACAGGATATGCATTCTTCTGAAAGAAATGTATGGCACATCAAATGCCATAAAATCAAGAAAGTGAGATTTTTGTCAACAAAAGAAAATGAAAAAGCCACAGATTTCTGACACCACAATCAAAATCAGGATTTTTTATTATTATTATTATTTTTCTTTTTGCGATGTGAAGTACTTCATCATAAGTAATTTAGCCTGAATCATTTTCACAGATGGTCCTGGTTTTCTTCTTCTTCTTTTTCTGAAAATCTAGTTGTGCAAAGGTACACATAAACATAATAGAACTTTGTAGGATTTCCCAGGAAAAGCAATGTGCACAAAGGCCTGTAATTATGAAGAGAGGGATGCATGATTTGCACATACCAATATGCAGCCATTGAGCTCTAGCTCAAATGGCACCTCCTCTTGTAAGAGCGAGGTGGAGGGTGAGGTCGTGGATTCAATACCCATCAGATGCAAGAGTAAATTACCTATAGAAAACATACCAATATGCATGTGTAACAGTCTAAATAGTCAAGCTCAAAAACAAGAATTTTAGTATTTAAGGACATGGAGTTCAGGAATCAACCTCTCCAAAAAAAATTGGGGGATAAGGCTAGCTACCAACCTCTCCCAGACCCTACAAAAGTGTGGGAACTTTTTCTATTTGGTACAACCTTTTCAAGGACATGGAGTTCCAAACTTATGGATTTTGGATAAAAAACTATTGGAAAGTCAAAATTGGGAGAGACAAAGAGATCACTGCTAAATTTTTTGTATGATGAATGAGAAAAAAGAAGGTAGGGAATGGATGGTAGTAGATGACTCAGCATTTAAGATATACAACAAGAAGAATTTAGAAAAAGCATTGACAAGCCCAAGGTTTTGATGTTTGCATTATAAATACAAATTTTGAGCATTACTGAAAATAAGATAAAATATGGGGGAGATTATAAACAAGGATATTGTGGAGCAAGAAAATTCACTCTCTTTAAAAAATAATCATATTAGTGGATTAGACCACAACTGACCTTATAAGGAATCAACTAAACAAAAGAGGTGAAAACAGTCTATGAACTACCTATATTAAACATCAAGTACCTAATACCTATAAAACAATATCTTGTTGAATGTATACAATGATAAGTCAAGGCATGAAAAACCTAACAGATGAACTGAGGGGAGCTTATAACCTGAGGGGGATCAAAGGGACTACTTGATCAAAAGATTTGAATACCATAACTAAAGAAGCTTAAGCAAAGATTAAGATCTTAATTAAAGCATGGCTAATTTTTAGTATATTTATATTTTAGAAAAATTTATTTAATAATGGAAAAAAAAAAAATTCATTATCAGTGTCAGTTGGCTCGATCATAAAGTCTCTTGTTGTTAAACAAAGACCTTTGAATTGAATTCCATCTACACCAGTGGAGAGGTACTTCAAGGGGAGGAATAACTTTACTTCCTCGTGTAGACATAGGCACACTGAGCCTCCAAGGGTCCAAAAAAATTAAAAAAGAAAAAAGTCCCGTAAAAGTATGGAAATTATTTTTCTACTTAAAATTTCAAATGCTAAGCCATTTAGGATAGTAAGAAAAAAGGGAAATTTAATATGAAAGACTTCTCTTATCTATTAGTTTTATTTAGATTTGAGATAAAAAAAATTCAAAAGAAGAAGCATTGGTAGCTGTTTAAATAGGACTCAGAATGATTTGCTCAACTAAGTAAATCAACTCAAAGCCTAATATGACACAAATAAAAAGAGGAAAGTAATGCCAAAACATATACACATGGCAGGAGAAACAAGGAAAGTGTGGAGATCATTGTGTGTACCACTATAGTAAATTTATCCAACTTTACCATGAAAATGAGTGAGTAAGCAAGGCTTGAATTACAATAAAGAAGTCATAAAGCATGTTTCACGTCATGAATGGATGATAAATAAAAATAATAATAATAATGATTATCATGCAACGTCTTGAATGACAAAAGAAAGCATATCATGTAGTGCTTATAAAGGTAATACAATGTGCAAAAAAGTATTTACAATCTAAAGCACTCAATAACCAGTACTCACATGCAGGAAGGTTGGATATATCTGCAGTAAATGCACAAGGAATCCCCAAATTTTGAAGAGCCCCCCTTATGATTCCACATGGGAAATAGAGATGCATGCTTGTAGCTTGTGCAGATTTGCTTTCAGCCAGAGAATTATCTAGAGCTAAATGTTCTTTTTCAGGTGATGGCTCGATTGACGTGCGTGCAAGCCAACGAAACCGATTATCTTGCAAGACAAATGTACCCTACAAGATGAACAAAATCCATTTTCTCAAATTCAAAGAAAAAGATACAATGTATATTCACTTTAAACAATCGAATTTATTCTATGATTGGTCTTCAAGTTGTCTATTTGCTTCTTGAAAAGCTCAGACCAGAAGTCCTTGCAGATGAACTTGATTGCCTCTAGATGATCACTGAACCGAGGCCGTTCCATGGTATACCTAAAAAGTAGTACTTTTACTATTATAGGCACTTTATAGCAAACCATACTGAGAACTATATTATGTATCACATAATCATTAAGATATAGAAATTTACCTACAAAACTAACTATATCAGTAATAAGTATCAAGATCTAAATTAATTATGTATGATCTATGCTGCTCATTGCTTCAAACAAAGTTTTTTCTGCTGTTCTGCCATGCTTCTATATATTGATATCAGATTCAATGTTACCCACCTAAATAAAGAGCTAGAAATTCACAATAACATTTCAAAGAAAAGCTAAATACCAGCTAATCATTGATGCCTTAATAGCAATCACATTCAAATAATCATATATCCATGTGGTTGTCTCCCGTTTGAGTAATCCTTGTGTCCGTAACCACACAAAATGATTAGATAAGAACCAAGCTTCACCTTTAAAAAAGCAACCTTTTTTAAGAATCACATTCTGTATGCCCCAAAACCATACATATAAAATGCTTTTCAAAGAACGTCGAAACGATTCGCTTTAGCTTAGGTTTCAATAAGCATTTATATCATCCTTATACTATTAATGCAATGGCAAGTGCCTTCCACTAAATGCGATAGATCGCTGGTTTAAGTCCGGGACTCAGCCTCTCCAAACAAATTATTGGGGTAATGTTGCCTACCAATCACCTTTCCTAGACCCTGCAAAAGTGGGAGCTTTGTGCACTGTGTACGACCTTTTTTTGTAGTGTTAATGCTCAAGAGAAAAAGCAATTCCATACAATCAAATTTGGACTAGCCTGGTATCAACATAGATGCCATTATGGAAATCCATGTAATGTAGCAGCACTTTGATCAAATTTTCCATTTGGGTTTTTTTCTTTTTTCTCTCTTTTTCATTCAAAGTCTTAAATTAAAAAAATAAAAATATCAAAACCAAAAAGTCTACCATCTTTTTAGTTAATAAAAAATTAAACTAAAACTAAACTCATAATCCCATAAGAGCAACTAGAGTAGATCCTTAAATTTCCTCAGGTCCCAAACAAACAAACATCTTTGAGTTTAAATCATACTAATACAATTACTTTTCCTTCACTTTCTTAGCAACCAAACAGCTCAATAAAAAATTTCTAAATATACATAAAAAAAAATTTACATTTTTAACGATAAACTCTTTCAGATCAAAAGCCCCAATACTTCAAAATTACTATAAAATCTATACAATTACAGAATTTAAGAAATTATTGCAAAAAAAAAAAAAAAAAAAAGTGGTAAAATAGGGTTGGAATAAGGTGTGGGCAGGTGTACCGTTTGGAGAGCTGGAGTTCGACTTGAAAGCCAATGGCTTCGATCCGACGAGCATCGAGTTCGGGCTTATTGGTGTAGAAGCGATCGCAGTACGAGGATACCATTTCAGTTAGTAGACTATCCACGCAGCTCTCTGAGGAGAAAGTATCTCCAATTTCGGAAATACCAACTCAGTCATCATGAGTTGGTATTTCAATCCAATAATTTTTTGACACCTGTATAAAAAAAAATTCAAGAATACCAATTCAGCCACTTTGCCTTGTCTCTCTCACGCTTCTCTTCTCTTGTCTGTTCACTCTTTCTCTTGCCGCCCCCGACTACGCCATCCACTGCCCAGATTCATCAGTTCCGACGATACCAACAGGCCACTTCTCCACTTTCCCTCTCTTTCTTCCCCCACTCCCAACCGGCACTGCTCCTTTTCTAAGCTTTTGTCTTTTTATTTTCTTTTCTTTTTGCGGAGTTTGCCTTCTGGGTTTGTTTGTTTGGGTCTTATTTTGTTTTTGATTTAGCTTGAGGTGTGGTTGGAATCGGAGAAGAAGAACAAGAACTAAGCAAAAACCTTTTTTTTTTTTTTTTTTCTTTCCTTTTTTGAGTTTCTACTTCTTCCTTCAGTTCTGAAATAAAGAGAGAAAAAACTAAAAATATGGATCTTTGCAACTGGGTATAGCTTTTTGTGACAAAGAAGGATCCCCCTTCCACATTAACAATTAAAAACTAATCAAAATTGATTGTTTGAGTTGAGGTGGTCAGATCCGGAGTTGGGTTGGGAGGGTGGTGCGAAAGTACACGGCAGCACAGTTAGAGAGAGCAGATCTGATCTGAGGGAGAGAATAAGATTGCTTTGTTGGCTTTTTTATTGACAGGTGTCAAAAAATTATTGGATTGAAATACCAACTCATGTTAGCTGAGTTGGTATTTCTGAAATAAGAGATACTCTCACCTCTCTGAGACCTCTCTTCCCATTTTTTCTCTCTCTAGATTTGCTCTTTGTTTTGTAAAGTTTGGAATGGTGTTTTTTTTGTTACTCTTCTTGCCCAATAGTAATAAAAGCCCAAAATTGGACTTATAAGGACATTTGCATCCTGTCCAGCCCAATTAATGTGATATATTTTAGGTTTAATTATTGTTTTGGTTCTCAAAATGGTTTTCGATGTTTCAATTGTATCAATTTGATCCTGTGTCATTTCGGTCATTATTGTTAAGTGAATGATGAAAAATGCAGATGTGATTAACGGTTTTATTAAAATCCTTTACAACACCACATATGAGAACAACATAGGGTAAATATTTCTTTATACAATCTACCACTTTACACTACTGAAATGTGGATAATATTGTGTACAAATTGTGGACATTATTGTCCATAAAGTTGAATATGCTTACAAAGTATAGATAATATTATCCATATTTTAAGTGGTGTGAAATAGTGGTTGTGAAAATATCAATGCCCAGCAACATAATATGGATCACAACCATAGATCGGTGTCACTAATATAATTGATAGGCTATAATCATAATTATGATTATATATACCGAAGAAGGATCACAAAATATTTGTAAGCACTGAATTGCACCTTTTTAAAGACCAAAATTGAATTTAGTCGAAAATTTTAAAGACCAAAATTGTACATTTTTGTGTTTTTGGTGGTGGGTTTGATGGGATCCCAAAACTGTGTCTTTGGTGTCAAATTTGATGTGTTTAAGAACCAAGAATTCGACTTGAACTGCCTCAAATATGCAAGAAGATATAGAGGAGAGAGAAACATGAGAGTGAGAGAGATAAGAAAAAGAAAAGAAAAGAGAAAAAAAAAAGTATTTTTTTTAAAAAATTTAATTGTTGACATAATGATATGGATTTTTTTAATATTATGAAAATAAATTTTTTTTTTTCATAAATAAAATGACACATCAACATTCCATTAACCACATCAGGATTTTATTATCCACGTCAGCATTTTCCGTTAATGAGATACTAACAAGGACCAAAATGGAATCGGGTCAAAAACTCAAGGACCGATATAAAACTTTTGAAAATACAAGGATCAAAATGAAGAAAAAAAAAACCAAGAATATAAGGACCAATATAGGATTTATGCCTAATTATATTTCCACCTTCAATATATTATTATATTTTAATCTCTTTCTTTTATAACCTTTTACACATTAAAAAATAAAAGGCAAATTGCACTTTTCCCCCTCTAACTATTCGGTACATCTCAATTTCTACATTTATCTATAAAACCGAGCAATATCCCCCCTTAAATATTGAAAATATGCAAATAACCCCAATTGTCTAATTTTGTATTAAATCCAAACAAAAAGAATGGAATATAGCCAAAATAACATAATATTTTTATGTTATATTAAATATATAATGATAGATTTTGAGTATTATCAATTATGACTTGAAATTGACAAAATATATATAAAAAAAATTAATTAATTTTCCTGGAATTTAACATAAAATTAGATGTTGGAGGCTATTTGCATATTTTCAATACCTAAAGAGAGACATTGTTCAGTTTTATAGATAAAAGGAGAATTAAAATAGACCCAATAATTTAAGAGGACTTTCCCTAAAGACTAAATAAAAAATAAGGGGTAACTCAACTGATCTAGTATTGGGTATGCTTCTTAATGGTCACTAATTCAAGTTTACTAAGGGCCACCTATTCAAGGCAAAGTCTTGCGTTTATCGCGGTACACGTGTCTCCCTAGGATTAGTTGAGGTGCGCGTATCTCCAATGGTCACTAGTTCGAGTCTACTCAGAGCCACCTTCTCCATCACCCAAGATTATCCAAAAAAATAAAATAAAATAAAAAACAACTACTAAAACTACTCATCCCTTTATATTGTGTGTGATTCCCTTTCTCCATCAGCATTCATTCTTTTCCCTCCTTTGTATCAACTCAAGGCCCAAACTTTACATACCTTGCAAGCAAAGCAAAACACAAACTCATGGACTTAACTAATCCTATGCTTATTCTTTTCTTCTTCATCCTCTCCACCACGTACTTCTCTGCCACACACAACCATTTCTTCATAGAATCACCAAACCTCACTCTAGCGTCCCTCCAATCTGAATAGCCTATTGGAAAGTTGGAAAGTCTAGAAATTGAGGTAAACATCTCCATCCTCTTCATTTGGTTGATTGATTTTGTATTCCTTGATTGTTTTGATTGTTTATGACATAATCATAGGTGGGTTCTTGAGCTGCAGAAAAAATATCAACTTCTTCACTTGTGGGGTATTGGGGAGTTTTCATTGTTGAAGCTTGGTGTTTTTGGTCCTTTGGGTCTTGTTAATTTGAGGTTTGAGCTGTAGAAAAAATATAGGGTATATCAAGTTCTTTTCCATAATTTTTATTTTACTCTGTTAGAAGGGTAACACCACATTGTTGTATAGGCAAAGAACTTAGAAACATTTGGCAATTTTATTTACTGCCTTATTGGGTACTTGCTATAATTCAAAGTTATTGTAACCAATTTTTCTCAGTTTTTACTTTCATTATCTGAGTTTGCTGTGAAAAATTTGTGCTATATAAACAATCCCAAGCTTAATTTAGGTTTTTTTATTTGGTCCTGTTAATTTTATCTTTTACTGAATGTAAGTATACCTTGAATTAGCTAAATTTGGATGCAATTTTTTTTTTTAATTATTCGATATTTGCTGTGAAGTGTGTAACTGTGTCTGTTTTTTCACTTCATTATTCATTTTGGGGTTTGCTGTGACTTGAGCCACATTGTTTAAGGAAATCAGGTACTTAGTGAGTGTTTTGTTTTTATTTATATATGTCCTCAGTTTGTTTATTATTCCCCTTGATGTGCTACATCATAATGGCTGTTGGTTGTTTATTATGTGTTTAATATTACTATATGGAATTTGTTTGTTTGTTTATACTTTGTGCTTAAAGGATTATTATTGTTCTAATTTTAATTTGCTTGTTTATGCTTTATTTTTATCTACTTTTCTTATTTAGCAAAATTTCACTCAAAGATTGTCTATTATTTTTTTCAAAGATATTCTTTGGTAAATTATAGTAATTTTACAAACTTACTCTTTTTATTTTATTTTTAAGTAATTGTTAAATTATTTAAGATGTCATTATGGTCTGATTTTAGTAACTTGAACCTCTCCTTTTTAAGGTTCTCTTTATGGCCATGCATTTCAAAACCATAATTTTAACTTTTATAGCAATAGAGTGTGCAGAAAGGAGAGATTATGAGTTATTGCCTGAAAAAACAAGCTCTTAAATCTGTTCAGAAGAGGGTTGAAATTTGTTCGATTGGCCTCCACCTCTGCTATTGTTGTAGCCACTTCCACTTCTGCTCCTAGAAGAGCATCCTCCTCTGTTGCCACCAATTCTTCGACTTCGGCCGTGGATGACCTCTAAACCCTCAAAACGAAGGCGTGCATCATTGGAAGTGGCCTAGCCGCCCACACCGCTGTCATATATGCGTCTCGTGCGGAGTTGAAGCCAATCCTCTTTGAGGGTTTGGTGGCGAATGGTGTTGCCCCTGGTGGACAGCTCACCACAACCTTTAAGGTGGAGAACTTCCCATGCTTTCCAGATAGAATTAATGGCATTGAGCTTATGGATCACTACCGCAAGTAGTCGCTCCGCTTTGGCATTTAGATTCTAATTGAGACTGTCAACAAGGTGGATTTCTCCATGACCCCTTTTAAGGTCTTCATTGATTTAAGGTTGTCATTGCTGATTCAGTCATTGTGGCAACTAGTGCCATTGCCAAGCAATTGAACTTCCTGGGCTCTGGCGAGGGCCTAGGAGGGTTTTGGAATCGAGGCATATCGGCTTGTGCTGTGTGTGATGGTGCTGCCCCCATTTTTAGGAACAAGCCCTTGGCAGTCATTAGAGGTGGGGATTCAGCCATGGAGGAGGCTACATTCTTAACCAAGTATGCAACCATGGTGTACATCATTCATAGGAGGGATACATTTAAGGCTTCCAAGATTATGCAGCAGAGGGCCTTGATCAACCCTAGGATCTAAGTGCTATGGAACTCAGTGGTCGTGGGGGCCTACAAGGATGAAAACACTAATAATAGGGTCTTGGGGGGGTTGAAGGTGAAGAACATGGTGAGTGGGGAGGTTTTGGATCTCAAGGTATCAGGATTGTTCTTTGCAATAGGGCACGAACCAACCACTAAGTTCTTGGATGGTCAACCGGAACTCCCTTCTGATGGCTATGTTGTCACAAAGCTAGGGACCACCCAGACAAGTGTGCGTGGAGTTTTTGCTGCTGGAGATGTCTAGGATAAGAAGTATAGGCAGGTTGTTACTACTGCCGGCATTGGTTCATCAACATCCTCTATCTCTCTACTTCATTATTAAAATTTCACCTTGTGTGACCATGTACTCTTTCTTTCTGTTATTCTTTATCTACATGATGAAACTTGTTCTCTAGGCTCTAGGGTTACGAATAAATTAATCTATTCATGATCTTTTTGGCATGGCTTGATCACCATCTCTCATATGCAAATGGATGAATGTTGATTCTTTTGAGATACTGAGCCCATTCTTGATCAAACCAAGCTAATTAAGTTAGGTTTTGGAAACATGGAGTATTCACGAATGTGAATATTTTGAACCTGATTTTGTCCTACCCATTTTTGGAACCCATGAATTAAGATCGAATTAATGGGTTGTCACTCCAAGCTTGAGTTAGGCTCTGGCTTTTTCTAGAGCTTAGTGACTTGACATTGAGTGGACATGTATGTATGATTTCTGTGCAAATTTAAATTAAACTTGTGCATAACCTTAATCTCCCAAACTGAATGTATTGCAAGATACTTGATTAGGCTTGGATTGTTTGTCTTTTAAAATGTGATTTAAAAATGAAAAATAAAAAACTACATTGATATGGGAAAATGTTTTGTGTTATTCTTTTACCTACAATGGGATGCATAAAATTTTATAGTTTCTATAATTGACTATAAGAATTGAGACAATACAAATAATTGTTAGTGGTATATAAAGTACAGCAGACTGCTGCTTGTTTTCTGTTTCATTCTCGCTCATTGGCCATCATATAGAAATTCATGTTAGCAATGGTTTTCATTGCAGTATTGGCCATGGCTTCTACCATTGTTGCGTTAACTTGTTACTGTCACCAATATTTGGGTTTTCTTGAACAATCAAAGTTATCTTTTAAAATGTAAATAAAAAGACATCCATTTAAGTTATGTTTTATTCACAATATAACATATATTAAGGTCTACTCTATCTAGTTGACCTGGTCTGTTTAATGATGCAGGTTGCATGGCAGCCTTGGAAGCAAAACATTACTTGCAAGAGATTGGATCACAAGAGGGTAAAGGTGATTGACTACCTAGGATGTGCCTATGATTTAAAAGACGCTCAATTAGGAGCAATATTTATTCAAGGACAAAGAATTGTTTTAAAAAAAATGACATTTTAGTATGTCCCTGTTGGATGCATCAATAGATTTCTACATTATACTGCATACACTCAACTATATTTTTTCTTAATTGATTGTCTTGATAATTTGGAAATCATAAGGCTTAGCTTTTACTCTTTTGATGACTTTGAATCAAGTTGGCTGTAGCATTTTCTCTTGGCTACATTACTGGTTTCTTGGGATATATTCTGCTTAAGCGTCGGGTTTAATGACCTTCAACAGATTTTGATGTGTGTTGAACTTCGATCTTGTGGTCCAATATCCTATGGGTTATTTACTTATCACTTTTGTGAGAGGTCATGCTAATTTAAATTATGACATGAATCTTCATTAATCTATTCTCTGCACAAAAAAAAAATGTTGAAGACTTCGTCCAGCAAAACCCCACCCCAATGGTCGGGGCAAAGATTTTGCCCTATCCCCACCCCATTACCTCTTCGAGGCAAGGAAAACCTATGCAGTATGGGGTGGATCGAGGCAGGTTGGAGTGAAATTGCCGTCCCTATGCATGAGATTTATGCCTATTTCAGTTTTTTTTTTTAAATGAATTCTTCTAGTATTTTGTAGTCATAGTACTATTTTTTCTCTTTTGATATTGAGCTAGTGTCATTATCCGCTTTTTTAGTTTGTTTGGAGAGAAAAGAGGGAGGAAAAGAGTAGGGAAGAGAAAAGTATAAATTGATTAATTAATTCAACTTGAACTTGGTTATTTGTGTTTGTTGTTTTTTATTGTTAAACTTAAGGTTTTGTTTTTGTAGAATTAAAAAAAAAAAAATTGCAATAGTAAATTTTTTATAGATGAAATAGTTATTGATTTCTAATCATCTTGATTTTGTAAGCATGGACAATATAAAAAGTCAATGTGATCTATGATCAACAATTTACATTTTTTAACTCTTTTTTATTTATTTATTTTATTTTATTTTATTTTTTTATAATTAGTAAGTTAAGGGAGTGAGGATTTGAACCCTGAATATTTTTGTTGGAAAGACTAAGAAGTGTCAATTGAGTTACAAGGCAGCTACTTGGTTTCTATTTCCATACAGGGTTAAATATATTAAGTATAGTTTGGGGTTTAGACAAGCTCAAACTATTTAAGCTTGAGAACTTGCCAAAAGTATCCTGTTATATTAAGTATAGTTTGGTGTTTAGACAAGCTCAAAGCCTTAAACTATTTGAGCTTGAGAACTTGCCAAAAGTATCCTGTTTCGTGAGCCTGTAGAAATTAAATATATATATATATATATATATTAATCGAGACATCAAATATTTAAAGGGTTAACTCCAATTTTAAAGGCTAAATCTTTAAAATATTTAATAATTATATACATTATAAAATGATTTTTTAAATTTTGGGGTCAAGTTGTAGTACTATTAGTTGAGACAACTAAAATGTTTGAGGGGGCTAACTCCTATTTTTAAAAGGTTAAAATCTTTAAAATTTTAGATAATTATATATATATATAGATATATATATATATATAAGGAATTAAAAAAAAAAAAAGGAACTAGACATGATTATTTATTAACCATAGCTAAAAGTGATGGGATTGGCTACATTGATATATGCAACTGCTTCTATGACAGCCTTTTAGTGTTGGGCCCAATTTGTCTCCCTCTCTGATTCTATTATGTGCAGTGTATGTGCGTGACTGAGTTAGAGAAATATTTAGTAGGATAAGCAACATGACATTCATAATAAATTGTCACACTTAAAAACTTTTAACACTCAACGTTAACACATAACTTCATGCAAATAATCATATGGTCTTTTTGCACCTAGGAAAAGGCAGTTTCTAGCACTCCAAAGAGGAATGCATCAAACATATACATTGTACTAGTTTTCTTTTCTTTCTTTTTTCAAACATAGCAAAACAAGAAATAAAGAAACAAAAGTAGAACAAACAACAAATAGATGAACCCTGTTCATTTCAATAACCATGGGGATGACAACCCTCCGATCAAATGATCTCAAGAAAAAGAAACTTGATCCTCAGTACCACAAACTATAATTACAAGCCACATTCCTCGTTGCTGCACATTAAGAATGATCTTCATCTTCTTTAGAGTTCATAACCTTGCGTAATAGAAAACAACATATTGAAGATAAAAGCATCAATCATTATAATCGTTGACATCAAAATATCATCATAGAAAAATAACTTTCCTTTTAAATATAATAAAATTATTTTTGTGTGTTTACGAGTCCATATGGATACAATTATATAAATGTATGGTTGATAAATTTTTGTGAGATTTATGAGGATTGTAATGTTACTAAAAATTGGAAATGTTTATAATACTAATACATTTATACTATGATAAGTATCCTTTGGAGAGTGAAAAAGGTTGCTCGTGTTTATGCTTCAATGCTTTAAAAAAATTAAATCACATGGTGTGGGAAATTAGGATAATAATTTGTTGAATAGATACTTACCCTTACTTTGAGGAACTATTGCACAGTGGTATCATAGTTTGTCCTTCCAAAGCCAATGTACGCATGGTGGTATTCAGGTCAACCTTCCAATGCCATTCATCTTCTTTTGTTGCTTGTACTCTTTCTAGCTTTGGTGTACTTAAGATTCCATGAGAGAAAATCTTCATCTCAGGGCATTTGCTGACAATTACTTCTTCCAAAGATGGGAACTCGAAGGAATGACTTCTCGAGCAAAAGCTCGTGAGGTTTGGCAAGCAATCGAGTTTTAAGTATGTCAATTGGCTGAAAGTAATCACTTCATTCCCTTCACGTCCCTCCCCTGCTACAACTTCTGTTATGCTTTCGCATTCACTTACACTCAGTTTCTTGAGTTGTACTAGACTTTTGGCTGTTGAGGGCGTAACTAAATTAATCAATCCATGACACTTCAATATTTTTAGATTCGTCAAATTTTGGAAAGATACTGAGGCTGGCACTAAAATTTTCAATTTGCCACATAGCGTCACATATAGATCTTCCAGACAATGAAAAATTGGGCTCGGTTGAGTGTCTTCTTTCCACAAATGTGTCAACATAGGTAGTTCATTCAGCTCTAGTTCTCTTAGTTTTGTGAGTACCCTATCATGTTTTTCCTGACCAAAAAGTTCTTCATATGAGAATATTTCTTCCCAAGAACTTTCTTTCACCAAAAGTTTCTTTAGATTGTGTAATCTTTTAAGAAAAGTAATCCAATCAGAAATTGCTAGATAGCCCATCACCCCAAGAAAATTTAATTTGCAAAAACACTCTTCCAAAAACTGGCCACGCTGTATCTCCTTCATGTTGTAATTTCCACCCAATACCAATTTCTCCAAGTTGGGGAATGTAGCCTATAAAAAATTAAAGCATTAAAGAAAAAGAAAATAAGGGTTAGTATTCAACTCAGGTCTACAAAATGGATTATATTCGTGAAGGACCTTACTTAATGGTGGGAAATATGGTCCCACCTTATTACCAAAATATATCTAGATGAGCTATTAAAAAGAAAAACAAGAAAACAATCATAGAAAGTATAGATCAAAGAACAATGTCTACCAAAATAATTCCAATAGAACAAAATAAAATGTCTACCAAAAATGATGTGGCAACATGCTCTGTGCATCAAAATGATGTGGTAACTATGTAAGAGTCATTTATAAGAAAAGCATTTTCCAAAACCATGTTAATCATTTATTGGACCGATTTTTTTTTCAAGTTGTCACAATTTATCACCTGCGGTACTCCTATATTAACGGACACGTAGACAAATAAACAGGGATACACATATTTTCATGTAAGCACATAGATTTATAAGCTTTATTGATAACTCCAATTTCGAACCTGGTTTTTTAGAGGGGTCAATACTACTTCGAATAGGGTTATAATTTATGGTAAGCATTATATTTTAAAAGAGTAGTTAAATTAGCCTCTTACCTCATCAACCAAAAAAAGTGGATGCTGAAGGGAGGTCTCAACTTGGCTATGTTCAGTTGTTACTTGAAAGCTAAATTTTTTTGAAGGACATATCTCAATTTGATCACATCCATACACCTCCAAAGTTTTCAATAATGGCCATTCAGAGGTATGTGCCCCTTGGGAAAACCATTTGAGTTTCGGCAATTTACCAAGTAATAGGAGAATTACTTTAGGGAACACAAGTCGTGTTGCTGCTTCTACACCATCTTCCTGGGCAACAATATCCTCCACCCCACAATTGACTATACGAAGATCCTCCAATTGCATGAGACATCTCGCCACAGAGGCTGGAAACAAACTTTTCAAACTCTCACAATCCCAAACACATATTACTTGTAGATTTTGAAAGCTGAAAATTCCTTGGTGATCCTTATTCCATACTTGCTTCATTTTCGGTAGACGATACAAATCCAATTCTTTCAAGGGAATGGTTGTTACAACATGTGTTTCTCTAACATCTTGTCCTTGCAATTCAAATATTTCTTGTAGTGAACCACAATCATGTATGTGGAGTTTCTCTAGACTTTGGAATCTTGTTAACATATTAGATTGAAAGATGTTCATAACATTTTCACAAAATGCAACTACCAACGATTGAAGTTTGAAAAATGAATCTTCAGCTAATTGATTGTGCCATATG
>BKZX01032057.1:63866-96019 GCA_014362285.1 Fagus crenata
GTGAAAGGCCCTTAGCTATGGATGATGAGAAAACAAATTTTAGTTTCTCACAATGTTCCACTTTCACAATTCTTAAGTTACGAAAGGATGTTAAGGGAAGTTGGCCATGACATATTTCTTCCAAGTTGTTCATGTTTTTGAGAGAAAATATCTCCAAGGTAGGAAAGACAATATAATCAATAGCCAACCCCTTTAAGTCGATGATATACTTAATCTCGACATTGTTTTGGACATGGAGATGCTTCAATTGTTGGAAGCCTTTTGTATCTAATTCATATATGATACTTTTAACACCCTTTAACTCATCCAAACACAAATCTTCTATTCCATTCAACAACAGTTTGATACCACTCTCCGATTGAAAGCTTGTATTCAGCTTGAGTTTTAATGCTCTTGAGTTTTCAGCTTTATCTGACCAATCCCACACATCTCCAATAAATATTTTGTATCTTTTCAACCTCTCAAACAACAGATCTTTTGGCAGCATGTTGGCATCTGGAATATGTACTTCTAAAGTGGTTAACTGTGACAAATGCTTTAGCTCTGCAAGGCTAGCTCTTTCGTTGTTGAGTCGTTCAACCTCCCATTGAGTGAAGCTATTGCCGACATATAGCTCTTCTAATCGTATCAAGCGTGATATAACATTGGGTGGAATCACTTCAAGTTTCATATAATGGCTCAAATCCAACATCCGTAAACGAGTCAAAAGCCCTATTTCACTCGGCAACTGTTTAAATTCAGACCCACCAAGGCTAAGAATTTCTAAATTCTTCAGCTCTCCAACCAGAGATAGGTCTTCCAACACACATTGATCTAGACACAATGTTTGTAGGTTTGTGAGGCAATTAAGTGAGGAAGGAAGTGATGAAAGTCGAATGTAAGTCAAATCTAAAACTTTTAGCTTTCTCATTCCTTCAAAAAAAGTGTCTGAAATTTTAAAAGAACGATTCCGATCTCTGGCATGCACATACAAGTATCTTAGTTCTGGACATTCCAACCTGTCAGGAAGTTCATGAATATCCCTTTGAAGTACAGAGATTGATGTACACATTTTTATATCATCCTCCTCTGGCCATTCTACTGGACCCTCATCTCTCATCTCTAACACATTTTGAGTCTCGTACGCAATTAAGAGAGCGACATCACGGGTAAGGTCATGCATTTGGAAATACTGACTAGTATCGGGAGCATCTAACAATAAGCCAGAGTCTTTGAGGCTACGAACATGAGCATATATTCTATTTCTTGCTACTTCCAATGAACTGATGCCATGCAATAAACTCAACCCAAAACATGTTTTTAACAAGTCTAGATAATTTATGCTAGAACCAACTTGAAATTGAGCACAAAGCAAAAAGAAGGACTGGAGCTCTGGACTTTCTAGATGATAGTAACTCAACTTTATTGCTGAATATATGACTTCCTGCATTCTTTTTTGATTTCGAGGGGAGGGCCTCCGTAGTTGTTGTAAGGCGTCCTCCCATTCAATCAATGATTTGTTTTTTAACGCCTTTGCAACTGTTACAAGTGCGAGAGGTAGACCTGCACAAGCTGTGGATACCTCGATTGCTCTCGATCGCAAATTTGAATCTTTGAGAGAATCACCTGAGAACTTCTCAAATAAGTTCCATGCTTCTACTTTGGGTAAAACTTGAAGCTCAAAAACCTTATCAGTGCCCATCCAAGTTGATAATATATCTCTATCCCTGGATGTTACCACTACTTTGCATCCCTTAGAAGAAACTCCTATTTCATCCAAATCAAGTTTCTCCCATATATCATCGAGGATAACAAGTATCTTCTTATTTTTGTCTTTTGTTAACCTCTCCTTTAGATGTTCTGCTCTTCCGCTTAAAGTTTCCTTATCAAACTTTAGATCTAGTTTTTCTGCGATTTCTAATTGAATTTGTTTCAAGTCTGGGCTTTGCTTCACAATTGCTATAACCACCTCATCGAATAACTTTTCTTCCTTGACTTGCTTAGCAACTTCTCTCACCAATGTACTCTTTCCCACCCCCGGCATCCCCCACACCCCAATCATATTGATATTAGCATCTCCCAATGCCTCCTTAACTCCCGTCACAGTTGACATTCTTGACTCAAAATCCATAAAGGAAACATCTTGAAACTTCTCTACCTGTTCATAGTGAAACGAATAACCTAGCCACTGTCTAATTGGCTTAACCAGTTTCTCGAAGAGCAGCTGTCCAAATGGTTCAACCATGTTCTTGATGAGCCACTGTCCAATGGACTCGACAATTTTATTATTAACCGCAGTAGCAATCAAAACAATCCAAGAAACAATCAAACCAATAATGCCCATTCCTGTTTCAATATCTTTCTCGCCCTTTCCTTTTGGCTGGGTAGTGTGTGTGAAAGTAGCTACAAACTCAAAACCAAGAAAAAGAAAACTAGAAATTGCAATGAGAATAAATCATAGGCAGCAACAGATATGGACCGATCTATGGGAGTGAAAGGATGGTATGTATGTATCTCCACCAAGGAACATATATGGATCGATCGACCACACCAATCACGATTTAGAGGTCGACTTTCACACCTGAATTAATTTCTTCACCAGCCCATCCAGTCATTCCTAGTTCTGAATATTGAATGTATGTAAAATTAGAAAATAGGTATTGGTAAATGGTAAGAATAAATATAAAAAATTCAAATATAATAGAAGACAAAAATAAAAAAGATATATTGAATCTAAAAAAGAATGGAAAAAAATGTCTATTATTTAAACAAAAATACAACACTCATAAACTCATACAAGTAAGGATGGCGGAGGAACGTGTTTAATGGATTTATTGAATATAAAAATACCGGTTGAAATTGGAAAAAGAGTTCGGGACAGATTTGGGCTAAAAAATTAATTATTAACATTATTTATAGTAATATTAATAAAACCTTAGGTTTTTTTTTTTTTTAATTTTATTTATTTTTTTAATTCGAATGATCTACCAACCCTTTCTAATGTGTAACCTAGTATTATAAAAATCTATTGATATACTTGATTGGAATGTTATTTTGCATTTTTAGCATATTAGATAGTTTTTTTTTTTTTTTTTTTTTTTTTTTTTTTTTTTTTATGGACTTAAAAGAGACAATGTTCAATTAAATTTTGACTAAATTGCATAATCATTCCCTGGGATTTGGGTCATTTGCAAACTGATCTCCTGGGGTTTCAATTTTACAATATAACCACTTGAGGTTTTTTAATTGATGAAAATGATCACTCTAAATACATTTTTTTGTCAATTTTGCTAATAAAATTTATCACATGCATTGCACTTGAGTTTATAATAATGAATATTTATTATAAAGTGGTCACATATAATGCACGTGATAAATTTCTACTAACAAAATCGACAAAAAATGTATTTAGAGGGGTCAATGTATAGGATTGAATAAAAATAAGTGATGAAACTTAAAGCCAACCACAAATTGAAAGCATACCTAAAGAAGATTAAATTAAGCTAAACCCCAGCAACCAACATAAAGAAACATAAAAGCGCAAACTAGAGAATTTGTAGAGAACAAATGCAAATAATAATTGATTTAGTATTAGGATATTTTTATCCTAATAAAATTTGTGATAGGTGAGTTCTTGTTGGTTCAATTGACATACAATAATTGATTATTCTTTTTTTTTCTTAAAGTAGATCTAGTACGGTGGAAAAGTGAGAGAATAAAAATAAATAAATAAATAAATAAAGAGAAGATGGAAGATGAATGAATATGTTTTTTATATTTGCAAGCAAAGAAGTAGAAAAAAAGGTGAGATGATTATTTTGATTCTACCATTCCAAAATGGAAGGAGAGTGGGGGGGAGAATGGCTCACATATGTGATTTGACAAATTGTTTATAATAACAATTCAAATAATGATATACCGAGAATTTTATGTAAGATTCTTTATTTTCTCTTCATGTTTCTATCTACCAAAAAAGTATTCAATACTTTGGGAGTAATGTTCTCACAGTTCACATGAATATAAAATAAGTGTCATCATGAATTTAATTAGTGAGATCTACAATTTAATTAGTGGATCTACTATTGAGTGAGAAGAAAAAATATTACTTCCTTAATATTGAATAATCACTCATATTCTACCAAACACTTATAAGGAAAATACTCTCTCTCATGTGCATTTCCCTAATTGGAATGTTATTTTGCATTTTAAGTATATTAGATAGTTTTTTATGGACTTAATAGAGACAAATTGCAATTAAATTTTGCATGAATTGAATGATTATTGATGATATGCTCATTGCAACAAAGAACCTAGTATAGATAAACAGCTTAAAGACTCAGCTTAGTGGTGAGTTTGAGATGAAAGATTTGGGTGCAGTAAAAAAAAAAAAAAATTGGGAATGGAAATTCATAGAGATCAAAAAGCGAGCAAGTTGTTTCTATCGCAAAAAAGTTACATTGAGAAAGTACTCGAACGCTGTAGACACCGCATTTTGTACCCCTTAAACCTTGAGTCCCCGGTCCCAATGATGAAAATACTAATCTCTATTAATATGATCAAAAAGCCCATTTTTGAGAACCCAATGAACCAAAAAGCCCAAATTGTCAAATTCTGTCTTAAGTAGCGTACGCCACTTTAATACAGGTCTACGTCACTTAAATATAGACGTAAGCCACTTAAATACAGGCGTACGCCACCGTTGAAACCCTAATTTTTAAAAGGTTTTAGCTACAATTAGGGTTGCCTCCTGCAACCCTAATTACCCTATTCTCCAAGAAACTCTAATTTTATCTCTTTTCCAAGAAACCCTTGTAGCCTCCTACTACTATATAAGGATGTCTTCGCCTTACATTCAAAAGACACCGAGGAGCCCCCAAAATACATAGAGAGAGAAATTAGAACTCTAAGAGTTTTCTAGAGTTTAGGAATGGCGAAGCTCTAGGTAAAAGAGCATAGGTAGAAGTAGAATTTGGTAGCGGCGAAGCCCTAGGCATTTAGAAAGGAGAAGGTTATTCTCTAGTTCTTCATACTACAAGGCTAACCTTTCTTCTCATAAGATTCAGATCATCAACCTTAGTTCAATTAAGCTTTCTTTTATTTTTCAACACAAAGATCAATAAGAGATTTGATCGAGGGACCGGTAAAATACTACTATACTAGCTTAAAGGAGAAGGTATGGATCTTCTCAATGAACTATATTCTCCTCCTTAAATTTATTTCTTTATTCATTTTAGTTTATGTTATTATTCAGTTTATTAATTCATAGTGTCCTTCAATTTTACTAATTTTATTTCATGTTTGTTATTCTTCTATTTTACTACCTTTGATATATTAATGAATTATCTTTCCTCTTAGGCATATTTCACATGATGTATTCTTGGCCATATTTTACATAATTTTGACTTTCTCATGAAAATTTTTTACTCGTATATTTTGGGAATTTATTCTCAAATATTTGGTGATTAATGTACTTGGAGCCAGGTAAGAATCTTTTTCTCTCGTCTTATATTGTAATTGCCTTCAAATGCTTTGGTTGTATAGTCTCTAGGTTTAATTTGCTTTTGTGCGTTTAGGTTTGATTTCCCTATTAAATATTTCTTTAGACATAGCTCAATAATATGAAGAAGGCCAGCCATTGGCTGGGCAGGGTTAGGTGCCTAACACCTTCCCAAGCACTTACCCTAACTCTGAACTCAAATCAAGACCAATAAACCTTAATTTTTATATGAAGTTATAAATGGTTCTAGGACCTAAACCAGGTGGCGACTCCATTTTTTGCCCTAACCTCAATGAGGATTTAGTGGCCCTCACCAATCCTAAGAGGTGCCTCGTAGGCAACTCACAAATGCTTTGGTATGCATTGATTTAAGCCAGTGAGTACTCCATTAGCACTACATTTTAAGCTTTCAACAGTTTTGTCACCACAATTTGAGGAGGAGAAGAAGTACATGTCTCGTGTTTTGTATGCTAGTGCAGTTGGTAGCATGATGTATGTTATGATTTGCACTCATCTAGATATTTCACAAGCGGTTAGTGTGTTTAGCAGCTATATGGCTAATCTAGGTAAAAAACATTGGCAAGCTATGAAATGGATTCTTCGATATTTAAGAGGTACTGCAGATGTTGGCTTGGTATAGGACAATGCTTCTACTAATATTAGTAGTGTTGTTGGATTTGTAGATTCTAATTATGTTGGTGATTTGGATAAGAGGAGATTTCTAATAGGTTATGTCTTCACATTATCTAGTTGTACCATTAATTGGAAGGTGTTACATTCGACGGTTGCTTTGTCTACTACAGAGGCAGAGTATATGATAGCGACAAAGGCAGTGAAGAAAGCCATTTGGTTAAAGGGTTTAGTCGGTGATCTTGGTTTGTAGCAGGGTGACACTCTTGTGTTTTGTGATAGCTAGAGCACCATACATTTGACTAAAAATCAAATGTATCATAAGTGACCCAAACATATTGATGTCAGGTATCATTTCATTAGTGAGAATGTATCTCAAGGTATCATTGCAGTTTAAAAGGTTTCTATAACAGATAATCTAGCAGATCTAAGCTGGTTTCTTTGAACAAGTTGAAGCATTGCTTGGACTTGATCGGTGTTTGCAATTTGTAATTGCCCTTAGGGGCTTTAGTGGAGGCGCTAGAGGAGTTTCGTTCGTGAGGTTTGATTGAATTCAAGGTGAAGATTTGTTACGTGTTTGGCATGAATCCACACGGATTGGGACTTTTTTTGTATCTTTATTTTCATCTTTTACGTGAGATAAAAGGTCTCAGAGCTTTTCTAGTTCCATCCCTGCTTGGTAGACACGGTGAGTGTCTCGAGAAGATTAATAATTTTGGTGCTAATCCTAAAGGTTTCCAATACCCTAGGAAGATTAGTCTTATGAGGAAACAGAAAAGGGGAGGAAAGCTTAAAAAAATAATTAGATATACGTGCAAAATTTAAAGAAAATTCGGTCAAAATTTTATCTTTATTTATTATTTTATAAAGCTAATCTTTTTTTATGGTGAAAAGGAAATGTATTAAAACAACTAAGAGTTTACAACACACGGGGGTACGAAACCCCCCAAATGTCTGCCATAAACTGGCTTACAACAAAATGAAGAGGGGAAACATAAAATGAAAAAGCGTACAACATAGTGTTTCCCGCCTTTGCCAAAAGGTCCACACAAAAATTACTTTCAAGGTGAGCATGGTGAAGAGAAGCCTCCTCAAAGAATAGTATCAAGTACTTGCAATTAGAGGTGGGCATGGGTCCGGCGGGTCGGGTTTGGACAGATTTTCCTATCCTACCCGACTGAGTCGAGTTTGTAAAGCTCCAACCCATTGACCATCCATTAAGGTAGTCGGATCGGGTGGTTCGGTTGATCGGTTTTGGCGAGTGGGTCGGTTGGGTTTCGCTGGTTTTTGCCGTTACAACAACAAACCAATAGAAAATCACCCCAACAAGGCAACAACAAACATCACTGCAACAAAAAACTCACCATAACAAAAAATCAACAAAACACAACAACAACAAATCAGCAAATACACCAATATTGGATAGAACCGGCGAAGGTGAAGCTGATGTCGCGGAAGAACTGGCAAGATCTAGCTAAAATCTGACAAGATCTCACCAGATCCAGCGAGATCTCGTCAGATCCAGCGAGATCTCACCAGATCCGGCGAGTTCTCGCTAGATCTGAAGAGATCTCACCAGATCTGGTGAGGTCTCATTTGATCTGGCGGTGAGAGATCTGGTGGTGAAGCTCGACGCAATCGGACCACGGTGTGGCGGTGGAGCTCAACGTGATCTTCCTTCGCCGGCGGTGGAGATTCAAATCTCATGTTTCTTTGTGTGAAACTGAAAAGAAAATGAGAGAGGGAGAGGGAGATTGAGGTCTGGAGGAGTGAGGGAGGGGAAGTGTGGAATGAAAAATATGAGAGATAAGAGAAGAGAGAGAGTCAATGAGATATTTGAGAGATGAAAGAGTTTTTTTATTTTATAAATATTAATGGTCAATTGGTCGAGCGGGTTGGGAATACATCTGACAAAATATGAAAAATCCAATATCCATTCGAAAATCCGAAAAATAATAAAATCCTAATCCATATCCGTTTGAATATGGCTCGCGAACGGACGGACGGACGATCTGTTCGGGTGGTTTTGTCGGGCAAGTTGGGTTTGACGGTTTTTTGCCTACCCCTACTTGCAATTAGTAATCAAAGCACTGTAAGGGTGTGACTCAAAACTAACAACATTTTCAGGCTTGAGAAGGTCCACAACTACTTTAGCATCAATCTCTATTATGAGTTTGGGTATATTAAGATCATGAGCAAGTACTAATTATCTCTAAGACCCCACAATTCGGCAGCTAAGGAGTTGGTAATTCCTAAGTTATGAGAAAAACCTCGAATCCTTGCTATTCCTCAACAGTCCTCATGCGCTTGCTTGCCTAGGCTAATCCAAAACTGAACCATCAGTGTTCAACTTGACATAGCCATGAGGGGGAGGTCTCCAACCTATCTGAATAGTGCTCTTTGGGGGTTTATCTCCCTTATGAGGCAGAGAGAAGAAAAACTCAATGGCTAAGGATTTGGCTCTTTTAAGTACATCATGAACCACAAAATTGGCTCCCTCCATGGCAATTTTGTTACGAGAAGTCCAGATACTCCAACAAAGAATGGGAAAGACATCCTTCCAGTGGATAGAATGATGAAAAGTAGTTTCAAAATTTGAGAAGGACCATTTCTTCACCCAATCCTTCACCGGAATACTCGAGAAGAAGTTCGGGGGAAGGGTGGAGCCAATGTTAAACCAAAGGGGCCACACCAAGGAACAATCACGCAAAACTTGAAGACGATTTTCTAGCTCGGTTTTGCATAAGGGACACAAGTTGTCCAAGGTTATCTTCCTTTTGAAAAGGAAAACTTTTATAGATAATCGACCATGACATGTTAACCACAGAAAGAATAGGACTCTAGGGATGAAATTAATTTGCCAAATCCATTTCCATTTATCAGGAGGTGCCTTAGGGACCTCGAGCTCCCAAGCAATTCGGTAAGTAGAAGAAGAATTAAATTGACCATTGTTCGTTGGCTTCTAGAATATACCATCTTTAAGATTTGGTACAATGGGGCAAGAAATTTCTGTGAAAAGTTTGGAGATGTGGGTAGGAAGTTGAAAGAAGAGAAATTCAAAGACCCAATTACCCTGGAGATCCCAAAGGTCACAAAGTTTGAGGTTAAATTCATGTGGTAGTAGCAGACCAAAGATCATCTCGTGTAAAGGCTCGGAGCCTAGCCAATTGTCATGTCATAAATTAATGGATTTTCCATTTCGGATTAGCCATCCTTTGCCCCTATCGCAAATTTCTTGCGTATGGCAAAGGCTCTTCCAAAAAGAGGAACTCCTACTAGGAGATATACAGTTGGAGAGGTATTTTCTCCTTATAACATTTGCCCAAACCTCCTTTGATCCCATTTGAAGAGCCCAAGCTCTTTTGGCCAGAAGGGCCTTGTAAAGGAGTTTGCAATTTTTAATATCCAACCTTCCCTTGTCTTTTGGTCTTGAAACTGTATTTCAGTTGAGAAGATGATTTTTTTTTTTTTTTTCAATAGTATCTGCCCAAAGGAAGTTTCTATTAAGTTTATCCAACTCATTGCACACTTTCCTTGGGAGCATGGTTTTTTGCATAGTATGAATTGGAATTGTCGTTGTGACTGATTGAATAAGAGTGCATCTCCCGGCTAGGGATAATGTTCTAGCTTTCCATCCCGCTAGCTTATCCCGAATCTTCTCTATGACGAAATCAAAGGCTCGCTTGTCTCTTCCATTAACTAAAATCAAAACTCCAAGATATTTGCCAAAAGATGTAGCGATCTTTAAGCCTAGTTCATTCTCGAGGAAACCAAAACGAGTTTGGTCCATATAGTGAGCGACGAAATTTTTTGATTTGGCGAGGTTAACCTTTTGACCCGATTCCTTGCAAAAAGTCTCCAAGACTCTATTGATTGCAAGGTGGTTCTTCTTGGTTGCCTTTACAAAAAGTTACAAGTCATCTGCAAAGAATAAATGAGTGAAGGAAGGGCTGCCTTGTGAGGTTTTTACACCTGTCCAATGTCCTTTGATTGACTCCACATGAATAAGACAAGCAAGATATTCCACACAAAGAATAAAAATGTATAGTGACAAAGCATCTCCTTGTCGGATACCTCGAGAAGGATAAAATTCTTGAAGTCGTTCCTTGCTAACTAAAACTGAGAGTGTTGATAATGAAATGCAAGACATAATAAGATCGATCCAAGAAGTAGGAAAATTGAAGAATTGGAGGATGTGGTGGATGAAGGACCACTCAAGTCTATCATAAGCCTTCTCAAGGAGTGAATAATTTCTTGAGCCATAATAACATTATCACTAGCTATTCTGCTTGAAATGAAGCTAGCTTGTAAAAGCTAGACGAACCAAGTTATTGAGCAAAGACTTGAGGCGAAGAACAAGGATCTTGGTGAGAGTCTTGTAGAGAGTATTGCATAAACCAATGGGACGAAACTGATTAATAGATTCAAGTTTTGCAACTTGAGGAATGAGACAAATCAGTGTAGCATTTGCCTTGTGTACATTGTCTAAAAAGGGTAAAACAACATTTTTTAAGTAAAAATTATAATAATATATTTAACCAACTTAACAAAACTCGTAAATAAAGTCAACTTCATTTAGAAAATTATTAAACCCAACTTTAACATGAAAGTTGAACGTGGACTTAAGTTGGAGTTTGGCTTTGAGATCCATAACAAAGTAAAGAAACAAAACTTAACTGCTTTAGTGCTCAACCCAACTTTACAGCTTTGTTTATGTCGGGCAATTTTGTCAAGTCATTCAAAAGGTTGGGAAAAAAGCGTTTTCTTTTTTATTTTGGAAGTAACTGTTGGGAATAAAACCTTATTCCTAAAACCTGTGGGATGCGAAAATATTGAACAAGTACAAAACAACAATTTACGTGGAAAACCCTTTCTACTTGAAGGTAAAACCCACGGGACAAACTTCAAATAAATCTACTATTATAAAATTCAATTACAACAGTTCTTCTCAAGTTTATACCTAACTTAAGGTTCTCACCAAATACAATAATAATCTATCTATGAATTAACACTTAACAATTCTCTAGAGGAAACCCCAAATCCTTTTGTGTATGTTTCACGGCTAAAGAAAAATCTCTCTAATTTTTCTTTGCTCTCACACACACACACACACTCATTGCTTCTTCGCAATTCTCAATTACGGATTGCTTTCTCAATATTGCAGCGTTGTCTTTCACGCAATTCTCTATTGCGGCTCACCCTTCTACTACAAAACCAACATAGTATTCCTTATATACTAATGTTGCTGCCTCTAGCTTCATCTAATTCTAGTAGAATAGGACTTTTCTATTCTATAGGAATCAGGTCTCCTATTTGTATCCTACATACTCAAGTTATTTTAATTCTTGTTGTAGAAGGATTCTCACACTTGCTCACTCCAATTCTTATTTAGAGTACATAAACCATATTGCTTAACTACCACGCTTAATAAGCCATGTTCTAATATGGGCTGGACCATGGGTTATAGTATAACCCCAACAGTATAACACACCTTAACTTGAAATACTTGTTTTTCTTTACAATGAGAGGGGCTTAGATTCTTCCTATGGAGAGAGGATGATGACACTAAACCACAAGAATGTTGATGGTTGAAACACATTTGTTAGTGTTTCACTTTCACCTCAAAATTAACTTAACCATGTTGATTGGAGAGCTTTTTCCAAGATTTCAAAGATCTTTAACTACTTTCTTTTTTGAAAAGACTAAAATTATTAAAAGCTGTTTTTGTATTATTTTAATATTTAAATTTCACTACTTTTAAATAACAAACTATTTAAATATTATTAAAAAAATTATTATTTTTTTCTCACCCATGATTTTTATTTTTATTATATCTTCCATGGTTTTCCCAATTTCAGCATCTTGTCTATCAACAAATTCACAAATCACAAATTTTTAATACAACAAAAAAAAAAAAGGTTGTCTATCTACATCTTGTCTCAACCCTCATTCATTCTCAAAGACAAACAAATCATGTGATTTTTTTGTGAGAAAAATCAAAATTTTCTCACATATCTTCGAAAAGCTCTCTGTTTAACTTAGAAAAGCTAAGAAAAATCACTCCCAAAAATCTCAAATCACCCAATTATCTCACCGCTCAACGACATCCAGCTTCGTTTCGGCAACAACGTGGAGAGAGAGAGAGAGAGAGAGAGAGAGAGAGACATTGGGTCTATGGGAAAAATCATGAAACACGAATTGTTGGACTACAGTGCCTCGCTTAGCACTGTACATTTCATACTATTTGTCTAAAGCGTATTGAGTCTAATGTAAATAAAAAAGCGAACTTTTAATCTTAGCCTTTGAAGAAAAAGTAACAACAATGTCAAAATGGTTAATGGTAAAATGATATAAAAGTGAAAAGATTTTGTGAGTAAAAAGTAAGTATTGCAGTCATGCTTGGGATCTCATTCCCTTTGGGACTATGATAACAGTACAAAGTACAACAAGATAATCATATCAAACAAAAGATTAATACGAAAAAAGGAAATATTGCAATGAAGTACCTCTCTTCACTTGTCAACAGAGAACAGAAGCAGGTTGTTTTCCAGTGCCTCCACTCGGACTGCAAAGCAGTTGAGCAAGGATAGTAACTATATGCTGAACAAAAGAGTAAACGTGAAAAATTGATAATCATTAATTCCTTTTTTTTTTTTCCCTATTTTCTTTACCTTTGTTTTCTTGTACTGAGAAGTAGAGCAAATTAAAATCAGTTTAGAAAGGCCATAGCAGCAACTGCAATAAGAATCAGAAACCAAAATCACTAATCAAAAAAGAAATCAATTAAGAACAAAATCCCCAACCCAAGGTACTGTAGCAAACTTGATCGAAAACTATTCATAAAGCTGAAGTCATTGATTTTCCTTGGGCCTCTCACTTATGTTAAAAACACAATTCAAATCGAAAAAAATTATAATAAACTGAAGGAAGTTTACCTCTCTCCTTCGCACAAAATGTAGCAAGCTGTTTTTCTACTCCCTGGCCTTGACTTGGTAGATCATGGATAGTTCCTATGCTGAATGAGTATAAAGAAAAAAGTTGGTACTATTTTTTTTTTTGTTTTTTTGTAGGTAAGAAAAACCCAACTGAGAGCCTAATAACACGATAACTGCAACAAAAATCGAAGTGGAAACTTGGAAGTATATATGTAGCTTTTTTTTTTTTTTTTTGGTTTTGTTTTTGAGAAGTGGAGATCAGTGGAAACAAACTGAGAGGATGACAGAATGAAAACTGCAACCAATATTAATTCAAAGTACAAATGAAAGCAAGAAATCGAAGGACGTGTTCTTTCAGAAGCGAAATTCAATGGACACCGTGCGCAAAACAAGGATATGGAATGCATTGATAACCAAATGAGAGTGAAGAATGAGTTATATTGATTATTGAACTTGGAACACACATGCACAAAATGACAAGGACAATAAGTTCTTTTATTATTTTATTTTGTTTGAGTAAATAAGAACAATAAGTTGACTGTCAATAATAGTGTGCAGAAGAAGAGAATTAATAAAAGACCAAATTTCAAAAAGAGTCTTGAGGTTTGGGCCAACTGCAAAAAGATCCTTTTTACTTTTAAATTCGTGTAAATGACCCCAAGGTATAAAAAATTATGAAATTGATAACTATCTTTCACTTCCGTCAATTATGATTGATTTATACGTGACCATTTATTATAAAAAATAAAATTTTCATTTTAAATTTTAACTTACTAAAAAATTTAAAATTAAATAAAAAAACACATTTGGTAAAAATAATATTCATTTTAATTTTTTTTTAAAAGATAAAAATATTGTTTTATTAAAACAAAGGAAAATTAAAGGAATAAATTTTTGAATCTTATTACAATTGAATCTTTTTATTGCTAGCTAAGATACCACAAGCATTACAATGGTCACCAATCAAAGAAAAAATACAAGAACAAATTAGGGCAAAGAACATTAAATTTGCATTTCCATAAAACAACTACACCAAAGAAGCAGATGAAACCAACCTTACCCATTCTTGTGTAGCCATGGGAAATTCCTCTTAATTAGTCTACAAAAAACCGCAATTTTTTTTTATTTTTTTATTTTTTCGATTAAAGAAGGCATAACCATAAAACAGAGACCAAAAAAAAAAAAAAGGTTCAAACTCAGCCAACATCAAGACCTAACTTAGTCAACAAAATGAAAATAGCACACACACTAAAAAAAAAAAATTAATAATAAAAGGCAAATATCGAAACCTGAACTTGGTTTTTATAAACTAAAAATATTCATATAATTCAAATTAAAATCTGTTCAATATTAACAAAATACCAATGAACTAAAATCAATTTCATCGATTTCGATTTTTCACAATTTTGTTTGAAGAATTTCAAAAATTGGGATCACAACGTTGGCAACAATGCATCATCAGTATTGCCTTTTGAATTATTTGTAACAAAATTAATGTTAGAGATTTATAATGTTCTGCTAAAGCTTTAAAATTTTTCTTTTGTTTTCTTTTAGAGGTAATGGGTAGATTGGCAATTGTTTTGAGTTTATAGAGTATAGACCCATTTGTAACTTTTTAGGGAGAAAAAGGTCAAATATATATTTTGGACCAAAATTATATATATATATATATATATTTATTTATAAAAATAAAAAATGGTTACATGGGCCTGTTCTTAGATATGTAGTTTATAATCTTCTACTACATATTGTTCCACAAATATTTGTGCTTATATAACACCCAAAAAAAAAAAAAAAAAAAAAAAAAAGAATGTTGGGAAAAAAACTTACTGACAAAGTTTCGGTAATGGTGACGAAGGTTTTGGTGCCCACACGATAAAATTGATTGGATTTTTTTGGGTTTTTTTTTGTATAAACATAGCACTATCAATAGGGGTGTAGCTAGGATTTTCTAATTGTGGGGCTGGAGTTAGTGGCAGAGCTATAATTTTTTTTTTTGGGGGGGAGCCAGGAAGATATATAAAAAAATTAAATTAAATCCAAAAAATAACATATCATATCTATGTTTCTAGTTCTCCACAAAATTCATAATTTTCCTTTATTCTAAAAAAAAATTAAAGCAAACTTCTATTAAAGAGATTTACTTATTAGTTATAAGAACATATATCTTAAATATGTTTTAGTTTAATGAGCTATGTATGACATAAAAATAATAAAAAATATTCTTAAATTTTATAGATAAGTTGATATTTTTTATAAATATAAATATATATATATATATATATATGTATAAGGAGCAAAATTGTAAAAGCTAGGGGTAGCTATGTATTAATATGGGGTTTCTAAACCAAATTTCATACGAAACATTTTCATACTAATTTTCAACTTTAGTGTGACATAATATTTAATATGGGTTTTTTTTTTTTTGGTGACATAACATTTAATTTTTTTTAAAACCCTATAGTGTGTTTGCCTTCGCCCCTGACTAGAAAAAACCCACCCGCAGCCTTTGTCGAGTACCATGAGGTTCCTCTCAATCAATGGGAGAGGAGGGATCTGATCGAGTTGCAATGGTCAGTAATGACATTGGATGGTTCAGAGCATCAAAGGTTAGTAGAGAGGAGAGAGAGAGATCTAAGCTGCGATGGCGGCATCACCCATTGGGTGGTTTAGAGCTCGAGCACCGATATCAAGAGAGACATGTATTTTTTTTCCTTTTTGGTTTGGTATTGTTTTTTATTTTTTTTGCTTAAATGTATTGTTGGTCTCTAAAATTTACTCAATGAGCGGTATTGTTCTTGAAATTTGAAATGAGTAATATTGGTCCTTGAAGTTTGATAAATAAACGCTATCAGTCTCTCCATTCAATTCTGTTAGCTATTTTACATACATGGCTAACAGAAGGATGATGCGGCATATTTTAAAATCATGTGACAGATTTATTATTAATTATAAATTACATTTAAGCAACATATCATTGTGTTGACATGGATGCCATCCTAACCCATATACCCTTTTATATTTCTCACTCTTTTATATTTCTCAATTATATTGTTCTCCATTTTATATTTCCATTAGACTATAGATTTCTACAAAAAATAAAAATAGAGAAAAACCCCAACTCTAGATGCGCCACCTCCAGCTCCCCGACCACCACGCAACCTCATCATGTTCCAAGCTAAATATCCATTTGCTCTCTCTCTCTCTCTCTCTCTCTCTCTCTCTCTCTCTCTACAGTGGGTAATGGATCTCATCTCTCTCCCATTGTCACGCCTGCGAGCAAGCTCTCTTTGATTCATTTTTCCTCTATCAAAATCCCATCTTCCTTTTGGTTTCTTACTCTATCGTTGGAGCTTTTGCATTGCTATGAATACCTAGATAGTGATATATATATATATATATATATATATTGATGGGTTTCGTTGTTAGATTTTTGGGTACCATTTGGTTGAATTTATGTTGGAGAGTACGTCATTTGAATCTGTCAGGCAAAACCCATATCCTTATTATCTTTTACCTTTTATTATTTGAATTTGGTTTCAAGATCCCATTAAATTTGGTGTATCAATGTGTTGTTTCTCTGTTGAGTAGCTTTTGGTTATGTGGATTGGGCCAACCTTGTGTCATTGCGTTGGCAAAGAAGATATAATGATATGTGCAGTGGTTTCTTTGGTTTGTGGTGACTTGTAATGATGGATGATGATGTTGATGTTGTGTGGCTTATGTTATACTTGGGAAGTATTGCGCCGAATGATTAATGATTGCCAGGGAGCCTTGTTCCGGTGGTGGTGGGCTGGAGGTGGTGCCGATGGAGTTGGGATTTTTCTCTTTCTGTTTTTGTCTGCTGTCAGGTATGGTATATGGGTTAGGAAGGCATCTAGGTCAAGCAAGGCTATTTTAATTAGGTGTTATTTATAAAATAAAATAAAAAATGTGCCACATAAATTTAAAAAATGTCTTATCATCATTCCGTAGGCAAATTAATTAATGAAATTAGATGGATGGACTAATAGTGCTTATTTTTAAGACTTCAAGACCAACATCGCTCATTTCAAATGCCAAGTTTTCTACTACATATCTATTATCAATGAAGAGTATAAGTATTGAATAATAGATATGTGTATTATAAGCTGCTACGTAGTAGGTTGTAGCAAACTAGCTACAAACCGATTTGTAGCCAAACCTTATTTATCTAAGAAACTATTTTATACCAAGCTTGATGTGAGGGATTATGCTTGTTTTGTTTTTTATTTTTATTTTTTTTTACGCTAATCATGTTTATTTCAAAATAATTGATTCTCACCTATGCTTACTATGTCAAAAGCTCGTTACAAAAGGAAGTGGTGCTCATACTTCTCCACATTGACCACTAGATTCCATTGCACATGAACTTTTTATCGCTCATGAATAAACTGATGTTACATTGACCACTAGATTGCATTGCACATGCTTGAAAGCACAAATAACTAAAATTAAGGTATAATTTATATAACAAATGAGACTATACCTTACATTAGCTTGCTAGTAGCTTGCCATTATGCTCCAATAAAGAATGCAAGAATCCTTTGCTACCGACGAAAAAGCTCAAACATCAACTTATAATTTTTGTGTAAACCCAAAATTTTTGGTTGTATACAAATCACATTCTCACTGTAATTTCTATAAAAAATTATATGCATAAGTAAACAATCATATAATACACAAATTACGAAATAAACAACAGTCTAAGAAAGAAAATCCCACTTTCCAATAAGGAGACTCTAGGCACTCTAAACTTTGAAAACCATTAACCATTCTTAATTAATTAATTATTAACAAATCAGACCATTGTTAATCGCATCTTGAGATTTTAAGGATTTGAATGACTTTGGTCTCCTAGCAAAAAGTATTCAAATCCGTTAAATAAACAACAACATGAAATGCCAATCGATTAATTTGTAAGGCAAAAAGCAGAACCTAGTAAGCTATTTCCACCCACTCATACAGCTTGAAAATAAAAGAAAGTAAAAAATCTGACATAATCAGGGGGCCAATAAGGACTGAGAAGAATTACTGAAGAACAAATTTCATTTTCAATAGGGGCTTCATCAAAGCATTAATTCAGACTTAACCTCTAATTGAGAAGCCACGGCAACATGGACCCCCGTGGATGCATAAGATTATTCATTGGGCCTGAGCCAACTGCGAGCTACTTGTTTGCTGGTTCCAATTTGCCCAATTTACTTTGTTGTTTCTTTGTTCTTAATCAAAATGCCCACTACGTATTAAGGGGACCAGACTACTTATTTTATTTATTTTAAATGCAAAAACAGACAAGATTTAAGCTTTCTTAATATGCCATTGAGTGTAATTTACTTCCTTGTTATTTGTTCTTTCTTGCTCCATTAAATATTGATTTGAATTTCATTTAAATAAAATTGTTTATGAAACAAACATAATTTTACTCATGCAATACAGTCAAAGTCGTAAAGGTAATTAATATTTTCTTATTACTGTCATTAACTAAAATTTCATAACCAATATAAATGATTATTAATTTTCCGTAACCGTGAATCTAAAAGTCAAGGGAGATCAAATTGGTTACGTTGATCTATACATACAACTTAATCATAATCAATGTGCGTGACTGATGAGTTGGAGAAACAGTTAAGAGGAAAAACGACTAAAAATTCATTATAATTAAATTGTCGAACACTTAAAACAGTTAACGATTACATGTATCAGGTATGCACAACTTCATGCAGATAGCATTATGGTCTTTTTGCACCATGGAGGAGGCAGTTTATGACACTGTAAAAAGGACTGCATCAAACAAATACATTAAAAGTTTTTTTTTTTTTTTTTCAAACATAGAAAGACACGAAAATAAACAAACAAAAGTGGAACAAACAACAAATAGATGAACGTTGTTCATTTCAATAACCACAGGAATGACAACCCACTAACCATATGATTTCAGGAGAAAGAAACTTTATCCTCAGTACGGCAATACCACAAACTATAATTACAAGCCACATTCCCGTTGTTGCATATTGAGGATGATCTTCATCTTCTTTAGAATTCTAAACCTTGTGTGAAAGAAAAAAACATAATGAAGATGAAAGCATCAATCATCCTAATTGTTGATGTCAAAGTATCATCAAGGAAAATAACTTTTGTTTCAAATATAATAACAATTTTTTTTTTTTTTTTTTTTTTCATTCTTGCTCATTGGCCATCATATAGAAATTCATATTATATTAGCAATAGTTTTCATTGCAGTATTGGTCATGGCATCTACCATTGTCGCGTTAAACTGTTACTGTCATCAATATTTGGGTTTTCTTGAACAACCAAAGTTATCTTTTAAAATGTAAATAGAAGGACATTCCAATTAAGTTATGTTTTATTCACAATATAACGTATATTAAGGTCTTCTCTATCTAGCTGACTTGGTCTCTTTAATGATGTAGGTTGCATGGTAGCCTTGGAAGCAGAACATTAATTGCAAGAGATTGGATCACAGGAGGGTAAAAGTGATTGACTACCTAGGATTGATGTACTTGTGATTTAAAAGACGCTCAATTAGGAGCAATATTTATTCAAGGACAAATTATTGTTTTCAAAACAATGACAATTTAGTATGTCCTTATTGGATGCATTAATAGATTTCTACATTATGCTGCATACACTCAACTATATTTTTTCTTAATTGATTGTCTTGATAATTTGGAAATCATGAGGCTTAGCTTTTACTCTTTTGATGGCTTTGAATCAAGCTGGTTGTAGCATTTTCTCTTGGCTACTTTACTGGTTTCTTGAGATATATTCTGCTTAAGCGTCGGGTTTGATGACCTTCAACAGATTTTGATGTGTTTGAACTTCGATCTTCTCGTCCAATATTCTATTGGTTATTACTTAGTTACTCATCACTTTTGTGAGAGGTCATGCTAATTTGAATTATGGCATGAATCTTCATTAACCTATTCTCTACGCAAAAACAATGTTGAAGACTTCGTCCTGCACCACCCCACCCTAATGGCTTGGACAAAGATTTTGCCCTATCTCCACCCATTACCTTTTCGAGGTTGGGAAAACCTACGCAGTATGGGGTGGAACGGGGCAAGTCAAAGTGAAATTGCCGTCCCTATGCATGAGATTTACACCTGTTTCAGGTTTATATATATACATAAATGAATTCTTCTAGTTGTTGTATAGTCATACTACTATTTGTTTCTCTTTTGATATTGAGATAGTGTCACTATCTGCTTCTTCAATTTGTTTGGAGAGAAAAGGGGGAGGAAAAGTGTAGGGAAGATAAAAGTATAAATTGATTAATTAATTCAACTTGAATTTGTTTTTTTTTTTTTTTTTTGAAATAGTAAATGTTTTATAGATGAAATAGTTACTGATCTCTAATCATCTTTATATTTTGTAAGTATGGAAAATATAAATAGGCAATGTGATCTTTGATCAACAATTTACATTTTTTAACATTTTTTTTTTTTTTTTTAATTCATAAGTTAAGGGATGGAGGATTTGAACCCTAGATGTCTCTGCTGGAAAGACTAAGAAGTGCCAATTGAGTTACAAAACACCTACTTGGTTTCCATTTCCATAAAGGTTTAAAAATATTAAGTATAGTTTGGTGTTTAGACAAGCTCAAACTGTTTGAGCTTGAGAACTTGCCAAAAGTATCTTGTTCTGGAGTAGTGAGTCTAAAGAAGTTAAAAAACAGATACTTGAGTTCATGTTTTTTAATTCAAACCTATTAAATTGTAGAGGTACTAATATATTAATTGAGACATAAAATATTTAAGTGGGTAACTCCTATTTTAAAGGCTAAATCATTAAAATGTTTAATAATTATATACATTATAAAATGATTTTTAAAATTTTGGGGTCAAGTTGTAGCACTAATATATTAGTCGAGACAACTAAAATATTTAAGGGGGCTAACTCCTATTTTTAAATGCTAAAATATTTAAAATGTTAGATAATTATATATATAATGAATTAAAAATAAAATAAAATGGAACTAAACCACAAGTCTTGGACCAATCAAATATACATGCACCTAATATATCTTGTATCCATGAACACACCTTTCATTCCATACTTATGGGGGAATAATGTGTGACTTGAGATAAAACTCATTGGATATATATATGTAGTCAAACACTTTACCAGTCTATGTAAATAGTAGGGGAGGAATCATCTTGAGTTGATATTGGGTTATCCAAGGCTAGTAATAACTTGGGGAAACAATTAGTCTACTTGTTTCATATATAGGACATTAAATTCCATCCATAATTGGTAAGACTTAGAGTACTCCTGCTAAGATGCTGGGCAAGGTTATCTTAGAGTCATATAATGCCTTAGTTAAAGGTAGAAGATTTTGGATTTTGCCTTTGTGGCTAATTAATTGTCATATTTATAGGTGAATTTGCCTGGCAAATGTCTCATCATATGTGATATTTAATTAATTTTATATGATTTTGGGGTTGCAACAAAAACTATTGTTTTAGCTCATTCCACTAGCTTCAATCGTTTATACTGTACATGCACATGGTTACCATCGTTTCGCCTATAGATCGGACCATTACCACCTAAGTCCCCCGAAGGGGATTTAGGTAAGAACCGGGCAGCTGCTTAGTTACTTTTTCAATTCATGGTATTTTTTTAATTATTATATTTGTTGACAAAAAATAGAAACAAGTTTTATTTTTATATATTAATCTATTCTTGAATTTTTGTATAATTCTCATTTTCAAATAGTGAAAAATTTGTGTTCATACTTTTGCCCTAAAATGAAATTTTGGTTCCATCCCTGGGTGTAACATTTTATTTTGGTCAAATTGCAAAAACACCCCTGGGGTTTGTGCTTGTTGCAAACTCATCCCCTGGGGATATATAATTCTCTCTCTCTCTCTATTTTTCTTTGGTTCTCTCTCTAGATTTGCTCTTTGTTTTGTAAAGTTTGGAATGGTGTTTTTTAGTTACTCTTCTAGCCCAATAGTAATAAAAGCCCAAAATTGGACTTATAAGGACATTTGCATCATGTACAGCCCAATTTATGTGATATATATTTTAGGTTTAATTATCGTTTTGGTTTTCAAAATGGTTTTCGATTTTCAAATGTGTCAATTTGGTACTATGTCATTTTGGTTATTGTTGTTAAGTGAATGATGAAAAATGTTGATATGGTTAACGATTTTATTAAAAAAAAAAATGATGTCATGGCATGCATGAGAAGACTAACATATGTTGATTTAACATCCTCCACAACACCACATATAAGAACAACATAGGGTAAATATTTCTTTATACAATCTATCACTTTACACTACTTAAATGTGGATAATATTATTCACAAATTATGGACATTATTATCCATAAAGTTGAATATGTTCACAAAATATGAATAATATTATCCACATTTTAAGTGGTGTGAAAATATCAATGCCCAACAACATAATATGGATCACAACAATGGGTCAGTGTCACTAATATAATTGATAGGCTATAATATGTTTTTGGTGGTTGGTTTGATGGGATCCCAAAACCGTGTCTTTGGTATCAAATTTGATGTGTTTAAGAACCAAGAATTTGACCTGAACTGCCTCAAATATGCAAGAAGATATAGAGGAGAGAGAAACAGGAGAGTGAGAGAGATAAGAAAAGAAAAGAGAAAAAATATAAAACTTTTTTTTTTTTTTTTTTTTAATTTAATTGTTGACAAGATGATATGGATCTTTTTTGAATATTATTAAAATAATTTTTATCATAATTAAATGACACATTAACATTTCATTAACCACATCATCATTTTATTAGTCACGTCAAAATTTTCTGTTAATGAGATACTAACAAGGACCAAAATGGAATCGGGGTGAAAACTCAGGACTGTTATAAAACTTTTGAAAATACAAGGATCAAAATGAAAAATCAAAACCAAGAATATAAGGACCAATATATGATTTATGCCTAACTATATTTCCACCTTCAATATATTATCATATTTTAATCTCTTTCTTTTATAACGTTTTACACATATTATAAAATAAAAGGCAAATTGCACTTTTCCCCGTTTTAACTATTGTGTCCATCTTAATTCCTACATTTATTTATAAAACCAAGCAATATCCCGCCTTATATATTGAAAATATACAAATAGCGGCCCGGCGGCCCCCCCAATTGTCTAATTTAATGTTAAATCCAAACAAAAATAGCAGAAAATAGCAAAAATAACGAAATAGTTTTATGATATATTAATATATAATGATAGATTTTAAGTATTATAAGTGGAACTTGATAAAATACATAAACAAATTTCGTTAATTTTGTTCGAATTTAACATAAAATTAGACGATGAAGCCTATTTACATATTTTCAATACATAAAGGGAGGCATTATAACGGAATATAGTAAAAATAACTGAATATTTTTATGGTATATTAATATATAATGATAGATTTTGAGTATTATGACTTGAAATTGAAAAAAATACATAAAAAAAAAAAAAAAAAAATTCCATTAATTTTGTTGGAATTTAACATAAAGTTAGACGATTAGGCTTATTTGCATATTTTCAATACATAAAGAGTGACATTGTTCGATCTTATAGATAAATGAGAAATTGAAATGGACTCAGTATTCAAAGAGGGAAAGTTCAATTTCCCTAAATATTAAATAAAAGAGTAAAGTCTACTTTAATTTTGGCCCCCTAACTTAGGGGGTGTTTTCATTTTGGCCTCCTAACTTCAAAAATTTTCATTTTGGCCCCCTTACTCATTTTAGCTATCAAATTGCATCTTATGTTCATCTCTGTTAGAAGCCTTTGTTAAGTGCCTATTTGGACAGATGACGTGTCATCCGATGTGGCAAATTTTGACACGTAAAAAAAAAAAATTATTTCCACAGTAAAACATAAAATGGCATCGTTTTAATTCACAATTTTTAACCCCAAATTAGGGTTTCACTCTCACCTATCCACGCCTCACGTATTGCCTGCCTCCCTTCCTCCTTTTTCATTTTTTTTCACGTATTGCCTGCCAGCCGCCACAGTTATGGTGGCAAATACCACCAAAAGATCTCAAAGAAAACCATTCAGGAGCTCCTTGATGCCGAGTCAGTGAATATACATTTTCACCATTTGGTTGCCAAACAAAGCAACCAACCCCACCAAAAGTATGGCTAAATGGACTTTCATTGTACAAAGAAAACTCAAAGATCATACAAAATGGCTTAGTGAATCTCCCCAGGAAAGTTGTTGGGAGAATAACACCAACAAAACGAAACCTTAAAGCCTGTTTATAACAAGAATAAGCCACTAATTTACAATTATCTCAGTACCCAATTTAATATCACCTTTTTTTTTTTTTTTGGCATTTAGAGACTTCAACAGATCCTCTATATCTCTTAAGGCCATCATCATGTCCTAGCTCACCTCTTGTGTCTAAATTTTGGATCCCTTCAAGTTGCATCTCCCTCAATAATGACGTTCCTATATTTATTTTTAAAGGCCGTACTCAATGTACATAATTCCATTTTTTGAGGCTTTGAGCAAGGCAATTGATAGATAGCCTTGTCTTAACCCCAATTTTTTTGTGAGAAGTAATTTCATTGAACTCACGGCGGTAGGCAGGCAATACGTGAAAAAAAAATAAAAAATAAAAAAATGAAAAGGGAGGAAGGGAGGCAGGCAATACATGAGGCGTGGATAGGTGAAAGTGAAACCCTAATTTGGGATTAAAAATTGTGAATTAAAATGGCGTCGTTTTATGTTTTACTGTGTAAATATATATTTTTTTATGATGTATCAAAATTTGCCACATCAGATGACACGTCATCTGTCCAAATAGGTACTTAACGGAGGCTTCTAACAGAGATGAACGGAAGATGCAATTTGATAGCTAAAAAGAGTTAGGAGGTCAAAATGAAAATTTTTGAAGTTAGGGGGCCAAAATGAAAACACCGCCTAAGCTAGAGCCAAAAATTGACTTTTAGTCTAAATAAAAAACAATAAGAAGAAGAAGAAGTCATCCCTTTATATTGTGTGTGATTCCCTTTCTCCATCAGCATTCATTATTTTCCCTCCTCTATATCAACTCAAGGCCCAAACTTTACATACCCTGCAAGCAAAGCAAAACACAAACTCATGGACTTAACCAATCCTATGCTTATTCTTTTCTTCTTCATCCTCTCCACCATGTACTTCTCTACCACACAACCATTTCTTCACAAAATCACCAACCCTCCATAACTGGCTACCTCAACCTCACTCCAGCGTCCCTCCAATCTGAATAGCCTACTAGAAAGTTGGAAAGTCTAGAAAGTGAGGTAAACATATCCATCCTCTTCATTTGGTTGATTGATTTTGTATTCCTTGATTGTTTTGGCTGTTTATAACACAATCTTAGGTGGGTTCTTGAGCTGTAGAAAAAAAATCAACTTCTTCACTTGTGGGGTATTGGGGAGTTTTCATTGTTGAAGCTTGGTATTTTTGGGCTATTAGGTCTTGTTAATTTGAGGTTTGAGCTGTAGAGAAAAATAGGGTATATCAAATTCTTTTCCATAATTTTTATTTTACTCTGTTAGAAGGGTAACACCACATTGTTGTATAGGCAAAGAACTTAGAAACATTTGGCAATTTTATTTATTGCCTTACTGGGTACTTGCTATAATTCGAAGTTAATGAAACCCTTTTTTCTCAGTTTTTACTTTTCATTATCTGAGTTTGCTCTTTGCTATGAAAAATTTGTGCTATATAAACAATCCCAAGCTTAATTTAGGCCTTTTTATTTGGTCCTATTAATTTTATCTTTTACTGTATGTAAGTATACCTTGAATTAGCTAAATTTGGATGCAATTTTTTTTTTTTTTAATTATTCAATATTTGCTGTGAAGTGTGTAACTGTGTTTGTTTTTTCACTTCATTTTTCATTTTGGGGTTTGCTGTGACTTGAGCCACATTATTTAAGGAAATCAGGTACTTAGGGAGTGTTTTGTTTTTATTTATATCTGTCCTCAGTTTGTTTATTATTCCCCTTGATGTACTACATCATAATGGCTGTTGGTTGTTTATAATGACTTGCTGGTGGTGATTGTCACTGCTGATGTTGTTGTAGTTGAATGGTTTTTATATGTTTAATATTACTATATGGAATTTGTTTGTTTGTTTATACTTTGTGCTTAAAGGATTATTATTGTTCTAATTTTAATTTGCTTGTTTATGCTTTATTTTTATCTACTTTGCTTATGTAGCAAAATTTCACTCAAAGATTGTATATTATTTTTTTTTTAAGATATTCTTTGGTAAATTATAGTAATTTTACAAACTTCCTCTTTTTATTTTATTTTTAAGTAATTGTTAAATTATTTAAGATGTCATTATGGTCTGATTTTAGTAACTTGAACCTCTCCTTTTTATGGTTCTCTTTACAGATATGCATTTCAAAACCATGATTTTAACTTTTATAGCAATAGAGTGTGCAGAAAGGAGAGATTATGAGTTATTGCCTGAAAAACAAGCTCTTAAATCTATTCAGAAGAGGGTTGAAATTTGTTCGATTGGCCTCTACCTCTGTTGTTGTTGTAGCCACTTCCACTTCTGCTCTTAGAAGAGCATCCTCCTCTGCTGCCACCAGTTTTTCAACTCTGGTCGTGGATGATCTTCAAACCCTCAAAACGAAGGTGTGCATCATTGGAAGTGGCCCAGCCACCCACACCGCTACCATATATGCGTCCTGTGCAGAGTTAAACCCAATCCTTTTTTAGGGTTGGATGGCAAATGGTGTTGCCCTTGGTGGACAGCTCACCACAACCTCTAAGGTGGAGAACTTCCTAGGCTTTCCGGATGGAATTAATGACATTGAGCTTATGGATCATTGCCGCAAGCAGTCGCTCCGCTTTGGCACTCAAATTCTAACTGAGACTGTCAACAAGGTGGATTTCTCCACAACCTCTTTCAAGGTCTTCACTGATTCCAAAGCTGCCATTACTGATTCTGTCATTGTGGCAACTGGTGCCGTTGCCAAGCAATTGGACTTCTTGGGATCTAGAGAGGGCCTAGGGTTTTGGAACCAAGGCATATTGGCTTGTGCTGTGTGCAACGGTGCTGCCCCCATTTTTAGGAACAAGCCCTTGGTATTCATTGGAGGTAGGGATTCGACCATGGTGGAGGCTACATTCTTAACCAAGTATGCAACCATGGTGTACATCATTCATAGGAAGGATACATTTAAGGCTTCCAAGATTATGCAGCAGAGGGCCTTGACCAACCCTAAGATCCAAGTGCTATGGAACTCGGTGGTCGTAGGGGCCTATAAGGACGAAAACACTAATAATAGGGTCTTGGGGGGGTTTAAGGTGAAGAACATGGTGAGTGGGGAGGTTTCGGATCTCAAGGTATCGGGATTGTTCTTTGCAATAGGGCACGAACCAGCCACCAAGTTCTTGGATGGTCAGCTAGAACTCCATTCTGATGGCTATATTGTCACAAAGCCATGGACCACCCAGACAAGTGTGCGTGGAGTTTTTGATGTTGGAGATGTTTAGGATAAGAAGTATAGGCAGGCTATTACTGCTACCGGCATTGGTTCGTCAACATCCTCTATCTTTCCCCTTCATTATTTAAATTTCACCTTGTATGACCATGTACTCTTTCTTTCTGTTATTCTTTATCTACTTGATGAAATTTGTTCTCTAGGCTCTAGGGTTACGAATAAATTAATCTATTCATGATCTTTTTGGCATGGCTTGATCACCATCTCTTATATGCAAAAGGATGAATGTTGATTCTTTTGAGATGCTGAGCCCATTCTTGAGCAAGCCAAGCTGATTAAGTTAGGTTTTTGAAACATGGAGTATTCACGAATGTGAATATTTTGAACTTGATTTTGTCCCACCCATTTTTGGAACCCATGAATTAAGATCCAATTAATGGGTTGTCACTCCAAGCTTGAGCTGGGCTCTGGCTTTTTTTAGAGCTAGTGACCTAACATTGAGTGGACATGTATGTATGATTTCTGTGCAAATTTAAATTAAGCTTGTGCATAACCTTAATCTCCCTAACTGAATGTATGGCAAGATACTTGATTAGGCTTGGATTGCTTGTCTTTTAAAATGTGATTTAAAAAATGAAAAATAAAAAAAGCTACATTGCTATGGGAAAATGTTTTGTGTTATTCTTTTACCTACAATGGGATGCATAAAATTTGATAGTTTCTATAATTGACTATAAGAATTGAGACAATATAAATAATTGTCAATGGTATATAAAGTACAGCAAGTTGCTCCTTGTTTTTTGTTTCATTCTCACTCATTGGCCATCATATAGAAATTCATGTTAGCAGTGGTTTTCATTGCATTATTGGCCATGGCATCTACCATTGTTGCGTTAACTTGTTATTGTCACCAATATTTGGGTTTTCTTGAATAACCAAAGTTATCTTTTAAAATGTAAATAAAAAGACATCCATTTAAGTTATGTTTTATTCACAATATAACATATATTAAGGTCTACTCTATCTAGCTGACCTGGTCTCTTTAATGATACAGGTTGCATGGTAGCCTTGGAAGCAGAACATTACTTGCAAGAGATTGGATCACAGGAGGGTAAAGGTGATTGACTACCTAGGATGTGCCTGTGATTTAAAAGATGCTCAATTAGGAGCAATATTTATTAAAGGACAAATTATTGTTTTCAAAACAATGACAATTTAGTATGTCCCTGTTGGATGCATTAATAGATTTCTACATTATGCTGCATATGCTCAACTATATTTCTTCTTAATTGATTGTCTTGATAATTTGGAAATCATAAGGCTTAGCTTTTACTCTTTTGATGGCTTTGACTCGAGCTAGTTGTAGCATTTTCTCTTGGATACTTTACTGCTTTCTTGAGATATATTCTGCTTAAGCGTCGGGTATGATGACCTTCAACAGATTTTGATGTGTTTGAACTTTGATCTTCTCGTCCAATATTCTATTGGTTATTACTTATTTACTCATCACTTTTGTGAGAGGTCATGCTAATTTGAATTATGGCATGAATCTTCATTAAACTATTCTTTGCACAAAAACAATGTTGAAGACTTCGTCCTGCACCACCCCACCCAAATGGTCGGGGCAAAGATTTTGCCCTATCCCCACCCCATTACTTCTTCGAGGCTGGGAAAACGTAGGCAGTATGGGGTGGATCAGAGCAGGTTAGAGTGAAATTGCTGTCCCTATGCATGAGATTTACACCTATTTCAGTTTTTTTTTTTTTTTAATGAATTCTTCTATTTATTGTGTAGTCATACTATTATTTGTTTCTCTTTTGATATTGAGCTAGTGTCATTATCACTTCTTCAGTTTTTTTGGAGAGAAAAGAGGGAGGAAAAGAGTAGGGAAGATAAAAGTATAAATTGATTAATTAATGTAACTTGAATTTGGTTATTTGTGCTTTTTTTTTTGGTTTGAAATAGTAAATGTTTTATAGATAAAATAGTTATTGATCTCTAATCATCTTGATATTTTGTAAGTATGGAGAATATAAAAAGGCAATGTGATCTTTGATCAACAATTTACATTTTTTAAACTTTTTTTTTTTTAAAGGGATGGAGGATTTTAAACTCTGAATATCTTTGTTGGAAAAACTAAGAAGTGCCAATTGAACTACAAGGCACCTACTTGGTTTCCATTTCCATAAAGGGTTAAGAATCGTAATAGTTATTACATTACAGCTTCTTTTATTTCTTGTAATACTGATTCCTATTACAGTGTAATAATCATTACAGCGTATCAAACGTGCCCTAAGTATAGTTTGGTGTTTAGACAAGCTCGAATTGTTTGAGCTTGAGAACTTGTCAAAAGTATCTTGTCTTGGAGTAGTGAGCCTGTAGAAGTTAAAAAGCAAATACTTGAGTTCATGTTTTTTTTTAATTCAAACCTATTAAATTGTAGTGGTACTAATATATTAATCAAGACATAAAATATTTAAGGGGGGTAACCCCTATTTTAAAGGCTAAATCTTTAAAATGTTTAATAATTATATACATTATAAAATGATTTTTAAAATTTTGGGGTCAAGTTGTCGTACTAATATATTAGTCGAGTTAACTAAAATATTTGAGGGGGATAACTCCTACTTTTAAGGGCTAAAATCTTTAAAATGTTAGATAATTATAATTATATATATATATATATATATTTATAATTATATATATATATATATATATAAAAGGAATTTCTTTTAAAAAAATGGAACGAAACTGCAGGTCTTGGATCAATCAATTATACACACACCTAGTATATCTTGTTTCCATGATCACACCTTTCATTCCATACTTATGGGGGAAGAATGTGTCATTTGAGATAAAACTCATTGGATATATATCTGTAGTCAAACACTTTACCAGTCCATGCAAATAGTGGGGGAGGAATCATCTCGAGCTGATATTGGGTTATCCAAGGCTAGTAATAACTTAGGGAAAAAATTAGTCTACTTGTTCATATAAAGGCCAGTAAATCTCATCCATAATTGGTAAGACTATAGAGTCTTGCTAAGATGCTAGGCAAGATTATCTTGAAGTCATATAATGCCTTGGTTAAGGGTAGAAGATTTTGCATTTTGCCTATATGACTAATTAATTATCATATCTATAGGTGAATTTGGCTGGAAAATGTCTCATCGTATATGATATTTAGTTAATTTTACATGATTTTAGGGTTGCAACAAAAACTCCTATTTTAGCTCGTTCCACTTGCTTCAATCGTTTATACCGTACGTGCACATGGTTACCATCCTTTCGCCTATAGATTGGACCATTACCACCTATGTCCCCCGAAGGGGAATTAGGCAAGAATCGGGCCGCTGCTTAGTTACCTTTTCAATTCACGATCTTTTTTATTATTATATTTGTTGACACAAAATAGACACCAGTTTAATTTTTTATATTAATTTATTCTTGAATCTTTGTATAATTCTCATTTTCAAATAGTGAAAAATTTGTGTTCATACTTTTGCCCCTAAAATGAAATTTTGGTTCCATCCCTGGGTGTAACATTTTATTTTGGTCAAATTGCAAAAACTCCCCCTGGGGTTTGTGCTTGTTGCATGCAAACTCATCCCATGTGGATTTAATTTTTCCTTATCACACCCTGAGATTTACAAATTCATGAAACTGACCCTTGCCACCGTGACGAAAAAGGCTCACATGAACATCATGTGATCCTTTTAATTGTGCAACATGAGCCTAACAACTGGACATGTGAGAGAAGTACTTTGTTAGTTGGTAATAGAGTCTCATACACACATACACACAACTAGATCGAAGAGAAAAACCATAATTTTTTTTCTTTTTAAGTTAATTTGCCAAATATGATCAGGTAGATGTTAATTTGAAATATAGATCTTGTATCTAGTAAATGAATCTTGTCTTTACAAAACACAAGATTGGTGATTTCAATTTTTTTTTTTTTTTATCAATCTTGTTTGTTAGAAACACAAGATTCAATTTTGAATTTAGTTCACCCCAAACTTTTCTAGTTAGAGTGTAACTAGATCTACCATTAATCTTGTCTTTTGAAAAAACAAGTTTAATTAAGCTGCCATATCGGGTAATAGGACATTAAAATTTTAATGTCCAATTACCCCAAGGTATTATTAGTTTTTTTTTTTTTTTTAATCAATATTTACATAACTAAAAATACCTTGGGGTAATAAATATACAAAATCCCATATGGTTTTAAAGTAAAACCCTAAGGTGATTTTTTTTCCCAGATTCCCTTTCCCGGGCCAGCTCAACTTAGAAGGGCAGTACCCGTGTACTTAACCAGAAATCTTAGTGCATTTAGCATATCATTTTTCTGTCTAATCTCGAGGAGGCCATCGAGTCCAGTAGTCATTGATCCGCCCACACTTGTGTAGTATTTACAATTCGCTTGGTTGGGATAACCACTAGTTACTATAAGAGAGTAGCAAGGGCGGAGCTGCTCCACCCGAAGCAGGGGCAAAGGGCAAAGCAACAGCATATCTTCCATCTCGAAGGCTCTTTTTCAAATTTGATAAATGTTGGTTGATCGTATATTTCATTATAGTTCTATGATTCAGAGTATCATTTCCTATTTGATCCCTTTGAATTCCA
>BKZX01032057.1:101019-142136 GCA_014362285.1 Fagus crenata
TTGAGAGAGGAGTTAGGAATGGATGAGTATAATAGTGAGAGAGGAGAGGAGTTAGGAATGGATGAGTATAATAGTGAGAGGGGAGAGGAGTTATCACTGCTTTTTGTTTTGGGTATATATATATATATATATATTATGAGGAATTAATATTATAATAAATATCATATTTGTAGCAACCATCATGACCAAACAACTTTAGACTAGTAAATCAGTGTCTTGGCCTGATACTAAGAGCAATTATCATGGAGTGAACTCTATAGACTAAAATGATATCTTAACTATCAAAAAAAAAAAAAAAAACTACCAAAAATTGTACATAATGCTTGTTTAGAAAAGAAGGGAAATCATTTGTTTAGGAAAAATTGAAAAGAAGACTTAAGTTGCATTATGAGCAAGCAACTTTAGAAATCCCTTCTTGTCTCTCCTCTATGTGTATGTGTTTTTTTGCTTCTAAAAAAAATATATATATATATATACTTATAACTAAAATATTCTTGGCAAAAAAAAAAAATTATAATTGAAATCTAAAGAGGAGAGTGAATACCTTGCAAGCGGTCTTAGCTCACGGTCATGGGCTCGATTCCTACAGAAGCAGACTTGTTTTCATTCCTTTCATCATATTTAAGATTAGATAGAGTTAGTGATTCTTTGATGCATGTGATTTACACCAATTTTAGTTTTTTTTTTTTTTTTTATTTAAAAAAAAGCCCTGAATTCTTCTAGTTCTTGTGCATTCATATTGCTATTTGTTTCTCTATTTTGATATTGAGCTAGAGGCACTTTCCGCTTCTTCTCATGAAAAGAACTTGAGTTTCAATCCCCCTCTCCGCTTGTTGTAAGCAATAAAAAAAGAAGATAAGTTTGCTTGTGTATATTGACATGAAAATATTATCTTCAATATTACCATCTTTATCTAAAATTTATGTCCCTTTCTTCTTATTTTTGTGATCAATGTTGCTATTTGTTCTTTTCTTGTTCCATAAAACATTGATTTGGATTTCAATTAAAAACAATTGTTACGAAACAAAAATAATTTTACTCGTGCATAGATAAAGCCTTAAAGATAATTTTCTTGATTACCATCATTAACTAAAATTTCATAGCCAATATACATGATTATTTATTTTCTGTAACCATGAAGCTAAAAGTCAAGGAGATCAGAATGGCTACATTGATCTATGCAACAGCTTCTATGACAGCCTTTTAGTGTTGGGCCCAATTTGTCTCCCTCTTTGATTCGATTACGTTCAGTGTATGTGCATGACTGAGTTACAGAAATATTTAGTAGGATAAGCAACATGACATTCATAATAAATTGTCACACTTAAAAACTTTTAACACTCAACGATAACACATAACTTCATGCAAATGGTCTTTTTGCACCTAGGAAAAGGCAGTTTCTAACACTCCAAAGAGGAATGCATCAAACATATACATTGTACTACTTTTCTTTTCTTTCTTTTTTTCAAACATAGCAAAACAGGAAATAAAGAAACAAAAGTAGAACAAACAACAAATAGATGAACCCTATTCATTTCATAACCATGGGGATGACAACCCTCTGATCAAATGATCTCAGGAAAAAGAAACTTGATCCTCAGTACCACAAACTGTAATTACAAGCCACATTCCCCGTTGCTGCACATTAAGAATGATCTTCATCTTCTTTAGAGTTCATAACCTTGCATGATAGAAAACAACATATTGAAGATAAAAGCATCAATCATTATAATCGTTGACATCAAAGTATCATCATGGAAAAATAACTGTCCTTTTAAATATAATAAAATTATTTTTGTGTGTTTACAAGTCCACATGGATACAATTATATATATATGTATGGTTGATAAATTTTTGTGAGATTTATGAGGATTGTACTGTTACTAAAAATTGGAAATGTTTATAATACTAATACAATTATACTATGATAAGAATCCTTTGGAGAGTGAAAAAGGTTGCTCGTGTTTATGCTCAATGCTTTAAAAAAATTAAATCACATGGTGTGGGAAATTAGGATAATAATTTGTTGAATAGATACTTACCCTTACTCTGAGGAACTATTGCACAGTGGTATCATAGTTTGTCCTTCCAAAGCCAATGTACGCACGGTGGTATTCAAGTCAACCTTCCAGTGCCATTCATCTTCTTTTGTTGCTTGTACTCTTTCTAGCTTTGGCGTACTTAAGATTCCGTGACAGAAAATCTTCATCTCAGGGCATTTGCTGACAATTACTTCTTCCAAAGATGGGAACTTGAAGGAATAACTTCTTGAGCAAAAGCTTGTGAGGTTTGGCAAGCAATCCAGTTTTAAATATGTCAATTGGCTGAAAGTAATCACCTCATTCCCTTCACCTCCCTCCCTTGCTACAACTTCTGTTATGCTTTTGCATTCACTTACACTCAGTTTCTTGAATTGTACTAGACTTTTGGCTATTGAGGGCGTAACTAAATTAATCAATCCATGACACTTCAATATTTCTAAATTCGTCAAATTTTGGAAAGACACTGAGGCTGGCACTAAAATTTTCAATTTGCCACATAGCGTCACATTTAGATCTTCCAGATAATGAAAAATTGGGCTTGGTTGAGTGTCTTCTTTCCACAAATGTGTCAACATATGTAGTTCAGTCAGCGCTAGTCCTCTTAGTTTTGTGAGTACCCTAGCATGTTTTTCCTGACCAAAAAGTTCTTCAATTAATAACTTTCAAGTCCTAAAAACTCAATATTTAAATTTAGCTTAATAAATTAGGACACAATTAATTTTTCGTCATCTATAAGCCTATAACCTCACTCGAGGCACATGTCAATCTCACGTCTAAGAGGATTGTTGCTGCGGGAGAAAGGTCATGTGTTACATCCCATTCAATTAACAGCTGATAAAGGACTATCAACAATGTAATGGTTTCATTTTTATGGACTTGTATTGCTACTGAAGAACACTTGGTGGCAAACTTGGAAGGTGCAAAGAATAGTTAGGCTGGAAAAAAACGTCAAAAAAAACAAAAAATGCTTCCCTTTTCGCATAACAGTGGATAATTTCATGATAAAACCATATGTGAGGGAAGTAAGTATTACATAAATATTAATTACTTCGGTATAACTATCCCAAATTGAAATTAAAATAGGTTGTTTTCCACGGACAAATTGAATGATCAATCTTGTAATTGACAAACTAATAAAAAATTCCAATTGAATAACATGCTCGACACATCTATGTGGGTGTGTGCAGGATCATTATCTAGGAAATTAAACTTTAATGTACCTGGTCTAGTAGGATTGGCATGTGAAAATCCAGGTCGCATTTGGGAATGATTTCTCCAGCATCATTTATGGTTGACTTTTGTGTGCTTAAAAAATGGTGCGGCAACATGCTCTGTGCATCAAATGCAAGAAAGGTAGTAAAAGAGTCATTTACAAGAAAAGCATCTTTCAAAACCATGTTAAGCATTGAGTGGTTCTTATGGATCAATTTTTTTCAAGTTGTCACAGTTTATCAACTGTGGTACTACTATATGAAGCGACACGTGGACAAATAAACAGGTGTACTCATATTTTTCATGTAAATATATAGATTTATGAGCTTTATTAAGAACTTCACATTTAGAACTTGTATTTTTTGCTTGAGAGATGAGTACTATTCCAAACAGGAGCTATAATTTCTCGTAAACTTATATACTATAAAAATTGTGGTTAAATTAGTCTCTTACCTCTTCAACCAAGAAAAGGGGTTGTTGAATGGAGGTCTCAAGTTGCCTCTCTTCAATCGTTTCTTGAACCCTCAAATATTTTGAAGCTAATATCTCAATTTGATGACATTCACGCACATCTATTTTGTTCAATAATGGCCATTCAGAAGTATGCAACCCTTGGTAAAACCACTTGAGTTTTGGCAATCTACAAAGTATCAAGAGAGTCATTTTAGGGAACACAAGTCTTCTTGTTGCTTCCACACCATCTTCTTGAGCAACAATTACCTCTACTCCACAATTGGCTATATGAAGAGACTCCAATTGCATGAGACATCTAGCCACAGAGGTTGGAAACAAACTTTTCAAACTCTCGCATTCCACGACATTAACTTTTTGTAGATTTTGAAAGTTGAAAATTCCTTGGGGATCCTTATTGTTCCATACATGCTTCAATTTTGGTAGACGACGTAACGCCAATTCTTTCAACAGAAAGGTTGTTACAGCATATGTTTCTCTAACATCTAGCCCTTCCAATTCAAAAATTTCTTGTAGTGAACAACAATCATCTACAATAAGTATCTTTAGACTCTGGAATCTCATTAGCATATTAGATTGGAAGATGTTCGTAAGATTTTCACAACATACAACGTCCAATTTTTGAAGCTTGAAAAAGGAATCTTCAATTAATTGAATGTGCCATATGATTTTCAAGTTCTCCATGTGACAGATTCTCAATGTTTCCAAACTAGGGAATGCAACCTGCAAATTCCATCCTGTGTGTTAATGAAATACCTAATCATAATAACCTGTCGTATAAAATTAATTAATTTTAAGTTTTTAATAATATAATAAAACCGAGATGACTATATGAGATCATACCCAATACACGACAAGTTCTATGCAAAGTTTGCAAACAATTAACATCCAAACTCAATAGTCATTTGAAGTCAAATTAAAAATTTTAATAGTGTGTTATTTCCCATTCACTTCAATTAACAGCTAATAAATTAGGACTATCAACAATGTAATGGTTTAACTATTGGAAAAAAAAAAAAACACTTTACATATATATATCTGATACTCTAGGGGGCATTTGGTATAGGAAATTCACATTACCTCCAGTATCCAAATTCCAAAAAATCTGGATGCCCAGGGATGTAATTATTCCCATGTTTAGTTTGATTAGCAAAAACTATTTAATACTCTAGGAGGCGTTTGGTACAAGAAATCCACCAAAATATAATTATTCTCACGTTTGGTTTGATTAGGAATCTATTAAGATTCTCAGAAATATGAGATTCCTATGTTTGATCTATTCCTTGGGATCTTATAGAAAATATTTATTTTTACCAAAACATCCTTAGATTTATAAACATAATATCAAGTGTGTTTCTCATCACTTTTTTTTTTTTTTTTTGTACAATTACAAATAAATAATGAGAAACAATAATGTAAATTATAAATCAAGTCAAATTTACTAAAATGATAGTCTAACTTTTGCGAATGACACATATAATACAAAAATAATTATTTTAAATTGTGTCTTGTCAATAAAAATAATTTATTTTCTTTTAGCATCTAACTAAATTCCAAAAAGGAGATATAGATGATAAAAAATAAAAAATAAAGATTAATTCTTAAAGGTATATATAACCATAGTATTAAAAACGAGTTTTGAATACATAACAAAACCACTAAAAAAAATTCATGTCTATAAGACTATAACAATAGCAATAAGAAATAAAAATAAAAGTACTTTGTCAAGGGAATGGGCATTGGTATGGGATTCCAATAAGTTTATCAGCTATCATGAAGCTAATTTGCTACCCAAAAAAAAAAAAAGTGCTAATTAAATAATAGTTGTTTTATCTATTAATGTTACTGGAATATTTCTAGATGAAACATTAAAAAAAAAAAAAAATCAAAGAAAGTAAGGATTAAAGAGCAATGCCGTATATACTATTGAACAATATAAAATGTCTACAAAAAGCGATGTGACAACATGCTTTATGATTCAAATCTAAGGTGGTGTAAGATTCATTTCTAAGAAAAGAGTAGTTAAATTAGTCTCTTACCTCTCCAACCAAGAAAAGTGGTGGAAGGGAGGTCTCAAGTTGGCTCTGTTCAACCATTTCTTGCAAGCTCAAAATTTTTGAAACAAATATCTCAATTTGATCACATTTACACAAATTCAATTCTTTCAATAATGGCCATTCAGAAGTATGCATCTGTTGGTAAAACCACTTGAGTTTTGGCAAATTACAAAGTATCAGCTGAGTTACTTTAGGGAACACAAATCTTGTTGTTGCTTCCACACCATCTTTGCTTGCAACAATTTCCTCTACTCCACAATCGTGTATGACCAGCTTCTCCAATTGCAAGAGAATTCTAGCGATAGAGACTGGAAACAAGCTTTTCAAACTCTCACATTTTGTAACAGTTATAAATTGTAGATTTTGAAAGCTGAAAAATCCTTGGGGGTCCTTATCCCATACATGCTTCATTTTCGATAGAAGACGCAAAAACAATTCTTTCAATGGAATGGTTGTTACACCATGTGCTTCTCTAACATCTTGTCCCTGCAGTTTAAATATTTCTTGTAGAGAACCACAATCCCCTACTATAAGTTTCTCTAAACTTTGGAATCTTGTCAGCATATTAGATTGAAAGATGTTCATAAGATTTTCACAACATTCAACTACCAGTATTTTAAGCTTGAAAAATGAATCTTCAACAGCTTGATTGTGCCATATGATTTTCAAGTTTTCCATGTGGGAGATTTCCAATGTTTCCAAACTAGGGAATGCAACCTTTTTTTTTTTTTTTTTTTTTTTTTTTTTTTTTTTTTTAGAAAAGGACAGATTTCTATTAAGATAGATTTAAACTTGACAAATAAAGGGATTCCAGGTCTGGAGGAACAGATTCCATCCAGACCTCAAGACTATTACAAGAAAGAGCTTTGCGGGCTAATGCATGGGCGAGTAGATTGCCTTGGCGTTTTACATGTGAGAAGGAAAAACTGTGGAGCTTGCTGGCCAGAACTTTGGCATCTGTAATGAAAAGACCGAATGGGGCTAAGCTGGATTTAGGATCATTGAGGGCAGCAACAATAGTCTGGGAGTCACTTTCAAACTCTGCATCAATTAGGCCAATTTCTAGGACAAATTGGATTGCTCTCTTCATTGCCCAGGCTTCAATGCTCGGAACCGAATGTGGGTAGCAGACTTTTTGGGATAGAGAGGCCATAACTAGACCCGAAGAATCTCGGATAATAACACCAATCCCTGTTTCGTTTGTCTCCTTAAAAACAGCACCATCGTAGTTAACTTTATACCTGTGCTTTCTCGATGGGATCCATCTCACCACTGGAGCTGGCTGAGATTTTGGGTGGCTGGATTCAGTCTCCCTCGTATATTCCTCAAGATAGCTTTTTGCATGCAATCCAACGAGGTTTATAGAGACCACATCTTGATGAAGCCGCATCTTATTTCTTCTCTGCCACAAAAACCAGCATATTATGATAAATAGTTCCGGTTCTGAGTCCCTGCCGTGGTGAATAACTTTCGAAAGGAGATCAGCAAAATCCATCATAGGAGAGTTTTGAAAGGTCAGGGTCCACGCTTCATTACTCCAAACTGATGATTGCAAGTGCTTGCAGCTCCAGAGAGCATGAAGAGCATCTTCATCCTTTTCACAACAGATTTCACAAATCGTGCCAACTGGAATCTGACGCTTCTGGAGATTCAGTTTTGTGGGGAGAGCTTCACGGGAAGCTTTCCATGCAAACAGCTGACATTTTCTTGGAATTTTAAGGGACCAAATAGACTTCCAAAGACCTTGAAGAGGATTAGGCATAGAACAACCCGGGAGGTTCTTATCCTCTTTATCAACCAGAAAACGATAACCACTTTGCACCGTATACTCGCCATTGGTATTACTTGGCCATATGATTTTGTCTGCATGATCTTGATTGCTAAGAGGAATCTACTTGATGGCTTCGGCATCATATGGGTTGAACAGGCTATCAATAAGAGAATTGTCCCATGTCATCTGGGGCTTGATTATAAGCTGATCCACTGAACAATGCCGAAGAATGGTGGGGCTCGGTGTGGTTATCTTCCTGTGGTGGTCTTCCAGTAGCCACCTTTGACCCCATATGTTTATACTTTGACCATTTCCCACCCTCCAAACAGCTCCCTTCAGAATCACATCTCTCGCCTTAATAATGCTTTGCCATGCATATGATCCTCGAGTTGTAGTGGGACAATTTAAAATACTGTCGTGGGGAAAAAACTTGGCTTTGAAGACACGGTAGAATAGGGAGCTAGTGTCATGGAGTAAATGCCAAATCTGCTTTGCCAGTAAAGCATCATTAAATTTTCGAATATCACGAAAACCCATACCACCCTTGTATTTTGGTTGACATAGCTTCCTCCAAGCCACCCAATGAATCTTACGATGTTCCGGGTTGTTGCTCCACCAAAATCGACGAACCATAGCTTCTAGCTCTTTACAAAGCTTCACAGGTAGTTTAAAACAACTCATGGAGTAAGTGGGAATGGCCTGAGCTACTGCTTTAATGAGGATCTCACGACCTGCTTGAGATAGGAGTTTCTCTTTCCACCCCTTCAATTTTTGCCAGACTCTTTCCTTGATTTGGGTGAAACTTTCAGTTCGATTTCTCCCTACAAAAGAGGGAAGCCCCAAATATTTCTCGTACTGACGGATGATTGGAACCTCAAGAGCCTCCTTGATGACATGTTGAGATGCTGCTGGGGTGTTTTTGCTAAAATAGATAGTAGTCTTATCCCTGTTCACCTGCTGACCTGAAGCTTTTTCATATTGAGCTAAAATGCCTTGTATTTTCTCACAGGCCTGTGGAGTGGCTTTTGAGAACAATAGGCTATCATCTGCAAAAAATAGGTGAGAAATTCTCGGACCATTTCTGCAAAGGGAAATTCCCTGGATATCACCATCCATGTTTGCCTTTTGGATTAATGAGTGGAGCCCTTCTGCACACAATAGAAAAAGGTAGGGTGATAGTGGATCCCCTTGGCGTAATCCTCTAGATGGTTGGATATAGCCATGGGGTTCACCGTTAACCAAAATAGAGTATGATACAGAGCTAATACATTCAGTCATAATGGAAATCCATTTTTGATGGAAACCCATTTGAGACATAATTTTTTCTAGGAAACTTCATTCCACTCTGTCATATGCCTTGCTCATATCGAGCTTTAAGGCCATAGCTCCATCTCTACCAATTTTATTGTGGTGCATATAGTGTAAAGTTTCAAAAGCAACCAAGACATTATCAGTGATCAGTCGACCTGGAACAAAGGCGCTTTGAGAATCTGAAACAATCTGAGGGAGTATAAGTTTTAATCTATTGGCAAGGACTTTGGAAATCAGTTTATAGATCACATTGCACAGGCTAATTGGCCGGAATTCAGTCACTCTTTCGGGGTTTTTTGTTTTGGGGATCAAAGAGATGAACGTGTGATTTATAGACTTTAAAATCCGACCAGAATTCAAACAAGATAACACTGCCCTTGTTACATCACCTCCAACTACATGCCAAAACTTTTGATAAAATACAGGGGGCATACCATCGGGTCCTGGAGCCTTTGTCGGGGCCATTTGCTTCAAAGCTAACTCAACCTCTGGGGCTGTGAATTCTCTGATCAAGATTTTATTCATGTCTTCAGTAACCACATGAGGGACGGTGGCTACAACTTCATCAATCTGATCAGGTTGGGACGTAGAGAATAAGGAATTATAATAATTTATAAGCAAAGAAGCCATACCTGCACTAGTTTCATGCCACCTGCCCATATCATCTTTCAATCCGTGGATATGATTTCTTCTTTGGCGCTGAGTTGCTCTGCTGTGAAAATATTTTGTATTCCTATCTCCGTTTGCAAGCCATAGAGATCGAGAGCGCTGACGCCACATTTTTTCTTCTTTCTCAAACAGCGAGTTCAGCTTTTGCCTTAAAGATTGCAGATTATTATGACTGATCCCCTGGATGGCAGCAGCTTCCGCTTTCGTGAGTTCTCTCTTAGTTTCTTCTATTTGCTTTCCAATGTGCCCGAAATTCTCTCAGCTCCATGACCCCAGCTGGTGCTTACACTCTTTTAGCTTATATGAGACTTGAAACATATCCGTTCCAGGCCGTGTTCTGCTCCAGGCATCCAAGATGGTTCTTTCACACCCCAAATCTGACAGCCACATCTCCTCAAAACGAAATGGCCTCCGTTTCAGGTTTCTGCTGTTCTTCGGCTCACAAACCAGCCACAAACACTTATGATCAGACTTGATAACATCCAAGTGGTCTACCCGAGCTCGAGGATATCTCGTCAGCCATTCCGTGGTTGCCACTGCCCGATCCAATCTCACCCATGTCGTGTTAGGGAATGCAACCTGCAAGTCCATCTCTTGTGTTAATGACATAACTAATCATAATAACTCACATAATTGAAGATAAGATACAAGCTGACCCTATCATTTTGGGGGCCTAAAGCAAAAAATATAAATGGGGCCTTTTTTATTTTAAAAAAAAAAAGACTTTCTAAAAGAAAACCTTGAATAGACTATAGACTTCTTTACAATATTGTATATAAGAATGCCCTATTTAGGAAGAAGACAAAGCTTCACTCCTAAGCAATGTGGGACTCTAACAGAAAGGAAAACCTTGAATAAGCTGCATCTCTATCATAGAAACTATAGACTTCCTTACAATATTGTATATAAAAATGTACTATTTATACATGTAGGGAGGAGAAAAAACATCACTTCTAAGTAATATGGAACTCTAACATAAGCTCTTATTTATACAAAATAGTAGAAGAACAACTCCTTCATTTAGGTAATGTGGGATTTGAACTTCAACATAGAGTCTTCTAAAAAATTATATATATATTTGAGGTGTGGGGCCTCTTTTTAGTGAGTTAGAGTGAGATGGTATGAGTTGAGATTGAGAGAGTAAGAGACAGAGAGAGATGAGAAGTTAGGGGCAAATGAGTAATGCCACAACATGTTCCCACTTTTATATATATATATATATATATATACTATTTTTTTCACCGTACATTCTTATTGGTTGGAGCTGTAGGGCCTTTTAATTTATTTTTAATCTTTTTTAAGTGTGGGGCCTTTTTATGGGAAATTTTTTTTTTTTGGCCAAAGCCTAAAGTGAAGGCTTGTTTGGCTTAATGCACGGGCCGTTCCTGATAAGATATATAAATTAAGTAAAACATGGAAATAATTAAAATAGATTTACCTCTTCATTGAAGAGAGGTTGCGTGGCAATATTAGTGATCTCATCTGAATTCATTTCATTAAGTTCTTTGATCACTGTCATGCCTAAATTGACAGGTTTGAATATGAATGACTTCAATTTAGGGCATTTTTCTATCACCAGACCCGTCAAGGATTGAAATTTGATATTGCTTCCTACGCAAAATCTTTTTAGAATTGGAAGATCTTTTAGCTTCATGCAATCTAGTCGAGGGAACAACTCTCCTAAAATTATTTCTTAGCCTCCTAAATCTTCTGTGAGTAGTATCTCTTCCATAACCTTACATTCTGATATGTGAAGATGTTTGAGTTGCACAATTAATCTTGCTGTGGAGAATGGTAGTAGATATTTCAAACTACCAAAGTCATTCATTTCCAAAGTCAACAGATTTTGAAACCTCATGGATGCTTGCATGTTTGTCAGTTTGCAAGATGACCTTGTTTGATGTTGGTTGTGTTGTATCTCCTCCGATATTGAGGATAGTTCTAACCTTTCCAAGCTGGGGAACACAACCTGCAGCAACAAACTATTTTTATTTCAACAACTAAAAAGATGCACATGCTAGTTAGGGTATCTGGGTATGCATATCATTTATCATTCTTCTTTCATTTAAGGATAGGACCAAATTTTACTTAAGCACAGTGAAGTCATATCAAGTGAATAGAAGTAAGTGACATTCTTAATTAAAGACATGCTTCACGTGTCTGTGGATTGTTTGGACGGAAAAAGGTCTTGTTTTTGTCACGTATTACATGTCCATATTAAATGCAAACTCAAGATTAATATAATTAAAAATAAGTATTTGTAAATTCACAATTATTTAATTATTTAAACTAATTTAAGTGCACAATTATTTTTTATATTCTTAATGCTTTCAAAAAAGAAATATCATCTTAATAATATCATTTTGTTAATTTCTTTGAATTTTACTTAGGGTTTGAGATTTGGTTCAATGCCATTAACTAAAGCATGAATAGGACGTTGAAATCTGTTATCATGAACTATATATGCTGACTAATTTTACTGCACTGGCTTGTAGAATTAATGAGTCAATAAATCTTTTAAGCTTCCTTGCATGGGCCTGTTAATATGCCACTCCTATGTGGTTTAGCGGAAATCCTTGAGTCCTCTCACTGAACCGTCCCGTGAGGGGTGTGATTTTTGGTTAAATGAGTCTTTTTTGTGGTAATATTTATGTCATTTATAATAATGAAAAAGTTAAAAATGAATTTTGGAGATGATAAAAGGAAAGTCAGCCAAAGCTGTAATACTAAGCTCCCTATCCAAAGCTATAAGTAATTCTTGCCCCTAATTTCAAACACGTCTTCACATCAACGAGTAAAATTTATGGAGACGATTCATATTGTTAAAAATTCATCTATTAAATACCTGTCTTCACAATCAATAGTACAACATATGCCTTCCCATTTGACAGTCAGGAAACAGATAAAAGGTGACTTGAAATGTCATAGAAAAGATAATCCCACATGCTGGTCAGTTCAAAGGTTAAACCGATTCAGCACTTCAAGCCACTTTTACTTCTGTAACGAATAAATGAATAGGGAAGTTTAGAGGCCATTAATCTCCAGTTTTATCCTTCCATCTAAACAAAGGATATTGGTGTGTACTCTACTACTCTTTTAAAAGCTTAGTTCACCTAACCAGGAACACCCCCCCCGCGGCCCCAACAAAGGAAAAGAAAGAGCAGCATTCTCAGGGATTATCACTCCAGTTTAATTTTTTTTTTCCCCATCAAATTCTTACTATAATTGTACAATTCAATTTTTCAGTATCACATTCTCTAAGTTGATAGTGTGAACAGTACGTGGCATTCAACTATAGAATAAAAGTTGAAGCTACAACTAACTACTAAGCTCTCTCCATTCACATTGACTTTATGTTTTTTTTTTTTTTTTTTTTTTTTAAATATAAAAAAATTTGCATATGAAGCTTATCACATTTGTTTAATTGTGGAAACTCATTTCTTGACCCGATTGAAGCAAAGAGCTAAGAATTGAAAACTGTTCACAATCTTATTTCAAGCTTTCTCCATTAAATGATAGTAGCAAACATTAAAAATTCTCAAAAAAAATTTATTAAAAAAAAAATCTAAATTTTTGGAATATGAGGTTTATCACATTTCTCTGATTTGATTGTAGATGATATTCAAAGAAGTAAGAGAGAAGTAGCATAATTATGGTTAAGGTAGACATGAGATGCTTCCACAATGGGTGTAACGGTTGTACATAGACCATGTACTAATTTTCTCATAGATTATCTTAATAAAGTTGATATCTTTAAGTTTTTACTAGTTGATAACTTGATATAGCATTTGGTAATTTTAGTCAAAGGCATAAGAATGGAAAAAGCTCATACACAAATTTCAAGGCCTAGAAATTTGTGCGAAGGAATGATTTTTTGCTTCGTTGGCTCTTAAATATGATTTGATTTGCAATGTTAGTGAATCTTTTCAATTTATAATATATATATATATATATATATTTTTCACTTTTTCCCACTCCTTTGGGATTGTTTAATATTTATTGGGATGAAAACTGTATACAAATCAAAGGCAAAAAAAACATGTATATTTATGAAAAGATTTCTCTGTATTGACAAAAGATAATCTGATCTAACAAAGATTTCTACAAATTCTCATATAACTTGAAGAAAATGCTCAAAAATTGATCTTGAGATGTATAAGTTAATCAAAAGATTGATATGAACAAATATTTACACAAATAAATGTATTGCATGTCAACCTTTATTTTAAGTTTATATGTGAAAAAAAGTTGAATTTATTTGTTTTTATTAAGTTGTATTTTTGTATAATATTATTGTTTAGGATTGAACTATGAATTTGGTTGTATTGATAATGAGAAACCAATACAATATCTTTAGAATTTGTGCGTTTTATTTTGCTTTTTCAAAGTAAACCAAATCTCGTGCAAGTCTCTTTTAGTTGTGTACTTATTTCATTCTTAAATTATTCATGAGTACCCCCAAAACTATTATTTATTTTAAATTTTAGTTCATTGAAAGCTAATATTGATAAATTCCATTTAAAAATAAAAAATTTATAGAGTTTAAAAATAAAAAATCAAACAATAATTCTGACAGGCTATTGTCTAGTTTATCATTGAAATTGTGTGTTCAATATACAACTATGTGGATGTGTGTCATGTGTGCATGCAGTATCATCACTTGTTGTAACTTACGTACCTGTTCGTGTAGAATTGGCATAGAAAAATCATGTTCGCCCTCGGGAGTGATTTCTCCAACATTAGTTATGAATGAATTTTGTGTGCTAAAGAAGCTCACCAGCTTTGGAAGATGTTGTACAGTCAAGACACGCAATTGAGGGAACAATGTCATATCTATTTCTTTTACTTCTATTTCAGGTTCTGCTTTAATGACTATTGCACCCATGATACTGCATTCTCGGATCTCCAATTCTCGGAGTTGTGAAAGCTCCTTAGCTATGGATAATGAGAAGACAAATTTCAATTTATTACAATTTTTGAATTTTACAACCCTTAAGTTACCAAAGGATTTGGAGTGAAGTTGGCCATGACATATTTCTTCCAAGTTGATCATATTTTTTAGAGAAAATGTCTCCAAGGCGGGAAAGACAATAAGCCACACGCTTGAGATGATATACTTAATCTCAGCATTATTTTGGACATGGAGATGCTTCAATTGTTGAAAGCCTTCTGTATCTAATTCATATAGGATACTCTTAACACCCTTTAACTCATCCAACCAAAGATCTTCAACACCATTCAACAACATTTTGATCCTACACTCCAATTGAAATCTTGTATTCAGCTTGAGTTTTAATCTTCTTGAGGTTTCATGCTTCTCAGCCCAATCCCACACATCTCCTACACATATTCTGTATCTTTCCAACTTTTTAAATAATAGTAGATCTTTTGGCAGAACGCTAGCATCTCGAATATGAATCTCTAAAGTGACCAAGTGTGACAAATGCATTAGCTCAGCAAGGGTAGCATTATTTCTTCCATTATCGAGTCCTTCAGTCTCCCAATGATCAAAACTGTTTCCCATATACAACTCTTCTAATTCCACCAAGCTTGATAAGACATTACGTGGAATCACTTCAAGTTTGGAGCATTTTCTCAAATCCAACAATCGTAGATGAGTCAACAACCCTATTTCTCTTGGCAATTGTGAAACATTGGATCCCACAAGGCTAAGAATTTCTAAATTCTTGAGCTCTCCAATTACAGCCATGTCTTCAAATGCACAGAAATCCAAACACAGTGTTGTCAGGTTACTAAGGAGATGAAGTGAGGAAGGAAGTGATGAGAGCTTCATTTGAGTGAAATCTAGAACTTTCAGTTTCCTCATCCCGTCAAAGAAAGTCTCTGGGATAATTTGCAAAGATTTATCTCCACCATTCACACAAAGAAATCTCAATTCTGGACATTCCATTTCATTAGGAAGTTCATGGATATCTATACCAGAAATTGATAATGCCATGCATCTTTTGAGTGCATCCATATCCATCAATTGTTTCAGCTCGCGGTCATCGCTCACCAGAAAAATATTATGCTCATCTTTTGATGCAATTAATATAGCAGCATCACGAACAACATCATGCATATGAAAATGTTCATGAGTATTGGGACAATCTAGCAACAGACTGGAGTCTCTCAGGTTACGAACTTCTCTATGTAGTCTGTTTCTCGCCTCTTCCAATGTATTAATGTTAGGAAATAAACCCCAACCATAACAATATTTCAGCATGTCTAGATATCCAATAATGTAACCACTTTCTGAACAAAGCAAAAAGAAGGTCTTAGCCTCCTCACTTTCAAGATGACTGCAACTCAGCTCGATTGAGGAATATATAGTTGACTGCATTTGTGAGAGGTGTCCAGGTCTTCTTAGTTGCTTTAGAGCATCCTTCCACTCGTATAAACTCTTATCTTTTAATGCCTTAGAAACTGTCACAAGTGCAATAGGCAGACCTGCACATTCTTTAGCTACCTCAGTTGCTGTGCTTCGCAAATTAGGGTCTTTAACAGAATCACCTGCCATCTTCTCAAATAAGTTCCATGCTTCTTCTTCGGTTAAAACACCAAGTCCAAAATTCTTTTGGGTGCCCATCTCACAAGATAATAGATCTTTGTTCCTATTTTCTCCCATGTTATCACTACTTTGCAGTCCGTAACAGGAATTCCTATCTAGAATAACAAGTATCTTATTGTGCATTGTTGTTAACCTCTGGCATAGACGCCTTGCTCTTACGGTTACCGGCTCCACAATATCAAACTTTAGATCTAGCATGCCTGCGAGTTCTTCTTGAATTCGTCTCAAGTCTAGGCTCTGCGTCACTTCTGCTATGGCCACGTCATCGAATAATTTATTTCCCTTGACTTGATTAGCAACTTCTCTCACAAGTGTAGTCTTTCCCACACCCAATCAAGTTGATATTAGCATCTTGAAGTGCCTCCATAAGTCCTTCCACAGTTGACACTCTTGAGTCAAACGTCATGTAATCCTTATTTGCTTTAGTCATTATCCCCGGTAAAGCAGGACGGTAGGAAACTTTGTCAAACTTTGTCAAGCTTTAGTCTTTATTGCTTTCTTACTTTGCTGATGACGCTGCTTCAAGTTCAGGCATGTCCCATTAGAACATCTCGTATTTGCTTTTTCTTCATCTTCAAGAACTTGCTCGGCATTTTCCATAATCAAATCAACTTTTTCTAACCAACTGTTAACATCAGCTTCAATTTCTTCAGCGTTTCTTATAGCACCATCAACAAGATGTTGCACTCTCTCTCTATTATCCTTCAACTCGTTTTTCTGTTTCTTCAAATTCTCAATGTTGCTACTGTGGTGAAACGAGTAACCTAGACACTCTCCAACTGGAGCAATCGTGCACTCACTGAGCCACTGTCCAACTGGTGCAACCAAGGACTCCACAATTTTTGTTGCAATCACACCAAGAAACTCCATTTCTGTTTCGATATGTTTCTCTCTCTTTCTTTTTTTTTTTTTTGGTGGTGGAAGTAGGCACGAGATCAAACCACGAAAAAGACAACAAGAAATTTCAACGATAAATTAATCATATAGGAAACGTAGAACACTTTCTTCGACAGCGCCGCCAGATGTTCCTACTTCTGAACATTAAAAGTATGAAGATCAGAAAACGGGAGTTAGTGAGATTAAAAATATGAAAATTCAAATATAATGAAATACCTCTTTTTTTTATAAAAAAAAATCATGATAGAAAACACAACTATGAACTTTTAAAAGATCAAGATTTTTAATTCGAAATCTAACATCAATTTGGAATCATATAAATGTCGGTATTTACATTTTGCAGCAGTCCTTACTTTGATTATTATACTACTTCAATATTTTCTACATCATTCCATATATCAACCGTTAAAGTGTAGATAAAAAAAATAATAATAATAATAATAAAGTGATATCTCATTGGTTATACTTTAGCTTGTTTTTATTTTTTGGATTTCTCTCATATATATATGATCATGCGGTTTTGTTTCGCATAATAAATCTCAATTATTTTCTGTCATTATAAATTTATAATAACCAAATATTTACCTCACAAGATATATAAATATTTGAAACCATGTAAAACCTTGAGCCTCCCGCTTAGGCTTTTAATATTTATGTAATTTTTATATGGCCAATATATTATTGGTCCCCAACGTTGATATGTTTTGAGTGTTTGGTCTATAATGTTTCAAACGAGCTGTAATAGTTCCCAACTTTTTTAAAATGTGCACAATTAGTCTTATTACAAGGGTGGCCATGGGCATGTACGATCTATGCAACTGCTCCAGGCCTAATCCCAAAATTAATCTTGATCCCAAAAAATTGTAAAGCCCTTGTAATTTTGAAAGACCTCAATTTCTTTTTTGACAATGTAACCTTACACAAAATTTGAAAAAGCCCAAATAATTAAAAAAGGCCAAGCATTAAAATTGATTTTTTTAAATAAGCCCAACAATAATAATTTATTTCTCTAGCTCAAGTCTAAAAAATAATAAATTAACCTTAAGAAATGTAAAAAAAAAAAAAAAAAAAAGTTTACTACTTTCTATAACTTAGCCGCTACCACTTTGACAACCTTAGATATTCAAAGTCATTCACTCATTTTATGTCTTACTCTCTCTCTCTTTCTAAACAGCTACTTGTAATCTCTAATCTCTTTATATCTTTATTACTCTCTGGTGTCAATTTCTTTTAGGGTAAACTATTGTTTTCGTACTTAAATTTTGCATAAAGTTCAGTTTTCGTTTCTAAATTTTGAAAAGTTCATTTTTCATCCTTGAACTTTGAAAATTTTCTTTTTTACACATGAATTTCGTCCCTAATCTTTAAAAGGTTTGTTTTAAAAGGACGAAAAACAAACTTTTCAAAGTTTAGGGACGAAAAACAAACTTTTCAAAGTTTCGGGACGAAAAACGAATTTCATGCGAAGTTTAGGAACGAAAACAATAGTTTACCCTTTCTTTTATTATTCTCTCATCTTATTCCACAAGTGAAAATTTCAAGTTTCCAACAAGTTTGAATTCTTATCTTTAAGGTATGTATTTAATACATTTTTTCTTAATAGTTTATAAGTATTTTATTTTTTATATGTTGGTTTACTTTCTTTTTTTAACATATAAAGTGTATATATATATATATATATATATATTGTAGCACAAATTGGGTGTAGAGTAATTTATCAACGATACTTTATCTTAAAATTCTTTTTGTGTTTTTTAATAGAAGGCCTCATTTTGTTTTTTTGTCTCGCTACAAACCTTTATAATTCTCACGGGTGGCCCTATCCTATATCTACTTTTGTTTCTTTTTTGTGTATGTTGCTAGTGGAACGATGACGTAGCATTTTTTAATTGACGTAGCTATTTATTTTATTATTTTTTATGCTACACATTGGCATTTAGGCCCATAATCATAATCCATCTAGTTTACAACCTGAAAACCCAAATTGAAACCCTAACCTGAGAGCTACATATCATTTTCAAAAGTTCATAATGTAGTGTTACAATCATATGAATGACAAGATTGCTTATTGATCCAAGGATTGACTTTACTTGGATTGTGAAAGATAAGAAAATCATTATGGGATCTTGCTTCATCCTATTTGTAAATGGGTTCCTAGATACAACAAAACTCCGTTCTTTAAGTAAAAGGTGTAATGTATAAGTGAGATTTCATTTATTGGTTTTTTTTATTTTGAAGATTGTTTTAATTATTTTGGTTCATTTAGTAACTTACAAGGCATAAATTCACCTGCAAGGGATCTTCGATGAGATTATGACCTTCCCCACCATTCGAGAAATTATTTATTGCTTTTGTTGTATTTATATGTGGTTCTCTCAACCAATACAAATTATCCATTGTGAGTTTGGATGACTAGGTTAATAGAGCACATAAAACGTTAGATTTATCTTATCACTTTGTAACAACTTGATTTATTTGTATTTTAAAACATCCAGTTACACAAACCTTTATTTAAAGGCTGCTACATTAATGAAAAAGATTGTCCAAGTTTTCACAGAGAATATTGGGTCATTATTTTCTTTATAGGTGTCATCTTAAAATTAGGAATGAATATGAAATGACTTATTTGTATTAGTTGGAAGGATCATATATACAATGCAATAGGAAGAATGAATAATTTCTCCACTTGAAGGGGATTAGCTCCAGTCTCCTTTAGTAAGTTGAGGTTGGGTTCTTTAGGGTCATTTACTTGGATCAGTAAGCATTTCGTCATGCATTTCATTAGAGGCTAGAGGAACTGTCACCTTGTGATGTGTCTTCTGGTCGTTCGACAAAACACGGGGGAATCATTAAGGAACTATGTGGATTGATTTAAGAAGGAAGCACTCCACGTAGATGAAGTCGATGGGAAGGTTTTCCTAGCAGCCTTCATGTTTTGTCATTGCTCCCTACCAAATTCTTATTTTGTTATAGATGGCTCCCCTGACTAGTATGGCTAAGATGATGACGCAATCCCAAAAGCATATGAATGTGGAGGTCAATATGAATGCAAGGGGAAACTTAGTCTAAAGGGAAGGAAGCCAGTAGGACAAAAGGAAAAGGAGTAAGAACAAGGAGACAAACCTCTAATGCCAAAATAAGGAGAGCCGAGGATAGACTTAGTAGAAAATAACTAGGATTCCAAACAAGTACAAGAATTATACCCCGCTTAATATGCCCACGAGCAAGTTTTAAAGAAGTCTGAGAAGATTTGGCACTTAAGTGGTCGGAGAAGCTGTAGACTCTAGTAGAGAAAAGGTACTGAGATAAAAAATAAAAAATAAAAAATTTCTTCCATTGTGATCACAGTCACCACACAGAGGATTGTTTCAACTTCAAAAAGTAGATTAAGGCCCAAATTAGGAAAAGGGAAATTGCAAAGATTTTTTGCGGGTAGGCGACAAAACCAAGAAGGCTAAAGAGAGAAAACTTAGACTGAGAAAAAATTACTTGGTCAGTGTGGGACAAGACTCTCTCTTTAATATGCCCCTCACGTGTGGCGGATCAACCAAATATGTGAACCATAATAGGAGGGAGGTCTGCCTAACACCCAAAGGGTAGCTCTAATACCATGTAAAAATAAAATAACAAATGGAGAAAAAAACTGATTTCATTTTATTTAAAAATATTTACTGATACAAAGGTATATATTTGAATATGTTGATACGTATGTATTGCTATACAAAACTTGAATATTTGAATTATATGGCTAAGACTCCTATCCATGGTTTTAAAAACCGGATCGGACCGGCCGGTTCAACCGGTTCAACCGTGAACCGGATAATAGTCCGATCCGGTTCTGTTGGAAAATCGGAATTTGAATAAAAAGTAATAAAAACCGGAAACCGACGGTTTAACCTTAAAAACCGGGAACCGGTCCGGTTAAACCGGTTTTGAGCAATTCTTAACAAATGCTGAAACAATGGCGTATGCAGTGTGTTTTTTTTTTTTTTTTTTTCTTTTTTCCCCAGATTTATAACGTATGCTTACACAAAATCTTGCTTTGATTGCACATTATCAAAGCTATCCAAGATCTCAAAAACCCAAAAGGAGAATTCTAATCAAAATGTAAGAAAAAAAAATTCACAGGGATGTGAACCTTTCAACCTCCGCCAGCTCGATCTTGGGGTGGTCTGTGATTGGGCTCGACTCCATGAAACAAGAAGATGTGGTGAGATGGGGCTTGGGTTTAGGGGGAATAAAGATGAGAAACTTGACTTTGTAGGACTGGGGCGCTGGGCTTCAACAAAATCAAGAAGAAGAAAAAAAACAGAAGTAAAGTAAGGGAGAGATATTAAGAGAAGATGAGAGAAAACTTACTGGGATGGATTCAAGGAATGGTAAAAAGGCAAAAGAAAAGGTAGGGGCCTAGGGGCTTGTGCAAGAATAGAGAAGAGTAGAAGACTCTAAACTCTTTATTATTTTTATGAAATGCATCAGGTGGTCAGGTGGTAGAAGACTCTAGACTTGGAAGTTGGAAGGTGTGGTGATGGGACTTAACGAAAATAAAAAGAAAGAAGAAAGGATACAAAGAGGCAGTGTTATATATTATGTATACTGTGTATGTGGGAGTTAAGAAAACGTATTATAAGTTTAGCAAGAAAAGAAAAGATAACATATTATAAAAAGTGAGATGTGTAAATTATATTTTGTGTATTGTTTTATTTTTAGTATATATATATATATTTTTTTTAAATATTTTTTGGTTATAAAATTATTATTTATTTTTAAAATTTTTAAATTATTAATTAAATTATTTATGACGTCACCGGTTCGACCACCGGTCCGACCCCGGTCGGACCACTAGTACGGGAACCACTCCCTTTTCCGGTTCTCTCCCCGGTCCGGTTTTTAAAACCATGCTCTTATCCCAGTTCTGATGCCTTATTTGTTTGTTGAGTAACTGATGTGGATGGTGTGGATTCTAGTTTCAATTCATTTATCCTTATTTGTTGATGTTGAATTGTATTGGGGTATGAGGAGGACTCTAGCACTTGAGAATTATTAGGAACTGATTCTCTTACATATATCTCCAAGATGAAACAGACGTGACCGATCGACCACACCAATCATGGTTTAGTGCTTGACTTTCACACCTAAATTAATTTCTTCACCAGTGTATCCAGTCATGCCTAGTTCTAAATATTAAACGCGTCTAAAATTAGAAAACAAGGGTTGGTTCGTAAAATTATATATATTAAAATCCAAATATGATAAAAGAAAAAAAAAAAAAATATATATATATATATATATAGTGAAAGACATTGTTTTTTTTTCCTTAAACAAAAGGACAACACTACTCATACAAGTAAGGATGGCAGAGGGACTTGTTTAACGGATTTCTTGACACTAATAATACGGGATTGAATTTTAAAAGAATTTGGGATGTATTTGGGCTCAAATATATTAATTACTAACATTACTTATAGTGTAATAGTTTATACAAATAATTTAGGTTTTCATTAATTCTACTTATCTATCAACTCCTTCTCATGTTTAACCCTAGTATATATTACAAAAATCCATAGATATAAATAATTTGAATATTATTTTGCGGTTTTAGAATAGTAGATAGTTTTTTATGGACACATGGTTCAATAAATTGTTCAATTTATGTTATGATTAAATATAGCGGTCTTAACAAAAATTGAACAATTTAGAACAAAAGTGCACTCGCCGAAACAAACCACAAAAAAGGGAAGGAAATTAAGGTATACTAGTATATATAAGGAAGTAGTTTACCTCCAATCCAGTTTAGAGGAATCCTTCTCCAACCCACTATGTGGCCACTTAAATAGACCATCTACATGTATTTTTAGTCACATGACTCATTAGTCACATGACTTTTTTAATGAATCATGTAACTTTTTTAAATAACACAGGTAAATAGTTTATTTGATTGACAAATAGTGGTTTGAATGAGAATTTCCCCAAACCGGGTTGTAGGTAAACTCTATCCGTATATATAATTGATTATTAGAATAAATCTCAAAAGTCAAAACCAAAGAAAAAACAATTAAATGGACAAACCTCTCTTTTTCTCCTCTGACTTCAAGAGTGTAGAGCAAAGATGATCACTGCAATGAAAATGAAAACCAAGATCAGAGTTTGGTAGTGAAATGTTACAACCTAGTGAAGATGATGAAATGATTAGGGTGTAAAGAATATACCATGAAGGATTAAAGAAAAGAGTAAAACAAAATAGTTAGCACCAACAAACCACATGAAATGCATTTCCAAAAATTTTCATGGAAATATTTTAAGATAAAGTTTTGGTTATTCAAAAACTGTTAGTATTTTTTTTAGAAGACTGTTAGTAAGATATAATAATATATGTGTTATACGAGATTGAACACATGATTTTGACTCCAACCTTTTATTATGAAAGAAAATATATAAAGTAGTCAACTTTGAATATTAGCCACGTGGCATAGTTTTATTGGCCAACTCATGCCATCTTAGTATATTTTCTTAAAGAAAGAAGAACGAGTTTTGGATCAAGTTCATTTAAAACTCAAATCTTTATTCAAAAATCCATCCACATGGATTGGACTTTTGCCCAAAACTTTTTATGCCTAGCTGGCAGAGCTCACATTTCTCTTCATCAAGAAATGGGTTCACGGTCCCATATTTTCCTACATCACAAAATGTGGTCACATCCCATATTATTTCTTGGGAAATTCTTAGGTCCCCCGCTTACAGGACCGTCCCGCCAAATGTGTCAAATATTATAATATTTGTGTTTATTTTAATAAAATGTTGTCAAGTATTGTAAAATATGTGTAGTTTGTAATAAAGTTTATCATAAAACATATAAATTTTATCAAAATCAACACAGGTCCGGTGGCGGAACTTAAGTGTTCCCCTTATTTCTTACTTCACGAATCAAGATGGACTAACAAGTAACAACCCACATGTTTTTTTTGTACTTCATAGGTTGGGATCATGGTCCATAATTTTTTTACATCTCTTATTGGACCTGCAACCCATATTTCTCTTGCCTCACAGATTGGGCTTATGGGCCATGCTATTTATCTCATGTCATCTCCTCATGGAATGAGCTTCACTAATAAAGACTTTTTTTTTTTTTTTTTTCCTTTTTTGAGAATGATAGAGACACATATATTTATGATGGGTTTGGAGGAATAATTCTTAGTTTCAAGTAGGATGGTAAATGAATAAGCTGCTGTTTCTGAAAAATATATATATATATATATATATATTTGACAAATCATTAAACTACAAAATTTTAAAATAATAAAAAAAATCTTTTCAGGTGCAATATTAGTTAAAAGTTGTTTATATTTAAAATGATAAAATCGTATAAATTGGTTTTATCAATGGAACTCGTGCGTTAAGGTCTAAGTTCTTTAAGTTACAGTCAATTAACCATACCCCAATCAAAGCATCACCCAAGAAGAACTACTATAATATTATGGAGTATATATATCCCATCATCTAGTTAAATCATTTTTATTCTTGTCTTTTTAGAATCACTTTTTTTTGGGGGGTGTGGGGGGGTGGGTTTTTCTTCTTTTGTTTCTTTTCTAGAGGAAGGAAGACTGGCACAAAGTTAAAACCGAGAACATAACAAGAACAAATGTGAAACATGAATAAAATCATAGGGAAGTGCATCGGAATTAAAGAAATTGGATAGTAATGTACAAATAATTAAATCTGGTCACTACAATAAATTTGAAAATCAAAGCAAAGAGGGACAGTAGAAGCACGTACCTCTCGATACTCCTCTGACTTGAGAGTGCACAGCAAAAATAGTTACTAAACTGAATACAAAATTCCAGATCAAAGTTTGGCAGATGAAAGGATAGTTTAGACAAAATATGAAAATGGCAAAATGTCTAGAGCGTGAAAAATGAAACATGGAAGATGAGACACAATGAACCAATTAATTTTTTTTTGAGGAAATAGATCAGAATTTGTATTAAGAGGAATTGAGACATGACAAGTATAAGTGTTCCAGGTCTAGTGGAACAGCCTCCATCCAGACCTCAATACTATTACAAAATTGTGCTTTGCGGGCTAAGGCATGAGCTAGACTATTGCCTTGTCTCTTAACATCCGAGAATGAGAATTGTTGAAGCTTCCTCGCCAAACCTTTTGCATCGTCAATCAAGAGGCCGAAGGGAGCTAAGCTGGGATGAGTGTCTTTAAGGGCTGTCATAATTATTTGGGAATCACCTTCGAACTCTGCTTCGGGGAGACCAATTTCCAGAGCAAATTGGATTGATCTCTTCGCTGCCCATGCTTCGATACTCGGGATAGAATATGGGAAGAGAACCTTCTGAACTAGGGAGGCCATAACAAGCTATTAAGGATAACTCACAGCAACACAAACAGATAAACACAAAGACAACCGTGGGCCTTGGTTAATCTCATCTTTCCTTATGCTTGTAAATAGATAGTGACTAGAACTCAATTTCTGTAAATAAGAGTTTCACTCAAACTCTATATGATGTATTACATTATCAATATAAATACAAACAGCACACATGATTTCTGTGTGGCTGATTACTCAAACTTTATATTTCTATAGTTCTTTACATGGTATCAGAGCTATAAGACTCACGTCACATATTTTTTTTTTTTTACCTTTCTGTTCTCAGAGGCCTTTTCACAAACACCATGCCTTCATCAACCACCCAATCTGCTCTCATCTCCACCACCGAACCCCATTCCACCCGCCTCACAGTAGTTCACCATCTCATCACAATCAAACTTACCCGTGAAAATTATCTTCTGTGGAAAGCTCAGGTTGTCCCCTATCTTCGTGGGCAACACTTGTTTCAGTTTGTGGATGGATCTTCAACCATACCGCAACCCATCATCACCGCATCATCAGACGGTGCCTCCACGACTCTTCTTAATCCGGAGTTCACTCAATGGCAACTTCAGGATCAGATCGTGCTTAGTGCGTTGATCTCGTCACTTTCGGAAAAAGTGATCACACATGTGGTCAAGTGCACCACATCCCGAGATCTCTGGGCTACTCTTGAACGGATGTTCACTGCCCAATCTCAGGCTCGGCTTATGCAGATCCATTACCAGCTCTCCACTCTCCGAAAAGGCAGCACCTCCATCTCGGATTTCTTCCAGACCTTCACCGGTTTGGCTGACACCTTGGCTGCCATTGACCAACCTTTGCCTGAATTTCAGTTGGTCTCTTTTCTCTTGGCTGGACTTGGACCCGAATATGACTCCTTTGTCACCTCTGTTCAACAACGAACCGAACCTATCACTCTTGATTATCTATATGGGCATCTCCTTACTCATGAAACTCGGCTTGAACAGAGTCAAGCCCCTGTTTCTCTTGAGAATGCCCGTGCCAATTTTGTTTCTAGAGGCACCTTTTCCCGTAATGGTCGAGGAGGCCGCAATCACTCCTCCTCATCTAATGGTCGTGGTCAATCCACCTCTCCCTCATTCAGATATAATTGTGGCAGGGGACGAGGCCGAAATTCTCCCACTGATGCTCGTCCAGTTTGTCAAGTGTGCAATCGTACTGGTCATGTGGCTCTTCATTGTTATCACCGCTTTGACAACAATTTCTACAATGAACGATCTGCTGCTATGCAAGCCTATTTTAGCACTCAACAGGCTTCTACTGATCCAAATTGGTATACTGACACAGGTGCAACCAACCATCTCACATCAGATCTTGCAAATCTCAATGTTCAGTCTGAGGAATATCTAGGCTCAGATCAAATCCGCGTTGGCAATGGTAAGGGGCTGTCTGTTGCACACACTGGTACCTCTACTCTTTCCACTCCATACTCTTCCTTTATTTTAAACAATGTTTTGCATGTTCCTCAAATCACCAAGAACCTTATATCTGTTCAAAAATTCACTAGTGACACTGACACATTCATGGAATTTCATCCTTCTTATTTTCTTGTCAAGGATCGACCCACAAAGAAACTCCTCCACAAAGGACCGAGTAAGCATGGTCTTTATCCGTTCACCACATCCTCAACATCAACCAATCCACTTGCTCTCATTGGTGAACGTGCTTCCATTGATCGTTGGCACTCCAGATTGGGACATCCAGCCTTCAAAGTCGTGTCTAGAATTCTCTCCAAATTTAGTCTTCCAGTTGTTAGGAAAAATAATGGACATTTGTCTTGTCCTGCCTGTCTCTCTTCAAAAAGCAAACAATTAGCTTTCTCCCCATCCCCTACTCGTGTAAACAATCCTCTCGAATTAATTTACACCGATGTATGGGGTCCATCCCCTATTATTTCGACTAATGGCTTTAAATATTATGTCTCATTTTTAGATGCTTATAGTCGCTATCTTTGGCTTTTTCCTATGACATGCAAAAATGAAGTTTTTTCTATTTTTGTTACGTTTCAAAAAAGAGTTGAACGACTCTTTGATTGCAAAATCAAATATGTCCAATCCGATTGGGGAGGCGAATTTCGCACTCTTCCCAAATTTTTTAACTCTCTTGGCATCACACATCGCTTATCCTGTCCTCATACTCACCAACAAAATGGTGCCATTGAACGTAAACACCGTCATATTGTTGAAACTGGCCTTGCACTCCTCTCCCATGCCCATGTTCCCCTCCAATACTGGGATGATGCTTTCTCCACTGCTTGTTACCTAATCAACCGCCTTCCTACTCCACTCCTAAAATACAACACTCCCTATGAAACTCTCTTCCATTCCAAACCCAATTATCCCTTCCTCAAAGTTTTTGGGTGTGCTTGTTGGCCAAACTTACGTCCCTACAACAAACATAAACTCCAACCTCGCTCTCTCCGCTGTATTTTTCTCGGCTATAGTCCTCTTCACAAAGGTTACAAGTGTCTTCACCATCCCTCAGGCCGCATTTATATATCACGTGATGTTATTTTTGAGGAAACTAATTTTCCACTTCAAAATGGGCCTCCAATCCTCACTCCACCAACCCAATCCACTTCTACAGGTCTGCCTCTCCTTTTAACACCCACTATATCACTCCAAGCCCGGCCCACTAACCCACCCCCTCCAATAATATCTTCTCCTTCTTCCCCAATAAGTCCAGCTGCCCCTATTATCTCCAGCACAGAAACGTCCCAGCCACAATCCACTACGCAGCCGTCCTATTCCCCACCCACTCCGTCACTTCCTTCCCAAACCCATACTCCGATTGTCAGCTCTCATCCAATGGTCACCCGATCCAAAGTCAATATATCCAAACCGAAACAGTTCCATGACGGTATCGTGCGATATCCCCTTCCCCATGTTCTTCTTGCCGAGAATGATCCCTCTCTCTTTGAGCCTACATGTTATTCCTCAGCTGTGAAGATCCCACAATGGCGTGAGGCCATGAACACCGAATTCGATGCCCTCCTCAAGAACCACACATGGACCCTTGTTCCAAGCACTCAAGCTCGTAATCTCATCGGCAATAAATGGGTGTTTCGGGTCAAACGCCGAGCTGATGGTTCAGTTGAACGCTACAAAGCCAGATTAGTTGCTAAAGGCTTTCACCAGCAACCCGGGATCGACTACACTAAGACCTTCAGTCCAGTTGTCAAACCCACAACGGTACGCACTGTCCTATCTCTTGCACTCTCTAAAAATTGGTTTGTGAGACAACTTGATGTGCAAAATGCCTTTCTCCATGGGTGTTTATCAGAGGAGGTCTACATGACCCAACCTCCAGGATTTAATCATCCCCAATTTCCCAACCATGTATGTAAGCTTCACAAGGCACTCTATGGCCTAAAACAAGCTCCGAGAGCTTGGTTTTCACGACTGACCACATGGCTGCTTCATTTTGGTTTCACTGCCTCACAGTCTGACTCTTCTCTGTTCATTTACCATCACACGGATTACACTATGTACTTTCTTATTTATGTTGATGATATTATTATAACATGTTCACAAGCCTCCGCTATTGGTTCTCTTCTTCATCAACTTGGGTCTGAATTTTCCGTGAAGGATTTGGGTGGCTTAAACTATTTTTTAGGTATTGAAGTTGCTCCTTGCACACCGGGAGTTTTACTGTCTCAAAAGAAATACATTTTAGACATTTTAACACGTACAAAAATGTCTGAAGCTAAACCTGTGAGCTCACCCATGGCCTCCTCTACACACCTCTCTGTTCTTGAGGGTGATCCCTGTGATGACCCCACACTCTATCGCAGCACTGTTGGTGCACTCCAATACCTCTCCATCACAAGATCTGACATTGCCTTCTCTGTCAATAAGCTGTCTCAGTTCATGCACAATCCCACTACACTGCATTGGCAATCTGTCAAACGTCTACTCCGCTACTTGAAACAAACCATTCATTTTGGTCTTCACATTAAACCTTCTTCCACCACTGATCTTCAAGGCTTCACAGATGCAGACTAGGCTGGTGATCGTGATGATCGCCGGTCTACTGGTGGTTACTGTATTTTTCTGGGGTCTAACTTAGTTTCTTGGAGCTGCAAGAAACAAGCTACAGTTGCTCGATCAAGCACAGAAGCTGAGTACAAGGCACTTGCCAATGCAGCAGCTGAGATTACATGGTTTACAGCTCTTCTAAAAGAACTTGGTGTCTCCCTGCAGTCTCCCCCAATACTATGGTGTGACAACATTGGTGCCACATACTTGTCCTCTAATCCGGTCTTTCATGCTCGGACTAAGCATGTTGAAATTGATTTTCATTTTGTCCGAGACATGGTTGCTTCTCGCACTATTGACATTCGCTTTCTCTGCAGTAAAGACCAATTGGCTGACATCTTCACTAAGCCCCTATCCACGGCCCGTTTTGCTCTTTTGCGCACCAAGCTCAATGTTGTTCCTCTACCATTCGGCTTGAGGGGGGGTGTTAAGGATAACTCACAGCAACACAAACAGATAAACACAAAGACAACCGTGGGCCTTGGTTAATCTCATCTTTCCTTATGCTTGTAAATAGATAGTGACTAGAACTCAATTTCTGTAAATAAGAGTTTCACTCAAACTCTATATGATGTATTACATTATCAATATAAATACAAACAGCACACATGATTTCTGTGTGGCTGATTACTCAAACTTTATATTTCTATAGTTCTTTACACAAGCCCACTAGAGTCTCTAACGATAATTCCAATTCCTGCTTCATTAGTGTCCTTAAATACAGCACCATCGTAATTGACTTTGTATCGGAGCAGTCTTGGTGGCATCCATCTTACTTCCGGTACTGATTGAGCTTGGGGTTTGCATTGGTCAGTTTCTTTGAGGTATTCTTCAAGATAGCTGTTTGTCTTTGGACCCACCTGGCTGATGGGGTCAACTTCCTGATGAAGCCGAATCTTGTTTCTTCTTTGCCACAATGCCCAGCAGAGAGTTATGAAGACTTCAGTTTCTGAATCTCTGCCATGGTGGAGGACTTTGGTAAGGAGGTCAGCAAAATCCACAAAAGGGGTACTTAGGATTGACTGAAGCCATGTTTCCTTTTCCCATACGGGTTGCAGTTGCTTGCAGCTCCAGAGAGCGTGGATGACATCTTCATTGCACTCACCACAGATTTCGCATGTTGGATCTACTGGGATACGGCGCTGGTGAAGGTTCAGTTTGGTGGGGAGAGCTTCACATGAGGCTCTCCAAGCAAACATTTGGCACTTCTTTGGGATGTGGAGAGACCAAATAGTGCTCCAAGTTTGCTGCAGTGGATTCGGACCAATTCAGAACAACCAATCAAAATAAAAAGACAAATTCAGAACATAAATGATTGGACCCACCTGATGCCACCACAACCACAAACCCAACAAAGCAAAGATAATGATTTGATTTTTGATAAAAAATAAAAATAAATAAAATAATGGGTGGATAGGGACTTTGGACTTTGGACTACATAGCCTGTTTCTTAGGTAAGTTGTTTCCACTTTCCAATGTAGGGTGGGTCAGTGGGTGAGAATTATCAAAGTGGAATGGGGAAAGAGATGGATTGATTAAGTGACTAAATACATTCGTCGTAGAAAAAGAGGCTAGGCTTCTAGAGTATTGAAATTTCAATTGTGACTTTAAATTCATGTTGTATTTTTCTTTTTCTTTATTCGAGATCTCATGGTAGACATTTTGTTTGTTTTAATATTAATCCAACGTAGACCAATTTGTGAATAAAAGTGGTATATAAATAGTGAGCAATTAAAAGAAAAGAAGTAGTCACTACCAAGGTTATTAAAATCGGGATTCTACCTTGAATCGTTGGGAGGGTTTCACGAATCGAATCGTAGAATCGAATCGTGAATCGTAAGATTCTACTTTCCGTAAATAAAAAAAAAATAAATAATATATAAATAATTATAATTCATAACATATGTTAAAAAATCATTAAAAAATAAATAAGTTTTGGCATAAAATTTATAAAATGCAATAAATCATCAACTATTAAATACCAAATGATAAATTTTAAACTTCAAACTTCCAAGTTTTAATACTAAATAACTACAAACATACATAATGTTCCAAATAATAACATAGTTAACACTTAACAATTAACACTACATAAATCAAATATTTCCCAAGATCTAAAAACCAAAATCATCATTGTTCAAACTTTCAAGTTTCAAGTTTTAATACTACATAAGTACATAACTACAAACATACATAATGACAATGTTCCAAATAATAACATAGTTAACACTTAACACTACATAAATCAAAATATTTCCTAAGATCTAAAAACCAAAATCATCATTGATTTGATGAATGTTGTCCTCTAATGGAAGACCTTCATCATAAATGTCATTTCTTTCATCTAAATCCATGGGAAGATCATCAAAATCTCTTACTTCATTTTCAAGTTCACAATCACTAAGATTATGAACTTCTTTATCTTTATCACCTAGCAAAAAAGAACAAAAACAAATTGTATTCAAAATTTTATAAAGATCAAATAAGGAAGTCATAACTCATAACTCACAAGATTTAAAACCCACTTACCATTTTCATCTTCCTCTTGAGCATCCCTATGAAAGACACTCGGCCATTCTTTATTTGGTTCATTTGGACTCTCTTCTGCAGCTATCCACTCATCATATGAAGAGATGTCCTCCAAAGAATCTTGAGTGGTTCCAGTTGCTTTTTTGGTGGGTTTATTTATCAAGTTCAAGTTGCACATGACAAATACCAAGTCATTCATTTTCTTTTGGAGCAAACAGTTTCTTCTTTTTGTGTGTACCTACAAACACCAAGTTATTAGAATTTATATATTATAGTTAACTTTTTATAATATATTACCATTAACTTCTTACCATATCAAATGCACTCCAATTCCTTTCACAGCCAGACGAACTACATGTTAGGCTCAAAACTCTAACAGCAAAATTTTGCAACTCAGGACACTCATCTCCAAAAGAAATCTACCAATCAGCTGCAAATATTCAACCAATGCTTAGTAAAAAAAATTGTACTAAAAACTAAAATTTCAAGTGACATAGGAACTTAGCAAAGTACTTGCCTGGAGTTTTTCTATTAATAGGGTGGGCTATTAAGTAATAAGTACTAACATACTAAAAAGTAAAAATTAGTCCAATATAAGCCAAATTTTCATTGGAGGCCCAAAAAAAAAAAAAAAAAAATCCAAAAAATCCGAATAAACCTTGTGCAGTAGAATCGTATCGAATCGGAAGCAAATCGGAATTCTAAAGATTCTAGGATTCAAATCGGGATTCTATTAAGATTCTACCACCTTTAAGATTCAGTTAAGATTCGAATCGTTTTCCAAATGTTGAGTCGTAAAATCGTAAGATTTTAAGATTCGAATCGGGATTCTAATAACCATGGTCACTACCATTACTCATCTCTATTATGTCTGTATGTATATGTCATTATTGTTTACGAAAGAGACATTCCCTTTAGAATGCTTTATTTAATAAATAAATAAAAGAAGCACCGGGCACAGATGGAGGAGACTCACGAGAGACATAAGTAACTGTTATTGCCTCCTTATCCAGATTCCGGATGCACAAGCACCAGCAAAAAGTTGATTTTTGTAGCAGACCAAAATACAAGACAGTAGCAGTAGCAGTGGCTGTGCTTTTGCTTGCTCGAGCAGTGTATTTTACTTTATTTGTGTTGTATGTACATGTACTAGTTATGTTTATGTGTCCAATCAATCCCACCAATCCAATTTAAAACCTTCCCGCTCATTCAAATCAAAAGAAAAGAATATATCATCATAACGTAGTATAATTCCATTCTTTGGATTTGCAAATTGGAATATAAAAAATAAAATAAAAAAAAACAGGTGGCGTAAGAGTAGGAATATAAAAAGCGAAGCTAAAGTGATGATGAGGATGCATAACATAATTAAGCATCATCCAATAGGCCTTTAGGTGCTTCTCTCCTCCTTCTCCAGTCTCCACCCTTTTGCTTCCGCTTCAAATTGCAAAAACACTTTTTGGGGTTTGGGTTAGTTGTAAATTGACTTTCTGTATTTTCAATTTTGTGTTATTGACTCCTTAGTTATTTATAATAACAAAATTGACACTTCTATGTTAATTTTTTGTCATTGTAAGTGATAAAAATTAGTCACTTGTATTTCACATGACCATTTTATTATAAAAAATCATTTGATAGTAAGTCACTATAGTGCATGTGAGTCATGTGACCAATTTTTATCAATTACAATTGATAGAAAATAACATAGAAATGTTAAATTTGCTATTACACATAGCTCAATGGTCAATAACATAAAATTAAAAGTATAGGAGGTCAGTTTACAATTGACCCAAACCCCAAGAGTGTATGTTTTAACAATTTGACCTTGAAATTATACAGATCTTCTATTTTATTTTGAATTGTACATAGACTTGGTTGTAGGGTTTTGGCCCATGACATATGTCATTTTTGCCGTTCTCTTTGTAGGGTTTGGGGCTTTGTTGTGTACTCACATAGGATATTTTCTCACTTGTCCGCTTCGGTTGAATGGAAACTTTCTTTTGTTTTAATTTTTAATAAAGTTCATATTATTCATACAAAAATAAAAAAGAAAAAAGAATTGTACATAGACTTTCCTTATTTTTAAAAAATAAACTACATTAAGCTCCTTTACAACTTAATATCGTTAAATCCAAAAACCATATTTCTTTGATGTTCAAGTGAATTTGCCTAGACCTTAGGAGGTTTAACAAATTCTATTTCTCTCCTAGTTTTTCAAAACAATGCAGTGCCATGAGGTGCATAATTAAATGTGAGTTTTGGGGGTTCGAAAACAATATGAGGACATGTTAGCCCATTAAAACAACTAGAGAATATGTGAGAGGTTTGAGGGTGGGCTGGGCTGGGCTGGGGTGAGCTCTGAAATTTTCTCCAGTCAAATAACCTTATTCATATTAGAAAAGTTTCTCAAGTGGGATTGGAATTTGATTAATTTTTACATTTGTGAGAAATCTTTTAAAAGGTAAAGCTTTGCCCGATTTCCATTTTGTGTCAGTTTCGTTCAATAATAATTACCACCAAATTTCTACTTTGTTACATTTTTTTTTCCCTCGCAATTTTTTATTTTTTATTTTTAATATAGACTTTTTGGTAGTTGGGAACTATGAGAACAAAAAAGACAGCTTGCAAAAATTTGATACTATAATTTATTACTAATAAGTTTGGTGTAGGAATACTAGGATATCCTAAGAAGCATGGACATAGACTCGACCAGATCACTAGACACAGGACATAGTGACACAACAATTAATTAATAAATTAATATATAAATCTTTAAGTATATTTGATTTATTTATAGGAATATTTTATGCTTATTTTAAGATTTCAAAATAAATAACAACTATGTAAATCTTTAAAAACATATCTAGTATTAGAGGATTTATTTTAAATAAATTTTTTATCCTCCCAACATAACGAGGACATGCATGGAGGAATGTCCTTGTTTCTTAAAGTGTAATCATTGTTAACGACTTAGCACCTCCTATTGTCATAGAAAAGCACCAACCTCTTGCCAAGATTTTTTTTTTTTTTTTTTTTTTCCATGGAGATATTAGATAAGTTCTAATGATATATCTTTCACTCCATCTCATTATCCCCATCTTATTAAGAGAAAACCCCCACTTTTCAACTTAAAGTAGAATTTTAATGGCAAAATCATCGCTATATATGTTTCATTGGCTCATATCTATGTTATGTTGTTTAATTCATATAATTGTGCTAAATGATAATCTAGAATGAAGACTTTTTTCTTTGAATATAAAAGCAAAACTTTTTATTGGTTAATAATAGGTAAGCTATCTTACATAGTTACATGTTCTATAAACATATAAATATAATGCATTCAACTAAGTCCTGTTGAGTTTTACATAGTTTAATTATGATTGGCGGATTGTCTCAATATAGACCTCGCTCACTAGATTCATTGTATCTGAATGTCCCTCGCGTGGTTTAATTGTTGAGGGTGGAAGTATTGAATTGTTTCTATTTATAAATTAGGGAATGAAGTCATGAGTTGCTGGTGATGATACTTTTGCCCTTTTCCTTTACTGCTTGATGTTGTGTTGATTTTAAATGTTTATTTTCCACCGTATTGTGCTTTCATAACTCCTGATTATTTGATTTTTTAAGTGTTTGACAACATTTTATACACTCTTATCTTTGTGTCTCACATCGTTTTGTCAATCTAGCAAAAAGAAAACGGTATATACAAGTATGGAGAGGGACTTTGGCTTTTGGCTCTTATTCGTGGACGAAATGTAGTCCTCAAGTTTTGGGATGGGAGGTGTCAGCAAAAAGGTAATAATTTCTATAAATTCCCTTAATTCTAAGTTGATCTGACATTGTAAGTCTTTGTATTTACTTCATGGAAATGTAACTGCTTTAATTTTTAACACCTGACACTACTGAGCATGAGTTTAATGTGATCATAAACATTGCATTGATTGTAATTTTACAATAGCTGACCTCTTGGTTAATTTACTTCTTGAATAACATGATGCTGAGCCCATTCAGTTCTTTGAAAGAGAACGACAATTTGGGACAATTCATACATTTGCCTTCCAAATGTGCCAAATTTCTATGATAAATGTTGCCTGCAAAGTCATAGCTTATAAAAGCTCTCCTCAAGTATATTTTAAAAATTTGTTGAGGACCATAAGAACATTTGTCTGTGGTCCTAAATGTATATATGATGTAAGTTGGTTTTGTATTATTGAATTTTTGTTTTTGGTTTTAAGGTCTGAATTGTTTATTATTTTTAATTGTTGTATTGTATTGTTATGCTCAATTGTTTTTGTGGTTTTTTACACCTTGAATTGTTGTATTATTTTTAATGTTAAAATTTATTTTTGATGTTTTATGAGTTTTATTATAATGTAAAATACATTTTACATCAAATTTTAGAAAATTATATATATTGAAATATATACATGCTATCCTTTCACTTCCATGATTCATTTTTCATACTTTATGATCATTTTTCTATTTTTATTGTATTCCCAACTTCTTAAGATGCTTTGCATATTCATTCTTACAAAGAGGGAGATATGTGCTTCTTGATATAAGTCATTACTTCGATTGCATCAAGAGTTTGTTTGGTATGCATAAAGTATTAACTATTAAGATTTATACTATGGGATCATTCTACGGTACCCACGTGGGTACCGTACTTCCAAATTGGTAATCTGCTACAACAGGTCACAAAAATATTATATTAATGATATCATCATCACATTTGATGGTACCAATATCACATATAATAGTACCTTCATCATATTATTTAGTACCTTTATTCACTTCACATATAATAGTACCTTTATCACAATTATGGTACCTGGTACCAATATCATATATGATGGTACCTTACATCACATATAATGATACCTAACATCATATTGGTTAGTACATTAATTTTGTATCACATTTTATAGTACCAACATCACATGTAATGGTGCCAAATATCACATATGATAGTACCTTCATCACAATAATAGTACCTGGTACCAACTTCACATATAATGGTACCTTACATCACATATAATGATACCTAACATCACATTGGTTTGTACTTAATTTTGTGTCATATTTTATGGTACCAACATCACATTTTATGGTACCAAATACCAACATCACATTTAATTATACTAATATCACATATAATAGTACCTTACGTTACATTAATTGGTACCATAATTTTTTTAAAAAAATATATAATATACTAAAAAATTAGATAATATCAACTTCATAAATACATCACGATATTACATATCATTCTATTGGTTAATACTTATTTTATTTAATTAATAATATTAGAAAAATTAAACAGTACCAAACAACAATCAAATGGTACCCAGAATCTAAGAACCCTAAAATCTTCGTATAACGTTTCTCCTCAGCCTCCGCCTCTCACCTGGCTGTTACATCTCTTTCCCCATCTACTCCTCCTCCTCCTCCTCCTCCTCACCCTTTCTCCACCTCAGCCTTACCGTCCACCATCACCCACGACCTCTTCGAGGTGACATTGGACTCAGACCGAGTGAGAGAGAACCGAGAGCCACCGAGTGAGAGATCCATCACGAGTGGGACCTGAACTCGAGCCGTCGACCGAGTGAGAGAGATCGAGAACCACTGAACCACGAGGAGCCTCTCCATCGACGAGTGAGAGAGACCGAGAATCACGAGCCATTTCATGAACGAAACTGAGAGGAACTCCAAGGAGAATGAACCGATGTCCAAGATCTGAGAAACCCAAGTGGATCGGAGAGGAACCTGCACAAAATCTGAGGTATGAGTGATTCAATTTGTATTGGTTTCTAGGGGCAGTTTTGACTTGGGTTAAATTTTGCTGGTTTTTGTTTTTCTTTGAAACCAAGATATATTTGGGTTTTATTGATTTATAATTTCACTTGCTGTCTGTTTGCTAATTGGTGATAATAGTATCTAAATATGTGAATATTTGAGTGGTGTTTGCTGTTTTTAGAGATATTTGTTTTATGATTTGTGACAAAGAATGGAATATCGTTTAAGTAGGATCCATACCATTGCTCTTTCAATCGTGTCATGTCTCAATTTGCTGTTGAGTTTTTGTGTTGCTATAATTTCAATTTTTTTTTACCAAGCTTTTTAGTAAATTTCATGCTTTTCCTTATCCTATGAATTTGTGTGTTGCAACGATCGCTCACATATATTTCTGTTTTTAAAAAGCTATATAGATGGCGCATTATATGCTGCGAGCCTTATGAAAATGCATCAATTAAGTAACAAGTAAGCTTGTGTTTCTCATGCTGAATGGAAACATCAAACATCACACATCCACTTTGCAATTTTCATGTTTGCATTTATTTACTGTTCAAGGTTTGTGTTTCTAGATTGGTGGATTTTGGGAACTTGACAAAAAGAAAAGTTGATGTTTCTGCAAACTATCCCACAGTTTCTCCTATACACAGACTGCGTTATTTGTTTGTTTCTGCAAATGAAAAGCATGGTGGCAATGGTCGTTCAAAAATAATGGTGAATGTTAGTCATGATGCTGGTGCTGATCTATGGGGAGCATGGTTGCAAGTTGGTATAGTTGGGATAATTGTGAGTAGAGGTGAGATTGTTGCCGCTGGCTACCAGGAATTCCCTGTGGCCAGCCACATAGCTTCATTGGATCTAGTAGTGCCACTGTTTAGTTGGGTGGAAGAAAATTTATTTCTTTTTAGGTTGAACCTATTCGCAATTTCTTTGCTGCTCTTTTTCTTGCCAGCATTGGGATGTTAATACATGTTCAGTTCCTTTGGAACCATGTTGATATTTTACTAGCAGCTGTTATATTGGTGATAATTATAAAAACTATTGTGGTTGTGACCGTTGTCAAGGGATTTGGATACAGTAACAAGACTTCGCTTCTTGTAAGATTCCTGAGCTGCTAGCACAGTAATATCTGCATTTTGTTATGTCATACATTTTATTGACAGAGGAGCCTTAGGTTATTCCACATGCGTAGGTTGGAATGTCTCTTGCGTAAATTGGGGAGTTTGCCTTTGTTTTTCTTAGCCATGCTTCAAATCTTCATCTAGTTGAGGTGAGTGTTTAAATTGGAAGCATGCCTATCCATGGTAATTTAGAAAGCCATCTTTTGAAGAAAAGTTTGTTACTTTCATGAGAGAGGTATGAGGAAAAATGGAAGTAGAAGCTCTTAAGTTGTTTGTTTTATGTTGTCTTGTTTTCCAAAAATTTGAAGACCATATTTGAATTAGGCTAATCAGTTGTATTAGGCTGGCCATGATGAAGAAAGTTTGTAAACCTATATGAAATATATGTTTATTCATGGCATGATTTGTTATGAGCTACTGCTTGCTGTTTAATTGTCTGCAGCTGCTTTTATAGCTGTGTAGTATGATTTACAATGTTACACAAGTAGACAATCAAATAGAGGTAACACTTTGGCTTCATTAAATGATCTTTAGTTATCTTATTTGCACTTTGTTTGGTTTGGAAGCAAAAAATGCAATGAAAGAGTAATAGACAACCTATAAACTTGAGTCATCTTCTTTGCACTTACTTTGGTTTAGAAGTATAATGCTGTAAAAGAGAATTAGGCAACTAAAAACTTGAGTTTTGAGAATTAGGCAACTAAAAGCAGAAGAGTCACTTGTATATTTCTTTTTTGGCAGATGTGAAGACGACAAGACTTTGGTACCACTATACAAGGTATCCCAAGACAAGGCCAAAAGTTTGGGTATTAACTTCATTCCATTGGAAGTGAGTCTTAGGGACACTGTTGAAAGCTTTAAGGAGAATGGCTTCCTCACTGTCTGAATTATGTTGTTAAAAGGAAGGTGATGCAAATAAGTACAAACAATTTGTGTATCTTGGCTAGTGTTTGTTGGCCATGAAGGTTCAATTATGTTAAGATGTATGAACTGTAATGCTTTGGGAAATATTTTAGCTGCACAACTTTCACTCAATCTTAGAGACATATTGAATTTGAAGTTCAAGTTTTCTGGAGACATTGAGCTAAAAAATCTAGTTCCATACCTCCTGGACAATAATATTTTTACTTCAAAACTTCAATGGTTTTGATGTCATTTGCAAACTATTGACTATCCAGCATTTATCATGTGTTTTTGACAAGTCAAGCTTTGTAATTCCTTATGAATATCAATGAAAATATGAAGAAAGCAAGCTATCTTTGACAGAAAAATTGTCAACATTCTTGAATTACTCCTTATGAATAATATCAACAAAGAAAATGGTCGACACATTATCTAAGAGAGGATATCGGGTGGAAAATTAGCCCACCTAGGCATCTCAATATGGTGTTTATGTCGTAGGAGCATGAAATATAATCATAAACAAACAAAAATTTGAATTCAGGGAAAAATAAAAGATTGAGAAACAATCATAAATTGTAGCGTAACTTCTAAGCTCTAAAACTACATAAGCTGATAATACATTCTTTAAGGGCAAAAAAGTAACTATACAAAGTTTACAGTCATATGTGTAAAGATGGCTTGTGGAAAGAAAATATATATTTCCACACCAAGAAAAGAAGGATTTATACTTTGGCTGGCTACTTTTTGCAATTCATTTTCTGCTTCTAAGCTGTATGACTACTACGGTGGCTTCTCCCAAGATGAGACATGCTCGAGTAAGAAATTAAACCAGCTTCTTCATCCACATTTGAATCAGGAACATAAACATCCGTCCATTCCTTTCACCACTAATGTTTGTTTACATTATCATTTGGGGCATACAGATCAGATGCCTTCTCCCTTCTCCTTCTTCACCACCTGCAATGTGTGAAACAAAAGGAAGAGAACAAAAAGAAAAGGACAAGATTATTACTTCTCCTTTAGTAATACAAAAACAAAAAACCAAAAAAAAAGTGTTTTCCCTATAACCAAAAAAAATTTAAAATAACTATGGTTCCCAACTTAGTCTGCATCTTCTAAAAAAACTTGCTGAGGTAAAGCAGTTTCCAAAGTGGTTCCAAAATTGCTGGTAGGAAGATTACGTTTTTGCTCCTAGGCAATGACCCTTATAACATTAAACAATATCCATAAGATGGGAGTTCAGGTTCTCTTACTCAGCGGCTCGAGTTCAGGTACTCACTCACTTGGGGGCTCGAGTTCAGGTTCTCTCACTCAGCAGTGCTCGGAATTTGC
>BKZX01032073.1:6471-28411 GCA_014362285.1 Fagus crenata
TTAAAAAAAAAAAAAAAAAAAAAAAAAAAAAACAGAGAGGGAGATGAGGGGGCAAAACCCCATGGGAGATGAAGGGGTGAAGGAGAGAGAGAGAGTTAGAGATTAAGGCATGTGAGAGAGAGAGACTGAAAGAGGAGAAGTGAGGTGAAATTGTAAGAGAAGAGAGAATCTGATGTGGCATTGTTTGGAGGAGGGAAAAAAATTTTCTCTTTGCTTCGAGTTTTAATTTATATTATAGATTATAGATTATGAGAAAAAGGAAAGTTAGTTGCGATATAGCTTATTGCATCAAGTTGTCATAAAGAAAGAACAAGTGCCTGGATGCTATTTACCAATGAGTGCTGGTAACAAAGCACCCAGATTGTCATGTAAAATAGACTACCATAGACTCTTATTTTTAGAGTAAAGCCCACTACTCAGAGGCCCAATTCATCCCATATAAGCCCACCTCAATACAACAAAATAAACACTAATTTTAATTTGGAAAAAAAAACTTCAAGGTTGTTTAATTTTTAAGCTATAATTAACTTATAAAATTTAGAAAAGGTGACGGTCTCTTCTCAAGGAAAATGGGTTCAAACAAGAAAATTTGTAGAGTATTTTTTCAACAATGTTTCAATATAACTTGTGGTATTTATTAAATCGATCGTATTAGCATGACGGATTTGTATGTGCTTATTGGGCCTGCCACGTAAACATAATCTTTTATAGCTGGCTTGGCCCATATGTAACTTATGAAAGGTCAAATGGATTATTTTGTTGTTTCTCAAAATTCCCCAAAATGACATATGGCCGAAAAAATAAAATTCTCAAAATGAACAAGTAGCTATAATTACGTAAATCCAGGCTAAAGGGAGACACTACAATAGGTAACTAAAGAAAGCAGAAAGTTAAAGGTCATGGGAATATATTTGGCTACGAGTTTCTAAAGTAAAGGTTGAAGGGATTTCTTAGTTGGTTAGGTAAAGCATATAGGGATATTGTAAGAAAACATGAAACACGAGCTTTGCACATAAACGTGAATTGCATGGTATAGGCAATATATGTATATATCATTTAACTTAGGTTATGTAATGACATATCATTCAAACTTGTATTCAATCATGGGAGGAGCAAACATGAGAGTCACCTCATTTTACAATAGGAGTTACAAACACACATACATAAGTCCAGAATTAACACATTATAAAGTTTCTTATGATGTTTGGGCCAACATATAGATAATCATTTTAATCCAAACTAAAATTAATGCTCAACAATATTATATCAATCATTAATTTTTGTTATTTATTACTCTATGCGAGACAGAATCATTAAACCAATCATACCACTCATACAAAAAAATTCCAACAAACAGTTACATATAATTGAAATACGGATTTTGTTAAGAAAAGTGGTTATCTAGAGTCAAGATTTTAAAGTAGTAAAGCAATGCTAAAGATGATACTATTTACTGTAATGACAAATAACAGCTTTATATGTTTAAAGGTTCAGCTGCAGGACCAACCGTGTTGTGACTTGTGACCAAGAAGAGCGTATTAACCTTCTTTTCATTTTTTGATGATTTCTCCCTCGTTTTAAAACAAAAAAAAGTGGCCTTGTATTAAAACATGTAAAGTTGTTTGTTATTGCAGTAAGGTATCTTTTGAGATAGATGGTTGTGTCCTGTATTAATAATTCTCCTCTCCCATTTTTACCCCCACTTTTCTCTCCAAACAAACAGACCTTGGCAAAATGACTGGTTTATAAATTTATAATTTCCTTTTGTGCAAAATAGGTTTTCAACCAATTAAAAAAAAAAAGTGGGTGGAGCGGTCCCTCTTACAGAATGTGGGTCCATGAAAACCATTTTGTGAGAGAGGTGCTCCATACCATTATTGCAAGAGATTATTTTTTGTTGGGATCCATATTCTTCATGGAATAGGATTCTCTCCATTTGGAAGCCTCTCCATTTATCAATTTCATGATTCAAATTTTATTTCATGGATCTAACCATGTATATACCGTCACGTCATTTAAAATTTTAAATGATGTGGCAATTTGTACACTGTTAGATCTGTAATATTTAATCTGGACTATAAAATTAACTATTTCCATTTCATTTCAAATAGAGAAGATCCTATTCCATTTTTCATAAAGTTGTTATTGGAGAAAATTCTTTGTTGGACCCATATTTTGTGAAAAGGAAGTTGTTACCGGAGATAATTTTTAATTGGGAAGGGGGGACGACTTACGATTATAATTTCTCTATCCGATGAGTAACCAATGTTTGCATAACTTAAATAATAAGAGTATTGTAAGTGCTCCCTTGTAGTAAAGTTTGAAGCAACCACACCTTAGAATCTAGACCTTGAACACTTAAAACTTTTAATAAGCAACAATACAGTAAATAATGTCTAATTTAATAGGGGAATAAAGCTCATATCACACCCACACCACCTTTGTTACGCTTTGTAAGAACATTGGTCTTGGTGAAGGCTATATGGTCCTAAAAGGTTTCTGCCATTGAGAAGCTCCGCATAACTTCTTTCCTTACTTTTATCACAACTACAGGATAATGTTTGAGCTTCTATACTACTTTACCAAGGCACCTTAAAAACTGCCTCAAAAAACACATACCAGAAGTTAGCAAAATAGGAAACGGATAAAGAACATGTTTTCCTCTACCAAACTTGTCAGAATTCTCATCACCACATTGGCCTTTTTGTCCCTTTTCCTTAACATCAATGCCCAGCAGGCACCTTCTGATTGTAGTGAGACCTTCACTACCATGGCCAATGATAAAAACATCACACGCTGCAAGAAATTGGCAACATTGGGAGCTGAATTTGGGTGGAACTACAAAAGTCACACCAATGAGCCGTTACATATTGACATAATTTTTGGTGCAAAGCTGCACAACACAATGGGATGGCTAGCCTGGGGGGTCAATCCAGGACCGAGGCCACAGATGGTTGGAACCAGAGCCATCATAGGCATTAAATCCTCAAATGGTTCCTCAAGAATCAAGACCTATGACATCACCAATTTTACCAAGCTTGGTTGCCCACTCCTGCCTTCAAACATCACCGATAGTTTAATTGTTTCAAATACAGGAGTAAATTACACAGCAGCAACAAGGCATATGATTATATATGCCACGCTAACTCTTCCTCAAAAGGATTACAACATTTCAAAGTTGAACCTTGTGTGGCAAGTTGGGGAACATTTTAATGATTTGCAGCCTATGATGCATGGCACAGCTCTTCAGAATGTTGATAGCACTGAGACTATGGACTTGATCACTGGGATGGCTAGTAAAAGTGAACATCATCGTCGCTACCTTAGAACGGTAAGAAGCTAGTTAAATTTATGACTTTACACACCCTTTATAGAATTGAAATTATATATTGCATTAGTTTTGATATTATGAATCCCCATGACATTTGAAACCATTCCACCATGTCCAGTTATGTATCTTTGTCATACTAATGAGTACTACCAATTACTTCTGTGTCAAGGTACTTCAGTGATTAATATAATTAAGTATTATGACTTTTTTTCATGTTGGTATATGAATTTGAAATAAGTTTTTTAATATTGACCCTTTATTTGTATTCATGAAGGAATACTGGAGATTATAACACTCCAAAATATTTGATATTATGATAATAATTAATGATTACCATACCCTTAAAAAGCACAAAGGTATATCATAGAAGTTTCAATGCAACAGGATTTAATTATTAGCCTTAACTTTGTCTTCTTCTTCTCTTTTTTTCTCCGAAATGCCTTAACTTGCTAATTAAGTTGATATAATGGTTTGTGGACACTTTTGTATAGGTGCATGGGATTCTGAACATTTTGGGGTGGGGAGTTTTCTTACCCAGCGGTGTGATTATAGCAAGGTACTTCAAGGTACATCCATTTCCAAAAGATAAATGGTGGTTTTATCTTCATGTCTTCTGCCAAAGTGTTGGCTATGTTCTTGGCACCACTGGCTGGGCCATTGGTTTATGGCTTGGACACGCTTCAAGACACTACACCTTTAGAACTCACCGGATTCTTGCTATATTCATATTTACATTTGCTACATTACAAGTAACTCTCTTCCTCCCTCTCATCAGTTTAATTAATTTAGTGTTTTTATATATTTTTTTAACTAGATTATACTTTTTCCCTTAAAGTTTGAGGTTGTTTTAATTTTAACCTTGTAAATTTTTTTTTTTTTATTAATTTTGATCCACCAAATTTAATTAATCCCATTTTTTAAAATAATATTTTTGTCTATCTCCGTGATTGATCTGGCAGTCAAGTGTCAACAAAATAACTTATTCTCTCTCTCTCTCTCGGGCCAGATAAATCACGAACTTAGACGGAATGAGCATTTCGAAAACAGAATCAAACTTAGAAGACAAAAATGAAAAGTTGCAAATTTAAAGTATTAATTAAAATGAAAACAACCTATAATAAAATTTAATTTAGTTTTTTTTTTTTTTTTTTTTTGTTATTGTACACTTTGTAATCAATTAATAATGTTAATTTTGGTTTCTCAGATGTTAGCATTCCGTTTAAAACCAAAGAAAACAGATGAGTATCGCAAGCATTGGAACATGTACCATCATTTTCTTGGCTATGCACTACTGGCTGTGATTTCTGTGAACATATTTCAAGGGATTTCCATTGTGAAGCCGGTTCACACATGGAAATGGGTTTACATTGGGATTCTTGGAGCCTTTGCAATCGCTACATTGGTGTTAGAGATTAAAACATGGGAAAAATTCAATAAAGAAAAGAAAGAAAAGGAGAAGAATAAAAATAAAGAAAAACCAGATGCAACCAACGAAACGCCAGTTCAAAAACCAGTCTAAGGCAATGCCCCACAACAATAGACCAATTCATCTCAAACTCCAAAATAAAAGCACACAGCTGAACACTGTTGGAGAATTTTCTAATCTTTTGTGTTTTCTTGTATTTTTTTAAGTTTCCATTGCAAATTAAATTGTGTTTACTTTTTGCCATCAAAAGATGGACCAATAATGTTGTGTTTGTACGAGAAATTTGGAGGACAAATTTTACATAAGTTGTAATTTGAGAATTCCCAATATTGATTTTTTATTTCTCACTTTAAATAACCACAGGAATTCCTAGTCTTGAATGAATTCCCAATATGCAAAAGGGAAACTAATTATTATTTTACATCATGCAACTATGAACTACATGAACATGTTAGGTTCTTCAAATAATGCATGGTAAGGTTGTTAAAATCGAGATTCGGATCGTAGGATCTTACAATCCTACGATCTCACATATTGAAAAAGAGCCGGATCGGGATAGGATCGCACATCCCAATAGGATCGGCAGTAGGATCGGTAGGATAATTCGATCCTACGATTCTACTCCGATCCCACTAAACATGCTATTTGAGCCAATTTATATTATAGGTTCATGAGAAGTACACGAGCCTAATAGATAAAAACAGTCCAAATGATTAAAACCAGTCTTTTAGCCCAAAAAACTTGTGAAATGACAAAGAAATCCCTCTCTATTCTCAATTAAAATCCAGCCACACCCCACACAATACTCAGCTCCCAAAATCCCTAAATCCACACGCTGTGTCGCTGCCATTGTGCTTCTGTCACTGCTTCTGTCGCTTCCAACCTCGCCTGCTTGCCTTCAACTCTTCATTGTCTCAAACTCTTACTGTATTAGTATGTATTCTTAACGTTTACTAATATTTTTCTGTAGATTCAGATTATAATGATTATGATGATAAGAATCTTAGAATGGATGATTGAATGTTTAGCTTATAACTTATATACTATTGATACTTAATGTAGTTATTCACTATTTCACTTATTTCGTACTTAATTGTTAACTAATTAGTAATAACTTATTAAATTTTTGGATAAATTGTGTTGAGAATTAAGCATATGTCTTTTGTCAATATAGATACAGCGAATAACGATGTATCAACCTCATGTATGGTACGAATTATATTATCTTGAAGCAAAACTTTTTATTTTATTTTATTTTATTATTTTTTTATGGATAATATCATAATTCTAATGAACATTTAACATACAAAGCCATTATTAATGTGTTTTTACATTTTTTCCGACAAATTAGTAGGATCTTACGATCCACGATCCGATCCACAAAGTCCCTCCACCGATCCTACATAGGATCCCGATTTTAACAACCTTGCATAGGCAACTTGGTTGTTCAAATCGAAATCCTACATAAGATCAATATGAGTTCTTCTGGATCATATCTACTTTTCATAAAAACAATAAGTGAAAAATCACAAATAATAATAATAATCTTCTTTAATAGAAAATAAGAATGATAATATACAAAAAAAAAAAAAAAAAAAAAAAAATCAGATACATTTTAAAAATATAAAATTATTACCACAAAATATAAATTAGTTTTCTAACTATAAAACAATATAACAATAGTATCAACACGGGTTTTAATTTTAAAAGCATGAATTCAATTAAATGAAAGTTAATTACTCATTCAACTCTATTATTCTTATTTCTCTTATATGTTTTTAATATGCCAAATGACTAATTCAATAAACAATAATAATTAAATTAGTAAAAAAATCTAATATATAAGATGTCAATTAAAGTTAGGGATATATATTTATTTTAAGTTGAGCTCAAATGTACCAACAATTACATATAAAATATGTCAAAATTTAGGATCAGGTAAGACCGTGATCTTATTAATCTCACGATTTTAGATCTTTTTAAGGAAAGTTCTTCTAACTATCACATATATTTAAAGTACATGTCACAAAAATCACAAATATGTGAGTCTTCCAATTTCCAAAAGAATTATTAATTTTATTTTTTCTGATTTATAATTATTTCTCCAATAATTTTACCAAATAAAAATCCTTCACCTCTAGCTCACCAACACCTCATAGCCTCTTACTCTCTGAGAGACTCAGACACAGCAAAAAACAAACAAACAAACCACATGGCTGCTCCGGCTGTGGAAGGTGTGGCCGTGGCAGCGCTCCGTTCGATCATGTTCCGGGTCCGACAGGCAGCGGAGCGGGCTAGTCAGTCATCCGACCGGGTCCGGGTCGTGGCCGTTTCGAAAACCAAACCGGTCTCTCTCGTTCGTCAAGTATATGACGCTGGTCACCGTTGCTTTGGCGAGAACTACGTACAAGAAATCATCGAAAAAGCTCCTCAAGTCTCTCTCTTTATCTCTATCTCTCTGTGTCTGTCTTTGAATTTTTAAGGTTGTTTATTTATGATTTTGTTTGTGTTTGTAGCTTCCTCAAGACATAGACTGGCATTTCATTGGGCATTTGCAGAGCAACAAAGCCAAATCGTTACTCAGTATGATCCTTTTCTTTTTTATTAAATTGATTTTCCACGTTGGAATATAAACCTTAAAGTTTCCAAATTTCTTCTCAAAAACAAAAAAAAAGTTTCCAAATTTGTAATTGGGGTATGTTTGTTTTAGCTTAAAGTCTCAACTTATTTTTTGACACAAATGTCATGTTATGATTGATGCAACATTACGTGACACCTCAACAAGTCGGTGAAAAAAGTTGTCCCTTTTATTGATATTCATCACTAGCTTACTTACAGTTTTTTTTTCCTTAACTAACTATGGTGTGCCATACTTTTAGTACATAGGCTAGGATGTGAAATAAGATTTGGGATCGTATGCTTCAGATATTGACTGAGCTAAATAATGCCAAAATTGTAATAGTAAATGTTTGTTCAAATGCTAATGATGTGGTAAAATATAAACGACTTATTTAATAACAAATAGTTAGGATTTTTTTTGAGAACTTTATAGTGGAGTTATACTAGGAATTCTAGGGATGTCAATCTGTTAAAAACTAATAAGTGATAATATTATTACGTTTTTTTCCTCCACGTTTGGTGGATTTTAAGGGCATGTAAAGAGCTATTAGCCAATGGGGTTTTGAATAATTTGCTAGATCTTTGTTTGCTGTATTGAGCATTGGATGTGTGTATTGTGCATAATGAAAGTGATTGAGAAATTACCCACTTGATGATCATGGTACAGTGTGTGCATTTTTTATTTATCTTGTTCTATGTCTCTTTTAAGTACGTGAGAGAGGAGTATGGTGAATGTTAAGGTTTTAATTTCGATACGCAGCTGGAGTCCCGAATCTGGCAATGGTTGAGGGTGTAGATAATGCAAAGGTAAAGACTTAGCCCGATATCTATATGTTTGTTGTTGGTAAGAACTTATTTTTTCATTTCTGTTCATGATATGAAGGGAACTCAGATCATTGTTTTTTGGCTTGTGTTCAACTGAGAAATTTTTATTTTTTCAACTAAAAATGTGTTGTAGAAACCTTTATAACTTCAGTTGCTTAGTTGGTAGTTGTGTGATGCTTTCAGAATGTTATTGACATTACCATTTCATTCATGTGCAGTTCTTCCATGGCCCTGTTTGAGTTTCGGATTGTAATTTAGTAGCCTTAAATGAAGACAAACTAACGTTGTAATTGATCCACGTGGAATGTCACTCACAATGACAATGCATTACTCTACCTTTGTGATCTACAGGTTGCAAATCATCTTGACCGGGCAGTTTCAAGCCTTGGAAGAAATCCTTTGAAGGTTTTGGTCCAAGTGAATACCAGTGGAGAAGCATGTGAGTAAAACTGAAAGTCATTGCTTCTTTTTGCTGATGTTCTGCCTGTTTTTTAGTTCGGAATAATAATGACTTTATTAGCTCTGGAATTTCCTGAACCTCTCTTTCACACCCCCCTTTTGGCATCATGTGCTTACTCTTAAACCTATGCATGCAATTTCGTGACTAAAGAGTCCTCATATTCATTGCAACTATTGTATCCTTTTCAAATATTATGATTTCTGTGTTCTCATGCAACCATGTTTTCCAATCATTTGTGAAGTCATGTAACCTTGGCTAAACATTGTCGAATTGGATAGTATGTGCTGTAGAGCTACAAATAGCCCATAAATTGTAGACTTACGTTTGGCAACTGTGTACAATCAACTGTCTTCATTTCTTTACATTTACTATTTTGACTTGACTGCCGTAGCACTAAATATTAACACTCCAGTATTATTTACGTGTGATTGCATGCACAAAATAACAACGTCTTCTTAATAATTGTTGGCTTCTCTTTGCTGTAATTTTGGGATTTCTTTGGGTTCTACCATACCTCCCAAATTTTTATTGACTGGTTAGTTGACGGATTTTTGTGATATTCTTGCAGCAAAATCAGGCATTGATCCTTCTGATTGCGTCGAACTTGTGAAACACGTTAAATTGCACTGCCCGAATCTAGTGTTCTCTGGCTTAATGACAATTGGGATGCCAGACTATTCATCAACTCCAGAAAACTTTAAGGTGATAATTATGTGTTCAACTGTGAAGTGATACTGCATAAGAATGAATTACCATTTTTTCTTTTTTCACAGAATTTGATACAATTTTTAGTTTGTCTCACAATACGTTTTATTCATGAACTTACTTCCATTCTTTTTTATTTTTTTTCTTTTTTTTTTTTTGAAAAAATAAATGTTGTTATCTATTTGTCATTAATTTGCTGATGTTAATGGTGCTTTGATTTATATATTCGAATTTGTTTTCAATTGCTATGAAAACTGAAGTATTCTTTTGCTGTTTTTCCATGTAATGTTGCTATGTTACTATATTTGAAATAATCTTAATTCTTTCTTCTACGTTTCTTTTCTCTGCATTTTTATTTGTTAGTTAATTTACTGAGGCATTAGCTTTTGCGTTGATGCATTAGATGCTATCAAACTGTAGAATTGAGGTTTGCAAGGCACTTGGAATAGCAGAGGAGCAATGTGAGCTGTCAATGGGCATGTCTGGTGACTTCGAGCTAGCGGTAAGTACTACCTTGTGCTGTGGTCAAATTCATTCTTAATAAAAGATAGCAATAAACTTCAATTTTCTTGATTTTGGGATTGCAAGCTATTACTGTTCGACTGTAATTCCCGAACATTTTAATCCTTAAGCATTATGCTGTCTGAAATCATCACTGGACTCTGCCATGGTTAGCTAGAAGTTTTATCATTGGTTGGGTGGACAACGTTTTAGTAAGAAATGGGTTTACAAGGAGGGGATAAAGCTACAGAAATTTTATAGGAATCGTTTGGAGAACACTAGGAAAGCACTTCAGAATTGCTTGGGAAGCAATCAAAGATGATTAGAGATTGTCGCTAAACAATTGGGAAGTATTCAATCGAATTTTAAATTAATCATCTCGAAAACTTGTAAGAAATGTATCTCTTGTTATTGCATCTTGTAGATGGTTTTTAAGCCTTACAGCTTATATCCTTATCAAGGATGAAGCATCAATAAAGAAATCTTGCACCTAATAATGGTGCTTTCTGATACCTGCAGATTGAAATGGGAAGTACCAATGTGAGAGTTGGATCAACCATTTTTGGCCCGAGGGAGTACGCCAAGAAACAACCAAATTAGCATCTTCAAGTTGCATATTGTTGCTTCAGGAAAAAGAAAAAGGTGTTTCAACTTTCATGATCTTGCATTATGAAATTATGTATACACTTTTGTTGGTCTAGCAAAAAATAACAAGAATTGTACCTTTTACCTGTATCTCATTTTTTTATGTAAATCAATGTGATTACCCGTCCAACTTCATATATTTGGTTCATTAACTCTTTGATATCATGATAAGCCACTGATTTCTACATCAATTATTTACAACAATTGATTTAAGCTGTAATATATCTGCTGACTGACTTCACCATCTGGCCATCTCAGGATTTTTTGGCTAAATAATTGTAAAAATGAAAGAAGGAATGGATGTGGTCTATAAATAAACTTTTAAACTCATCCAAAAATGAGTGTCATAGAACAAACCGATATGCTTATTGTGTGTTTTCTAAGAGATGTAAGCTTGGGGATGCTTGTGAATGCTCAGGGCCAAATACTCGGATCCATATCAGTCCACCATGAAATGTCTTATTGTTTGACATGTATAGCAAATCAAACTTTAGAGAAATGCATATACATGTATTGTCAACAAATTTGAAATTTGCCTGTAAAAAGAGGACTTGGCTAGTTTAGCATAGTCTTAGCTCTAACCACATTTCTCTACCAAAGCAAAAACTACACTTCCAAATTTCCAAGATATAAGACTGTTGTGAAGGACCATCAATGTTGAGTGATCCAGTTACAAATATTTACTCCCATTTTGGTTTTGTCTAGATCAACATCTTGATTTTATACTATCGGGGGACATAGAAACGCAATGTTGATTGTTGGGTTACTTAAGACGCTTTAGAACTAATAAATAGTTAAATACTAGAGGTTCGCCTAGAAGGCTAGAACATATCCATTGAGAAGGAAATCATTGTGCCGATTTTTTGACAGCCTCTTTGTTTTGTGAACTAATCATCTTTCTAGTATTTTGCACCAAATTTTGGCAAATGCATGTGGTGTGTATCCAAGATTCTTTTATTTTACCTAATATATATATATATATATATATATATATATATTCTAGACAGGTTTCAAGATTTCACTCCTGACAAGTTTAAAGATTTCAAGATTCCAAAGATTTCAAATTGACAACTTTTGGTTCAAGTCTCCAGACAAAATTCACTTCCGGCACAAAATGCAAATTTCAAATTATTGTTCAAATTTTCATCACTAAATTCTTGACAAGGAAAACCAAAGAAGACAGAAGAATATTTTTCTTACTTTAGGTACAAATTGACAAGTTCAAAGAAAGGTTCCAGACAAATTTATTTTCGATACAAATTGACAAGTTCATTGACAAGTTCAAAGAAAGGTTCCAGACAAATTTACTTTCGGTGCAAATTGACAAGTTCAAAAAAAGGTTCCAGACAAGACAAATTTACTTTCGGTGCAAATTAACAAGTTCAAAGAAAGGTTCCAAACAAGACAAATTTACTTTCGGTGAAAATTAACAAGTTCAAAAAAAGGTTCCAGACAAATTTACTTTTGGTACAAATTGACAAGTTCAAAGAAAGGTTCCAGACAAATTTACTTTCAGTGCAAATTGACAAGTTCAAAGAAAGATTCTAGACAAATTCCACTTCAAGCTGATTGACAAAGTGACTAGATTCCTAACAAATTAAAATAGACTACTTTTGATAAGAAGATCCGGACAAATTTCAAACTTCAGATTTTATTTTCCTAAGTTACCAAGACTACTGTTCAAATACTCTAATTAAATTATTGTTCAAAGTTACTGTTTATTTTACTTTTCCAAGTTCTATATAAATCATCATTCTGGTTTGTAGAGGGCACGTCCTAAGATAGCTAATTCTAGTTTTTTAGCAGATTCCTTGTAAACTCTCTCCCTGTAGATATATTTCCCACACCCTGCAAATTCTAGATAACGGAGGAGGTCACCGAAGAGATGGAGATCCTTCTTTTAAAAAGTCCACAAGCGGCCCAAGAAACCAAAAGTTATGGCCCAAGAATTCACCTCCCTTACAACATAAGAAACACACCAAAATATTACATACATAAGCAACTCAAGCAACTCCTAATGTCTCCAATGATACAAGCAATAGACCATTGGGAAACCACTATAGAGCAATCAATCGGGTCGATGACATTTAGAGCATCTCCTTCCAAAAGGACCAACCCAGAGGGAGTCACTAGGATCAAATGACTTCACCAAATGTTTTAAAAATTTCAACGTTGTGGTTTTTGGTTTTTACACATAGTAACCACCGTCACAATATTGACACTAACAGCCGCATCAGAATTAACCTTTACTAAATCAAAGGGAAGAGCTTCCCACACGTAATTTTTTTTAATGACATACCCTTTTACCCAAAATAAATCTAATAAAAAACTTGTAAGAGGTCAAAATTGCTCCCCCGATTCATTTTTAGGGTTGGAAGTTGGAACTGCATGCTTAGGCTTTGACGTGATTGGGGAAAAAGAGAAGAAAATGACATTGGATTTACCATGGTTCGGCCAATGGGGCTTACATTCACTTAGTCTTTTTTTACTCATTATTGGCCATTTTTACAATAGAGTGGGGATGCCTTTATGTAAGTTATATGGAAAATAAGGAGAGAAGTACACAAGTAACTTGGCCTAACTTAAATGGGTTAAGCCCTAATATACAATGTATTAACCTTTTTGAGCCCTAATACAATTTGATACCACACAAAACTGATTTAAAGAATAAATAAGATTAATAATAAAAGTACAAAACTTTTTTTTCTTTTTCTTTTTTCTTCTAAGAGTTGCAAATGAATTTAAAGCCAGACAACAAGTGACCGAGTCAGAGATTATTAGATTCGTTTCTAACACCGAGTCAACTCATAAACCTCTCTGACTTCAAATCATTCTCAGACAGTGTACCCGCCTTCTTATCCTAAAACCCTTTCACTCACTCTCTCACTCTCTCTCACTCTTTCTCAGCTTCAACAACTACTCCTACTCTTACCAAATGACTTCACTTTCTCTCCCAACAAAAATTTATCTCTACCCAAACAGCCCCTCCATCCAATTCCAATCCCAACAACACAGACCCCAGAAACTCACTTTCACCAGAAAGATAAAGATTATATGCTCAGCCACAGAGCAACCACAACAGCCACCACCACCACCCAAACAACCCAAGAAGAAGAAGAACGTTACAGAGGGTGAGAAAGGGGTTGACCCAGTTGGGTTCCTCACCAAGCACGGCATTTCCAATAAAGCCTTTGCTCAGTTTCTCCGTGAAAGGTATAATTACAAGATTATAACAGAAAAAAAGATAAGGAAAACAAGTAGAAAGTGAAAATGGTGTGTTTGGTTGGTAAGAAAGTGTGGGAAAGAGAAATAAAGTTGGGATTTTTATTTTATTTATTGTGATTATAGTGTGTTACATGTTTTAATTGAATTATGCAGACACATAAGATTGAATGAAAATAAGTAGAAATTGAAATGGTATGTTTGGTTGGTGAGAAAGTGTGGGAAGGAGAAGGAAAGTTGGAATCTTCTTTAACGTCATAATTTTATTTTTATATTGTGGTTATAGTGTGTTGCATGTTGTTTTAATTGAAGTATGTAGACATAGAAGAGAATGAAAATAAGTAGAAAGTGGAATGGTGTGTTTAGTTGATGAGAAAGTGTGGGAAAGAATAACTAAGTCAGGATTTTTTAAAAGTCATAATTTTGTCTTTTTATATTATGATTATAGTGCATTACATTGTGTTTTAATTGAAATATGCAGACATAAAGCAGTGAAGGACCTTAAAGATGAAATTTTCAACCGTCACATCAATCTCAGGGACATGGCTTCTGGGTTAGTCCTATCAAATTCAACTGCAACTTTTTTTTATCAATTTCCAGATTGTGAGTTCTAGTTTTGGTTTGATGAGAGGACTTGTATATTATTGAAATTCTAAGCTTATTATTGAAGAGGATCATGCTGAATATGTTGATGTCATGGTTCCGATTTGTATACCATTGTTTTTGGTATCTTTTGGGTTGTAAGGGACTCATGTGCTGATAACGTATTTGTGGGGATTGAGGTTTCTTGAGCTGAGTTGTGTTGTTCTTGGTTTTGTTGTCTAGATTTGAAATATTGGGTATGCATCGTCACATGGAACATCGGGTGGATTATATGGAATGGGCTCCAGGTTTGACTCTATGCTCAAATGTTTCCTCTCCTGCTTGACAGGATTCTCAAATGCTTGATTAACTTTCTGGCAAACTTTTAGCTCCAATATGTGTCTAATTCTGACCTAAATGGAAGTCCCTCACTATTACAAGATTTTAGTTATTATTATTATTATTATTTTTTTTTTTTCTGTATTACCTGATTTTCAAATTTCTTTCCTAATTATATGATAAAAAATAAATGGTCGAGACTTTTGAAATTAATCCTCACCTAAACTTTTCTCTTCTTCAGCTCAGTTCTTGAACTAGGATTGCCTTTTTTTGACCTGAAAGGCTGAAACATATGCTGACTCCCACCCTAATCCTATGTTTAGAATGAGTAGTTGTTACTAGTCACACGTTTTTTGGACCAAGATTGAAGCTTTGATACAATGGACATTAATTATCAATTTGATTTCCCTGTCAAATGGCCTGTTCTCCCCGGTTGGAATAGGCTGGTAAATTCCTTTCCTTAGAACCGTACTTGAGAGTTTCCTACCTCAATGTTTCCCCTAGAGCCAACTTCCATTTTGTCTGTTTATAAAAAATTAAAAAGGAAGTCTTCATTTTCTCTAAATTCCTGTTTGTCCTATGTTATGTGTATGTTAATCAAGCATGTTGAATACAGGTGCTCGCTATTGTGCACTGGTTGGTGATTTCAATGGCTGGTCACCAACAGAAAATTGTGCAAGAGAGGGTCATTTTGGCCATGATGATTTTGGATACTGGTTTATTATTCTCGAAGATAAGTTGAGGGAGGGAGAAAAACCAGATGAACTCTATTTTCAACAGTATAACTATGTTGATGACTATGATAAAGGTGACAGCGGTGTCACGATTGAAGAGATCTTCAAGAAATCAAATGATGACTACTGGGAACCTGGAGAAGACCGATTTGTTAAAAACCCTTTTGAGGTGCCAGCAAAGTTATATGAGCAAATCTTTGGTCCTAATGGACCACAAACTTTAGAGGAACTGGAAGAAATACCAGATCCAGAAACAAGATACAAGGCATGGAAAGAACAGCATAAAAATGACCCACCTAGTAACTTACCTCCTTATGATGTGATCGATAATGGAAAAGATTATGACTATTTTAATGTGGCTAGCAGTCCCGAATGGTTTAAGAAAATATTTGATAAAAAGCCTCCCTTGCAATACTGGTTAGAGACACGTAAAGGAAGGAAGGCATGGTTGAAAAAGTACACTCCAGGTATTCCTCATGGCAGCAAATACAGGGTCTATTTTAACACTCCTAGTGGACCGTTGGAACGAGTGCCTGCTTGGGCTACTTATGTGCAACCTGGTAATTGACATCTGCCAGAAGTCATTTGATCATTGTGTCTTTGTTGGGCAACAGGTCCTCTTGCATGATTTCTTGTCTCTTTAGCTTGTACAATTAAATATCAATTCATAAGTAATGAAGATATATTCATGAAGCAAATGACCCAAAACCGTATTGACAGTCTCCGTGCTATACATGTATGTATCTATGTATGTTTTGCATATATGTATATTTGCATCGATGTGTATATATATGAACTGATCTATGTATATGTTTCTGTATGGACTGCGCTTAAGGAGTAGTGTGATTCCTTTTAGGTTCTCCACTTCGCATAAACAGGGCTAGTAACTATGATTAATGCATACACAGGACATACATGGATTACTCTGCCTGCTTGTAACTCTAGTGGCTACCACTTTTTTTAGGAGTATTTTTCTAGCAATCATATGCTTTTCTTTATCCTTCTAATTATTTTACAAGTTTTGGCATGTTTATTACATTTACTTCATCTAAACTCTGTTGATTACATTCAGATGAAGATGGAAAGCAAGCTTCTGCGGTCCACTGGGAACCACCCCCTGAGTCTGCATACAAGTGGAAAAACACACCCCCGAAAGTTCCAAAGTCCTTGCGCATATATGAATGCCATGTTGGAATTAGTGGATCAGAGCCAAAAATATCTTCTTTTAATGAATTTACAGAGAAGGTAACTCCCTGATCTCTGCTTTATTAAAATATTCCCTTCAAAGGTATGGTATTAAATTTCTTCAGCTTTGCAACTATATTTTTCAATACAGGTCCTTCCGCATGTAAAAGAAGCTGGCTACAATGCAATCCAGTTGATTGGAGTCATTGAGCACAAAGATTATTTCACTGTTGGTTATAGAGTGAGTTAAACATTCTTTTCCCTTTTCCTTGACCATTGTAAGAATAAAAATTTTTCTAATAAATATCTTTAGAGTTCCCTAAATTGTGGACATTGGAATTCTTGCTGTCTTTTTTATATGATTAGCAGAAGCTTCTGATTGGTTAGTCTCTGTATTTACAAGAGTCCGATCCTTTTATGCAACTTGGTCTAGTATCCTGTTAATATTTCAACCTATTTTAACATTTTATATTGGACAAGCAATAAATAAAAATATGACAGGACAATAAGAAATAATGTCGAAAACAAAATTATAAGTGGGTGATAAAAATTGGTGCTGAAGTTTGGTTGCTGTAGTGACTTCTATTTTGTTTCAGTTTTATTGTTTATGATTATTTATGTAAGCAGTTATATCACATGCATGGTGGCCTATCTTCCTGTTTTCTGCTAGTTTTTGTAAGAACTTAGTTGATAACGATCTCTAGAACAGTCTTAATTTTAGAATTTGCTTTTATTATTTTCTTCTCATTCTTTGTTCTACTAAGTAAATTTTGTTATACCATTCTATGAATGTAATCAGACATCTCTGTCACAATGCAGGTAACTAATTTCTACGCTGTTAGCAGCCGATATGGCACTCCTGATGACTTCAAGCGCTTGGTTGATGAAGCACATGGTTGTCATTCTTTATCTGATGCCTTTTATTTTATTGATTCATTTTAAACATTTCATTGGTTCTTTTCATATGGCTGAATGAGTTTTGGCTCAGCTTAATTGCTTAAGTGAGGGTTACATCTTGCATTATAGTTCTTTTTTGTATTGTATTGTATCTTACAAGTGGTCTGAAGAAAAGAGATTAGGCAAAATGTTTAAAAAGATGGTTCTATGGATTTCTATAATTTATGACCATACACTGCTTAAATAAAAAGAAAAACATTTCACAAACACAAGTGGCACCAAATAAAATGAGAATTAAATAAACCTCTCGTCATGCAACATTTACCCATAAACACTATTTATATTTTTTACTTAAAAATATATATTTCTTAACAAAAATTTCAGCTCATTGTTTTTCATTTGTTGCTGATAATTAAGCTTACATATTGTTGATTACATCTTACTTTTTACAGGACTGGGACTGCTGGTTTTCTTAGACATTGTCCATTCCTACTCAGCTGCAGATGAGATGGTTGGACTGTCACTATTTGATGGATCAGATGACAGCTTCTTTCATACTGGTATATGCACAAACTCCTAATGCCTACTTTTATAATTGACAGTAGGTCTCTCTTCTGAGTTAGTCCTTTCTGCTTGCATTGTTGTTCTACTTAATCAGCTTGTCTGTGACCTGTCTCATATTATCGTGGGGGAAAAGATTTGAATTCTGTATGTATTTGTGCTGAGTGTCTTGGAAAACAGTCCTGAGGCGTGTGTTGTTATGCATTGGAGATAAGATGCATCAGGCTTTTCATAATGTGGCAGTCCCAGTCCATGAAGTGTTAGGCGTAAACCTCATTTGCTGAAGAGAAAATGCAGTCAAACCTTCAATATTCATTTTATGGCTTTTGTGGAATCATTTTGTAGCTAAAAGAGAGGGCTGTGAAACATAATATGTATCTATGGTCAGTCAGTTGCAGAGAGAGAGATGTCTGTGGGGACTAGAGAGGTCGGTATGTAACTGACTAGGGGAGAAAAGAGTCTTGGTCCTGTTAATGTGAGAACCCATCTTCTTTATTAGTAGGAGTATACATAAAGTCATAAGCAGAACCATCATAAAGAATAGAAACAAAGAGTTTAAAACCTTGCATGCATTGAGTTCTTTTTTATAATTTTTTTCCATAGAAGCTTCAATATATTTGCTTTGAAGGTTTGTGTAATGTTGTAACTGTTGGCCATGCAGTGTTTTGGGGAGCTGTATCCACTCATGACCCACATCTTTGGATAGCATATGATTATGAGCCAGTTTTCATCTTTTTTTTGCCATTTTAAAACAAGCACCTTTCACAATGTTTTTGTTGTACTATTGAAAGAGTCAAACTTGGTGCTATGAGCTTACAAACTGGTCAATTAACCTTTGTTCGTTAATTTAAATATCATTTACTCTGCATTCAACCTTTCCTACTTGAATAGGTAAACGAGGGCAGCACAAATACTGGGGTACCAGAATGTTCAAATATGGTGATCCTGATGTGCTGCATTTTCTTCTCTCAAACCTGAACTGGTAACTGCAAAAAAGAAACAGTCATTAAATATTTTGATTTTTAAAATTAGTGGACTTTCTTGGTTGCACCATTCTTCTTTTTGTACCTATCAGTCTGTGCGTATATATCTGCTGTTAGTTTATTTTTGGGGAACTGTGATAATTTCTCTCCTGGCCTGCCCCCTTTGGGTGGGTAATGTTGGTATTGCTAATTGCTTACACAATGATGTTTGAACAGGTGGATTGTGGAGTATCAAATTGATGGTTTGCAGTTCCATTCTCTCTCATCGATGATGTATACGCACAATGGTTTTGCTTCTTTTACTGGCGACTTGGAGGAGTAAGTCTTCTGTTGATAACTTTTTCATTTTCCACTTTTTTTTTTTCTTTTTATATATATATATATATATATAAGTAACTGAAAATTTGTATTGAAGAGAGAAAAATGGCAGTGTTCCCCATGTACACAGCAAGTTTAAATATCATCTAAAGTAACATATATCTGGAAATTCCTCCAAACTAGAAAAAGAGTGACCACTGAAAGCAGGCATCCAATCATACATAGAGCATAAAAAATCAGTTTTATCTGAACATTCAATCCCTTCAAATGTATGCTGGTTGCATTCTCTCCAAATAATCCATATGATGCATAATGGAATTGTCCCCCATAAGTCAGCACTACAATGTCTACCAAAGCTCCCTTTCCAACAAGCTAGCAGATCCAAAACCCTCTTAGGCATAACCCAATGGAGTGCAAATAAATAAAACATCAATGACCATAGATTTTAAGCAAGCAAGTGATCTATGGACTCCCCAATTATCTTGCACAGGCAGCACCACTCTACAATACAAATGTCTCCCTATCGAAGACAATCCATCATGAACTCACACGTGAGGGAGAGTGTTAGAATAATGATTAAGTTCACTCTTTCCTAATAGTTTAAACTTTTGGGACAAACAATAGTTTATCAAATACCATGTACTCAACCTCATGATTATTCTTTAATCCAGCCAGTTTCATTCTTTTGTCCCAGACAGTCATGGTTAAGGCTAGTTCACATGTTATTTGATGGTTGACTCCGTTCTATTGCAGATACTGTAATCAATATGTTGACAAGGATGCAATGTTATACCTCATTTTGGCAAATGAGATACTGCATGCTCTTCATCCAAATATAGTAACAATTGCGGAAGATGTAAGTATTCCTGTTCGCTTCTATTTCTTCCAAAAAACTTAAACAAAATCAATTGTCTTTTTCTCTTTCCTTCACTAATAAAAAATATATGCCAATTTCGTCATTTTTTCTTCTAAAGTAGTAGTATGGAATTTAAATGAAGCATGCAGCATCTGTTAATTGCAAGTGTGTGCAAAAGACATTAGGACAACACGAGTACGAAAGTTATTTTTTATTTGAGCAGCAGATATTATATTATTCTTTTATTACTAATTACAATTTAATTTCTTTACTATAGTAAATTAGATTATATTACTTTTGGCACCATTTGGTTTTTTGCTTTTTAATTGTTGAAGACAAACCTTTTTAGTCTTTTACATTTGCTTCAACTGGCATCTCCTCACCCTTAGGAATAAGGTGGAGTGTAAAGTCGTTGGTTTAAGACCCACTTAGTACATGTGTAATTTTTCAATCAAAGGAAAGTACAAGTAATAAAAGGAATTAATATGATCTCAGAAAAAAACAAAGAAAAGAAAAAATAAAAAGGGAAAGGCATGTTTTTTAACTCTTCCATTTGTCACCAGAAACTCTTTGGGATCATCATTAGAAACTTCGACTTGTGCCAACACAAGCCTTTCAACAAAGTTGGGTTGCAACATGTTTTTATATTTAGCTTGAGCCAGTTATTTATTTATTATTATTATAAGTATTCCTGACTACTAGAAAATGTCTTGCTTCATTAATGTTTGCCCATGATTTGAGTTGCAGTTAGTTTCTAAAATAGTATTATCCCTTTTTAAGATGCTGGGTACTTTTTTTGAAACCTTAGTGCTTGATTATTGATTGTTCATTTCTTGAGGCCTTTGCCTAATGGCAGAATATTTAGTTCTCTTCATTGTGTTTTCTGGCATTTTATGAAGTTTTCTTTTCTTTAATTTTATTTTCAGGCAACTTTTTATCCCGGATTGTGCGAGCCTACTTCTCAAGGTGGATTGGGATTTGATTATTATGTTAACCTTTCTGTGTCAGAGATGTGGTCATCTTTTCTTGAGAATGTCCCTGACCATGAATGGAGCATGAGTAAGGTTGTATTGCTTGATTCATATAGATCACTCTGAATCAAATAGGACTATGCTTTTTCGTTGTTAATTCTTTACTTATATCATTTTCTGTTCTATAATTCCAAATACTTATTGGGTAAGATTTATAATGCAGATTGTCAGCACGTTAATGGGCAATAAACAAAATGTAGATAAGATGCTTATGTATGCTGAAAATCACAATCAAGTAATCCTCCACTCTAATCTCTTCTTCCACACCTATAATTCTCTTAATATAGCACCAGAATTTATGTGATATAGTATTACTGCATCCTGCCTTTACAATCATTCATTTCAGTCAATATCCGGAGGACAGTCATTCGCAGAAATATTGTTTGGTGAAATCGGGGAGGATTCTCCTCGCTTGAAGGAATCATTGCTTAGAGGGTGTTCCTTACACAAAGTATGATATGTACTCACTTTCGTAGTACCTTTGCTTAATAACTTCAAATAAAAAATTTTAGGTCGTGGAATTCCTTTGTTCTTATTTACATTTTGCATATATTTCCTTCTCTATTTTTCCTTAGGCCACTTATTTGGACACCACAAAAAATGCTTTGATATAGGCTAGATTTTACTATCGAATGCAGTATTGGAAAAAGGCTTTGTGTTAATTTAAATAACAGACTGCCCACTTTTTAGATGTTAATACAACTTTTTCTTACTTAAAAA
>BKZX01032079.1:5783-17379 GCA_014362285.1 Fagus crenata
TTGAAACCACTTTTCAAAAATGATTTTCCTCATATAAGTCCTATTTGACATCGAAGGTTTAGGTAAGTCTTTCAATAGCACTAACCCTTCGTGTAAGCCCAAAAAGGCATTGAAACCACTTTTCAAAAATGATTTTCCTCATATAAGTCCTATTTGGCATCAAAGGTTTAGGTAAGTCTTTCAATAGCGCTAACGCTTCGTGTAAGCCCGAAAAGGCGTTGAAACCACTTTTCAAAACAATTTTCCTCATATAAGCCCTATTTGGCATCAAGGGTTTAGGTAAGTCTTTCAATAGTACTAACCCTTCATGTAAGCCCGAAAAGGCCTTGAAACCTTCCTTTTAGATTGTCTTGTTTCATTCATGTAAATCCTATGGTGGTGTCGAGATTCGAATAAGTCTTTCAATAGCATCAAATCCCGACCCCACGAGATCTTGACCTTTTCCTTAAAAATTCTTGTGTTGTTATCAATTGCATTTTGAATTAAACCTTATATTTATGTCAACCCGTATTTGTCATCCTCATTCATTTTCATGATGTATGTGTTGTGACTATGCCATGATTATTTGTTTGGATGTTTTACCATTTTATTGTCTTGATACTTTGCTTGTTTGTTTATCGCTTTGATATAAAATGTGATTAAAATACACTTTTCCATGAAAACTTTAAAAAGAGTAAACATGGTAATGTGGGCGTTAGAAACGAAGTTGGTGCAACCCAAGGGCTACGACTCGCCCTGGCTTTTGGGGCACCATGGTATGAGTCCTCTACACGGGGGCGTGGCTGGTACGTGCTTTCGTGTAGGGGATTCTACACGTTCTAACTCCCATAAGATCATGGTCTAAAATTCCCCAAAGTGTGAATTAATCATCCAAAACCCCGCCATTTGACGGACCGCTTTATCCTTGGAAATCAGGGGTAAAGAGATCCCGAATATGGCACCAAAAATATTAATTGTTTGTCCCGGCACTAGGCGTTAGGATTTCGAGTATATCCTACCACCGAAATGCCCGGAAATTTAAAAGATACAAAGATAAGGGATGGCGAAATAAAGAGTCTAATCAAAACCGAACGAAGTCACATTGCGTTTGCCATTTTTGGTATATCGCACGATGGAAATCGGGACATTTGTACATAATTAAAACCAACAAACCTAGGCTTAGTAAATAAAAGGGAACACTAGAAGGGAAGTAACCGTTTTCTTAAACGGATGTCGTGGGGTGCCTAACACCTTCCCCACGCATAAGCAAACCCCCAAACCTATCTCTGGTTCAAGACCACTTAGTTTTAGATGTCTAAATAAGATAAAATCTATTAGACATAGGTGCCCAATCACACCTTAAAATTTCCCATGGTTGGTGGCGACTCCAAATTTGTGCTCACACGCACACACGTACACAAGTTCCCACACACATACAACTCGTATCTCGAAACGGAAAAGAGATAGAGATCACACACAACACTCGCCAAATGGGGGTCGGTATCTAGGAAAAAATAAATCTAAATAAAATAAAAGAAAAGATAATTTTTCCGCCGGTGTCGACACTCTTCACTAGCATGTCGTCCACATACACTTCCACGTTTCTCTCTATTTGGTCGCGGAACATCTTGTTTACTAGTCTCTGGTAGGTGGCCCCAGCGTTTTTAAGACCAAAAGGCATTGCCTTGTAACAGAAAAAGCCCCTACTTGTGATGAAAGCCGTCTTCTCTTGGTCCTCTTCTGTCATTTGAATCTAATTATAGCCAGAGAAGGCATCCATAAAGCTAAGTAGCTTGTGTCCAGCTGTAGAATCCACTAGTTGATTTATTCTTGGAAGGGGATAGCTGTCCTTAGGACAGGCCTTGTTTAAATCCGTGAAGTCGACACACATTCGCCATTTTCCCGTGGACTTTTTGACCATTACCATGTTGGCGAGCCATTCTGGGTAGTAAACCTACCTTATGAAGCCTGCCGTCAATAACTTGTCTACCTCTTCCATTACAGCTGCGTTTCTTTCAAGGGCAAAAACCCGTCTCTTCTGTTTGACGGGGGATATAGAAGGGTTGACATTTAGCTTGTGGGCTATTACTTCGGTGTTGATGCCTGGCATGTCGTCATGGCTCCACGCGAAGACATCGGCATTTTCCCTCAAGAATCGCACTATCAAATCTCGTATCTCTTTTGTCATAGAGGTCCCTATCATTGTCGTCTTCTTTTCGTCGCCTTCTATCAGTACGATCTCTTCTAGCTCTTCAGTTGGTTCAGCAATATTTTGCCGCTCTTCCACGATCAGCGTTTGGTAGACCTGCTCTGTGCTTACAGAGGTTAAGTAACATTCTCTAGCCATTGCTTGATCTCCCTTCATTTCCCCTATACCATTCTCTGTTGGAAAACGAACTAGGAGGTGATATGTTGAGGTGACGGCTCGAAGGCGGTTTAGAGTAGGGCGTCCGTTATCACGTTATAGGTAGAAGGGCAATCTACTACTAAGAAGTCGACCTTCTTGGTTGCTTGTCTTGGGTAGGTACCTACGGTGATCTGAAGGGAAGTCACTCCAAGTGGATAGACACTGGTTCCTGCAAAACCGACTAATGGGGTTTCGATGGGTCGCAGCTGATCCTTACCAATTTTCATTTGCTAGAAGACCGTCAAGTATATGATGTCCGCAGAGCTGCCATTGTCGATCAAAACACGTCTTGTGGAATAGCCGACAATCTCTAACGTGACGGCCAATGCATCGTCATGAGGGTGGAAGACTTTGCGGGAATCTTCCTCTGTAAAGGTAATAGGAAGGTCTTCCAACCTCGGCCTCTTGTCGGTCTTCTGTGTTACCAGCACATTATGTATTTGGCGAGCATAGGCTTTTCATGAGGAACGGAAGGTTCCTCCTGCTGCCATTCCTCCGGTTATCACAGGCCCCTTGGGAACGACCTTCTTTTTTATCCCTTTCAACAAATCTCTATAATTTCGTTGCTTAATCAGCTCCTCGATTTGTCTCCTCAGGTCGTAACAATCCTCTCTGTTGTGGTTGTGATCCCTATGGAAAAGGCAATACTTATCTTTCGGCCTTTTATCGGGGTTCGTCATCAACTTGCCCGGTCACTTCAAAGCTGGGTCGTTTCTTATTTGCATGAAAATGTGATCTACAGGAGCGTTTAGAGGGGTAAAGTGGTTGAATCTCTCATTAAATCCCTTTCCACTCCTATCCTCTTGTCTCCTATTTCGGTTCTTCTATGCTTTGGGCCTTGTCTCATGGGACTCCGTTGGACGGTCGGCATATTCTCATTTTCTCTTCTTTCCTAAGGTTTGGTCTCGGGCTTGAAAGGCTTCCTCCCCGTTCATATGTCGTTGAGCCTCATACATCATCTCTGTCATAATGTTCGGTGGATCTTTATAGACCGAGAATAGAAAATCTCCCGATTGGAGGCCAGAAATGAATGCTGTCAATACCACTTTATCGTCTACCCCGTCAACCAACAACATTTCTTTATTGAACCTGGTGAGGTAAGATCTCAAGGTCTCGCCTTCCTTCTGCTTGACATTCAGGAGGTGTGTGGTAGGCTGTCCATACCGTTGTCCACCGATGAAATGGTTAAAAAACGAACGGCTAAGTTGAGCGAAGGACCCTACCGAGCCAGGCGTCAATTTTTTAAACCATATCCTAGCGGATCCCTTGAGGGTGGTCGGGAATGCACGACACATAATTTCGTCTGGGACCCCTTGAAGGCACATTATAGTTTTGAATGACTCCAGGTGGTCGAGGGGGTCTTTTGATCCATCAAAAGTTTCCAAAGAAGGCATTCGAAATTTAGATGGTAGGGAAAAGGATGTTACCGCTTTCGTGAAAGGGGAATCCGTTCTATGGACAAGATCGTCCAGATTTTTGGCCGCCCATCCTTTAAATTCGTCCTTCATCTCCCCCATCTGCTCCCTTATCACCTTCATTTCTTGTTCCCACTTAGCCGTTGATTCTTCAACGGTTATTCTCGTATTTTCGCCCTTCGTCTCGCCTTCTTGCTCTTGGCGTTGCTCTTGCTGTTGCTCTTGTTGGCGCTCTTGCTGACGCTCTTGTCGAGACTCAGCATCGCCTCTTTCCTTACTCTTTCCTTTGTCTTTTTTATTCCCCCTTTCAGTCTCGCGCTGCAGGAGTTTTTGGTTGAAGACCTGGTTTTGCCAAGTGAGTTCCTAAAGGTTGGCGGTGAGGTCTCGCACTTGCTTCTCCATCGCAGCCACCTCTGGAGACTGGCTACTGGAGGGGAGCAGTTGCGCGTTGATTTCCATCGATTGCGTTCTGACCATGCAGTCCTTTTGTATCGGTGCGGTGAAAGGCAAAGATGTGCGATTCCCACAGACGGCACCAACTGATGTTGCTGGAAAATCAGTGGACTGCAGTCAGTCGAGCCGTGGAATGGAAGACCTGCAAAAGGGAAGAAAGTGATCGGATCTGGCACCGGTTTGGGGCCAGCCTAGGAGGCTCCTATGCTTTTGTTAGTCGGAGTTGATCAGAAAAAGCTTCCCATTATAATTCAGTGTTCAAGTGTACTGTTAATACCTGAGAATAGGAGAGAGAATGGCCTTTTATGCCTTCTGGTCAGAACATGTGGCCTTCCAGACTCCGTTAGATCTGAGGACACGTGGTGAGTTGATGACCCTCCATCTGGAAGGTCGTTACTTGTTTGGAACGTAGTGCTGGGCGAGGTCATGAGGCTTCAACCCCCTAGATTCGCGTTGAAGAACACCTATGCGTGGTGAGGGATCAGCTCGGTGAGTTGTCTCGCCTGATAAAGGATGAGTCATAACTGGATGACTAAGCGATTATTTCGTAGTAGAAGAGCGTCAATCATTTTGAGGGATTGGACGGTCATCTTCTTAGAGTTAAAGGTCGGCATTCTTGACTTGGGAGAAGTTGATAAATATTCCCTTCAATGGGTAAGGGTAAAACCCATGGAAGATGAAGAGGCAAGGGGGAGATGAAGAGGCTTGCTTACTTTTATAAAGAAATCAATAAAAGACAATCAAATACCAAAGCTTATTGCCTTCCTTTTATTTAGAACAATTAATAAATGACATTAATTTCGGTATAAAACAATCAATAAATACATTTGTATTCGAAGAATAACGTCCAGCCAAGCACCAATCTGCTTTACCCTTTGATGTACATCATTGTAATTTCGATTTTTCATGTCCTTTTATTAGCAGATAAAAAGTCATTTTAATCATATTAATGTGAATTTGAAGTTAAAAAGCACTGATTTGGGTAGGAGATTAGGAAGTTTTAAAATGGAAATTAAAAACGGATAGTAGAATAAATATAGGTGTGATAAATGTGCACATTTTAACAACCAATAAATGTCATTGCCTTTGGTATAAAACCTACCATTACTTTGTATGTGAAGAGTTGGATACAATCATCATAGTGCTTTCCTTTGGTATAAAAAAATTATTAAAAGGGGGGGGGGGGGGGGGGGAGTGGAAGATGAAGAGGCCATGGGGAGAGAGAGCGTGAGAGATAGACGTGTGAGAGAGAGAGAGAATAAAATAGGGGGAAGGATGTGGAAATTTGTGGGAAGTAGAAGTCTGATGTGGCGGTATTTGAAAGAGGTTGGAAATTTTTTCTCTGCTTCGAGTTTTGATTTATATTATAAAATACTATAGATTACAGATTATAAATATAGATGCCTAACTACCAAAGTCAAATAGTTCATTAAAGAATACCATCATGGTGGTTGTAAGGAGGTGCTATAATGGTAAATATGCATACTTCCAAATAGTTTGGGGGTAGAGATCTCAAATTCGACCTGTTTTTGGAATAAATCTCACACCTCCGAGCATTGTCAACTAACCCTCTTATGGGACTGGAATAACGTGGTTCACCAGTTCTTTCCAGACCAACTGGTAAAATAGTACTATGAAATACTTCTATATAGGAAGTCACTCTCATCATCACACCCTCGTATCTTTATTGATTATAAAAAAGAAATAATAAATAAATAATCCATTAAAGAATTACTCTTTCTAGAACCCCAGCACTAGTATATGTCCTATAATATTTAAGCCGGCTATGATTTCTAGGAAACGACGAAAAATATTCTGACTCAAACTCAATCCTCCAAAAACCTTGACAAAATTTTGGATATTTCATGCCAAGTCTTCCAACTGTCTCCAAACTCTTTAATACCATTTTCTGTCTGTCAGTACCATGCTCTTCCTCCTCACTCCTCACCTTCTTCTCCTACACACACCATGTCCAAACCACCTCCAATATCACCAAGCCTCACATTCTTTCACACCCATCATCATCTCCAAATTTAGCTCAAAACATTCCAAGTTGTTAGGTTCATAAGCTCATACATACTTCTTAACATAAGTTCTGTAGTGCATTAAACAAGTGCTAAGTATAATAGCATTACATTATGGCGGCTGCTTTGGCCGGAGATGAACTTATAAGGTCCATGAGCAGCCGGAGGGCGAGTTTACAGTCATCCAGCAAGAGAAGCTGGGCGTCAACGAGCTTCCGCGAGGTGTGGACGGGGCAGGGCGACGTGTTTCAAAAGAGTGGAAGGGAAGATGAGGAGGAGGAGCTGAGGTGGGCGGCAATAGAGCAGCTTCCCACGTTTGATAGGTTGAGGAAAGGAATTCTGAAGCAGGTTTGGGATAATGGGAGAGTTGGTTATGAAGAGGTTGATGTTACCAATCTTGGCGTGCAAGGCAAGAAACAACTCATTGAGAGTATTCTCAAGGTTGTGGAAGAAGATAATGAAAAGCTCCTTCTTAGGCTAAGGGAGACGACTGATAGGTGAGTGTGACTCTTGTTTCGGTGTATGCTATAATTTTGGTTACATAATGTTTTAGTATGTGCCTTTCGTTTTTCCTCTTTTAATTAGTTGAATCAAAATTCTATTATTAATTTTGATTTTATATCTTCTAACAATCTTTTTTAATCGTTTGCTTTCAGGGTGGGAATTGACATTCCAAAGATTGAAGTCCGATTTGAGCATTTATCAATTGAAGGTGATGCATATGTTTGAACCAGGGCACTCCCAACTCTGCTGAACTCAACTTTGAATTCAATTGAGGTGTTTTTCTCTCCTATGCATTGTTTTTTTTTTTTTTTTGTCAATTATATTTATGCTATCTATCACAGAGGAATTACATAACAAAGTTTTATATGTTCCCATAATTTAATTTTGCTTCTTCTGTAATAATGTTATGTGGTAGGGTAGTCAAAGTTTCAATGCTGTAGTATAAGAATTTCTTGAAATTTGAGAAGAAATACTACTTCTCTCACTCTTTCTTCCTTACTTTTACACTGGAATTAGTTTCTAAGACTGATTTCACAGCCTGGTAAACAAAATGGCTAAATAATATCTGTTAATTTTTCAAAAAGTGATTAAGTATGTCAGAATGAAAATTCAAATAGAATGTACTACTTAACAGTGTGGGTCTGAGACGAGATATGAAACAAGCAATATCTGTTATAATTTCAGTTCAGTTGTCAATGCGTCACATAGAAAGTGTTCCATTTGTTGTCATCAATGCATCATAGTAGCAGTGTTGCTTCAATTTGTTTTACAGTTTGGTATATGTACTGACAAATGGTTTGGTTTTTAATTTGTTATGATAAATAGGCGGTTCTTGGGTTAATCAAGGTTTTGCCATCGAAGAAAAGGGTTGTCAAGATTCTACATGACGTGAGTGGAATAGTGAAGCCATCAAGGTATCGGATTATTGCAAAACTTATCATGTAGTTTGTCTCACTCTCCCCATACTTATTGATTGTTGAAACAATATGTAATTGAAAGAACCTTTAAATGAATTAGAATTAACTATTTAGTTTTGCTTCTCATGTGTAGCGTAAGGGCTAATTTATATACATTATTGAGCTTTTGAATTTCTAGTGAGTGTTTTGTTGATTTATTTGTTGGCTTTCTCCAGAATGACACTGCTTCTGGGACCTCCTGGATCAGGGAAAACTAACATTGCTGCAGGCACTTGCTGGGAAGAGGGACAAGGATCTCAGGGTATGTCTTTTCCTCCTCCCTCTCACTAGGACATTAACTGCCAATTTTTTTTTTTTCATATCTTGCATTATTCACATTATAATAGACTCTATGGTTTTGTTGTAAAAAACATCTATGGTTTTGCTAGATTCTATTTGAATACTGCAATGAGCAGGTAATGCTGCAAATTTTAGTATATAAAAAGTTCATGAAGTCTTGTTTGCTTATCCTTTCTGTCCTTTATGTCTGTTTTTTTTGACAAATTCCTGAAAATGTTTCTTAATACTACGTTTGCTATTATAAGTAAAATCACTTTAGAAAATGCTTCTGTGTACTATACTCATTACCAGGATATATCATACTATATTTTGTGCAATTTGTTTTATGTATTACTTACCGGCCTTGGGACGAGGAAACCAGAGAACAGGTTCCAAAAGCTTAGGAAGAAGGACATGACAATGGCAGCAATTTGGTGGCTAGGAGTAAGGGCTACAACCATCATCCCATACAATGTGAAGTATATAAAGCACATCAAGATGAAGAAGTAAAACCACAAGAACTTTTCAAGTCGCCAATGGAATCCAATCATTGAGTAAATGATAAGAGTGTAGACAAAAGTTTGGATGGCAACATAAATTGTCTCTACAGCCACCTGCAGGGCATAAGATATAAAATTAAAAATCATTCTTCTGATGTATTAATAAGAGTGGTTCTATTCTATCTTCTTTTACCTGAGCAAGTGCATAAGGCAAGGCTGAATACATTCCGGCTGCTCTTTCACGGTAGAAGACTGTTCTTTCTATTGCCACAACAGACTGCACTGCAGCGGTGTTGGTGCCTCCAAGGAAAAGAACAGCAGCATACATAGCCCCCAGCAGATTCAGCAAGTCTTGTTCCTTGTGCCTGTTGACATAATAGTTTGATCAATGAAGAAGCACAGAAATAGTGTACTCCATTCATTTTATGACTCTTAAAAATTCCTGCCCCTCTGGTTTCAGCCAGAGTGCACTGGAGGTGGGTCTGATGACCAGGTAGGTACAAGCCCACTGGCGTTTCACATTGCTGTTGCAATTTGCCACATGTTCATCTTCGGTGGCCGTTATGGTAGCAAAAGGTTTGTGCACATCCTCTACTTTATTTTTGCTGCCTTCTCCTTCCTCTTACAAAGTGATCTCTCCCCCCTCAATGGTTTTGCCTGCTGAAGCAAAGGTTAGTGAGTTGATTATTCAAGAGCCCCTAAGCTGGAATATGCCTTTAATCAGTAGTATGTTTATGGAGAGAGATGCAGCTCTTATAATAAGTTTTCCCTTGAGTTTCCGAAAGCCTCATGACTCTTTGATCTGGAATGGTAACAAAAAAGGTTTATTCTCAGTCAAAAGTGCTTATTACTTGCTCCAACAGAATGGCCGAGATCCGAATGCGGGTGAGTCCTCCTCAAGCTCTGCGAATAAACACTTATGGAAGTCTGTGTGGTCCCTCCATCTCCCTCGGAAAATCCAACTCTTCATCTGGAGAGCTTGCAGCAATGCTCTTCCCACTAAGAAGAATTTGTTTGAGAGAGGGATTATTTCATCTTCCACTTGTGTTATTTGTCTGGATGAGGAGGAATCTATTTTTCATATTCTGTGGGAATGTAAGTATGCTCAAGATACTTGGAATCTAAGCACATTGGGTTACTTAATTAATGCACCTTATTTGGGAGGTTTTGTCGATCTTTTTCTGAATGTTGCTCATGCTGGTCATTCAAGAGAGATAGCTTTATTTGCCACTATTGCCTGGCATCTGTGGAAGCATCGAAATGATATTCTACATGGTAAACTTACTGTTACTCCCCATGCCTTGGTGAATTCAGCCGTGTTATTTCTACAGGCTTTTGAGGATTCGGGCTTTAACAATAATGAGTGCCCTGTTACTAACTCAGCTTTCTCTGGTTCACCTGGCCTTCCCCAGTGGATTCCTCCTCCTCGGGGCCAATATAAATTAAATGTTGCAATGCATCACAATAAGTCCTCGGGGAAGGTGGGTCTTGGTGTGCTGATTCGGGATCAGGTGGGTTGGGTGGCAGCGGCTTGTGCAGAACCGATTCCATTAATATCTGATCCTTTCCTGCTGCACCCCCAAGCACTGCTACAAGCCTTGTTTTTTGCGAGAGATGCGGGGTTCTTTGATCTGAGTATTGAAGGGGAATGTAAGGCCTTAGTGTCAGTTCTGGATGATGTGTCTGATGATATTTCTCCTAGAGCTCTAATTACAGATGATATTCGCCACGTACTTTCTGCTTTTAGGCATGTTAGTTTTTCTTTAAGCGGTCATCTTTGTAATCGGGCGGCTGGGAAGTTAGCTCAGGTGGCTTCTTCTCAAGCTACTCCCTTAGTTTGGCTGGAGGCTTGTCCCCAGGTCATTCTAAACATTGTAAATTCGGAAGCTTTATAGTTCTTAATAAAATCTCTATCGCTTAAAGTCAAAATATATATATATAAATTTGGCACTCTCAGCTCCTAAATTTAGTATTTTCATATATTAGTTTGTGACTAAAATTCCTGAGTTGATAGTTATGCGCCTGCAGGCTCACAACTTCACAAGGCAACTCTGACTGCACGAAATGTTTTCTTCTTCTAATGGTCAATTCTGGTGGGCCACCAACTTCTCTACGCTACACGTAAGAAAATCTTCCAAACCAGTGATTCACATTCTCATATGCCAAATTTTAACTCTTTATCCCATGATTATTCAGCCATGAAAAAAAAAAAAAATGGTTCTTGTTGTTATCTATTGGGATATGCTAGGATGGCCCCGGCCCAAAAAAAAAAAAACTCTAGGCTCTTAGGAAGAAGTTCCTGAAAAAATATATTTATCCTCCTTAAAATAGGTCTTGTCCATGCCCCAATGGGCCCAACCCATACTAAAGTAATATTATTGTCTCCCACCACTCATGTTAATAATAGCTGGTTTTTTTTTTTTTTTTTTTTTTTTTTTTTGGTTTTTTTTTTTATAAAAGCTAGTTTGAATTTGAAAAAATAGTTTATTTTTTTTATTTATTTTTTTTTTTTTTTTTGCTAAAAGATAAGAAAATATTTATTCAAAGCACAAAGGCTAGCAGAACAAAAAACACAAAGAATACAAAACAAAGAATATATATATATATATATATATATATTAAAGCAAAAGACGTTGTCATCTTTCTACCATGTGGCATCTAAGGCAACGTCTTCTGCTTGCCATGTATCCGTTTTTTTTTTTTTTTTTTTTTTTAAATACATCATTAATAAATTAAATACCAACTATCCCATAATAAAAATAACACAATTAATAAATTAAATATCCACTATCCCATAATAAAAACTACACCATTAATAAATTAAATAGCCACTACCCAATTATATGCTCCAATTAAAGCCAAATATATTAAACACAAGATATGTTATTTCAAATATGCATTTAAATTATAACTTGGGCATTCATTCCACTGGTCATTTCTCTCTTCAAAAAGTCTCATCCCTCTGTGAGGATGAGGGCGTGGGTTCAATTCCTATGTTAAACCCTTTTACTTTCTTTTTTTTTTTTTTAATTTTTTTAGGAGCAGAGGGAATAACATCTTAATATATATATATTTTTTT
>BKZX01032080.1:0-13447 GCA_014362285.1 Fagus crenata
ATAAAACTCCAAGTTAGTCCCAGCATTAAACATACTTCCATCTACTCTCACCAACCACATTCATGTCTTAAGTTAAAAACTAAGCTTAAATCTGAAATACAAAATTTTGTTTTAGGTGTTTTTGGTGTGTGATAGCATAGATCTCTCTCTCTCTCTCTCACACACACACACACCACCTTTTTCATTTTTCCCCATATCACTTGTATTTTATTTATCAATTGTTGTTAAGTCATTAATGAAAAGTGCATTTTTTTTATTTGATATCTCCATTATGGTTAGAGAGTTTTCGATTGGTCTCTCACAGTGCACCAATAATGTTTGAGACTGTAAGGCCAAGAAGTGACTTTTGGGTTCTGACTCTCTTATTTTTAACTAGGGACTTGCGAGGCCCCTTTGCTAGCCAACCTATTGAGTATTGACACAAAAACTCAACTCTCGCCAGATAGGCCTAAGACAAACTGTCCATGGCTGCCCCTAAAGGAACCTGCAATCCAAAGTGTAATCTCACGAAAGCCCTTTTCCTAGAGGAGGTTAAGCCCCTATCGATAAGCCCAAATCTCAGCTTGAATGCTAGAAATTTAAGCCAAGAGAGAACCCAAAAGCCAGTTTCCTTCGGGATCCTGCAATATACCCTTAGACAAGAAAATTCCTGGAGAGTCCTTGGAACTCCCATCAGCATTATGAGTAACAAATGGGTGGGAATCTGGTTTCCAAGCAATAAACTGGAGAAATTTTGATTTCGGATTCTAACGTGTTCTGGTACTCAAATAAAAAAAATTATGTAGCATGGTTAATAATAATGACCTGAACTTGATGTTGGGTTATTTCAAAAAAATTAGAGAATGCCGACCTAACCAAATGCTCCACAGAGCTAATATGAACAAAAATGACCATGGAACTAACTGGACATCATTTTTATTTAAAACATTAGACTTACATCAGCAATAAATGTTAGAATTAATAAAATCAAGCTCCTATTGAGGGATGCTAATAGACATCCAGATGGATCTAGCAAAGCTAAAATCACAAAGAATGTGAATGGCGGTTTCAATGAGACCACACCTAGGACAAGGTAGGTCCCCATTTGGAATAAGCCATGAAATAAAATGAGGCAACCAAAAATTAAAAACGAAAAAAGAAGAAGAAAATAAGGGAAACACTTAGGTCCCATGTTAGGAACCCGAATTGTTCCTACTCTTCATTGCTAAATCAATGATCAATTCGAGATGATCAATCTCCAAGAACAAGAATATCTAAGCAATCTAAGAAATTACACTAAGAAAGCTAGAGAGTAAACTAAGGGATTCTCATTCATATTGGATAATTGGATAAAATGTGCATTAATGCACTATAAGTATTTATAGATTCGGCTATGCATGGCTTTTGTGCATACTAGCATCCCATTGGCCAATCCCTAACAAACACCCTATTGGCTATTCTAGAACAAGCACCCTATTGGTGGATCTAGATCATAACCGCCTAGGTACAACTCTCACTAAACACCAACAACCTATGTACAACTAGCGGTAGCATAACTTGTAACCAACTATGTACAATCCCCTAATGCACAATCTAATAGGCTAGGTATAAGCCTTTAATAGCTTGTACATTAAAATGTAACTAAAGGAGTACAATGCATGAATTAAAGCAATACAAGATAGGTAGACTCAAGGCCACTAATTTGAGGGTCTTAACATCCCGCCATTGGATTTTTGTTGATTTTGATAAAATTTGTATATTTTGTGGTAAATATTGTTTCCGTATTAGTAAATGTGTGTTTATTCTTGTAAAAATAAAATGTGTGAATTCTGGTAGAATTTGTGATATTTGTGATAAAGTTAACTTTACTACAAAACTATACACATTTTACAATACCCTGACAGACATTTATCAAAACACACATAACATTTTATTAATACACACACAAATATTACAAATTTTGGCACGTTTGACAGAAAGGTCCCACAGTGGGACCTAAGAATTTCCAAGAAAATAAACATAAGTAAGTTACAAAACTGTTAAACACCTACGGGGTATTTGGGGGTGGTGGGTTCATTGGTTTTGGTGTAACATAAACTTGGAAGTCAAAGGTTCAAGCCACCACACTATTGGCTAATGGGGTTTCTAGAGTGTGTCATGGGATAAGAGTAAATTTAGTTTGGTTAAAGATTGTGATACCACTTCCTCTAATACAATTAAATAAATAAAAAGTGACAAGGCTATTTTATTTTTTTGATAATGTTAAGAGAAATATCATTAAAGGGAAAAACCAAGCATATCTCTTTTTTTAAAACTGTGATGTTGACTTACAACCAAAATGTAGTGGGATCCACGCAATTTGTTGTTGTTTGGCTATGTGATTTTAAAACAAATCTTAAAAATCATGTCCTCAGTTTACTATGCATATGGGTTTTTAGAGATCCCCTTTTACGTGTTTTCAGAGTTGTGTTTTAGTTTCTAAAAAGGACCAATGACATTCATGTAAATCATAAGAACTATGCTTCAAACCCTAATATATTCTTTTTAGTCAAATGAAAAGCCCCCTAAGAAGTAGGCTTCAAACATAAGGTATGTTCTTAAGGGAAATTATACTTTTTAGTGCAGCAAAATGTTTTTCGAATCATATTAAAAAACACAACCAAATGCTGAAAAATAAATAAATAAATAAATTTCAATTAAAATCATTTTCCATTGAAAAACATTTTATTCCAAAACAAATGCAATCTAAATTAGACCATTTACAAATTAGAATTTGGCTAGAGTATGATTTTTTTGGTACTCAAAGAGTGTCTCAACAATTAAACACAACAACAACAACAATAGAAAAGCCATTAAGAAATCTATTATTTATTTTTATTTTTTGGGTAAAATGCATGTACAGCTCCTGAACTTTTAGGAGGTTGCACATAGACCTCTTGCTCTTTGTTTTTAATCAATTTACTGCTTAATCTTTAAGGAAAAGCCAAATAGCATCTTCTATTTAATTATCATCAAAATTCCCACTAAGTACTCACGTGACATGCACGTGTCTTATAAAAAACCCAAATTATCATAAACTTTAGCTTAGTATTGGATCTGTTGATCAATCCTCTTAAAGTTTATTATTAAATGTAATGCATCAGATCGACTTTATCCTTCTTTAACCCACAACTACCACTTTGCTTGGAGAACTCCTATTATGATTCGCTATGAGAAGGCGTTAATCAAATTGGAATTCACAGCGAACTGCGCAAGTGAAGTTAGGACCACCGGGGAGAGAGTGATGTGGAGATCGATGATCAAGAAGAGTAGTGAGTTAGAGATGAAGCAAAAGGACTCGACGAGGTTGGCGAGGCACAGAACAAGGTGCACCGGGAAGCAAGCTCGGCAAGGAGAACCAAACGCGGCCCAACGATAGGAGGAGGGCGAGGAAGTCCCACGTCTGCTCTGACTCTCTACTGGTGGTGGTGAGGTTGAGTTCCGAAGCTGAGTCAGCAAGGCGATTTCCAAATTCAGAACCCCCTTTCTCTTTCATCTTTATCCTTTTTTTCTTTCCATTCTTATTCGATTCTTTATAAGAAACCAAGAACTTTTGTTTCAATTCTTTATTTGAAGCTCTGAATATTGATTTGCGATTTGCTACTCTATTCAAAAAAGCTTCGGTTTTACATTATAGTATAGATATAGATTATTACATGCAATATAATGGATGAATATATAATCATTACCTCATCAACTAATCAATAATAAAGGCATACATAATTTTTTTTTTTTTTTTAAATATATAAATGTCATCTCATTATAATCATTCCATGAACTCAGGACCCCAGATGGATGACTACTAGCTGGTACTGGTAGTAAGATTTACTATGACTAAGAAACGTGCCAATCTTCTAGAATTTTTTATTTGTTTCAGTTAATTTCTTGGTAGGGATTTGAATTGTTATTTTTTGATAATGAAAGATTTGTCACAAAAGCAACCCCCGTCCAGCTTGTAACCTGGATGGATATTTTAAGTGTATAAAAACTATAATTAGCAAACCGCTAGTTTGATCTGCAAAATATTAGGAAATACATTTGAGACTTCATTTGTTTCTGCATAAGAAAATGTTTTTAACGGATTTCTTATTTTAAGCTATTTGTTTGCAATTCAGGATATATTCATTAATTTTTTTTAAGCATTTAGCTCCTACTAAAAATTTGTACCCAATTTGTTCTGATCTACTGAGGATAGAACACATTACCCATTGCTGAGACTAATTTTTTCAAAAGGCCCCAGACAAAGGAAGCTCGGTTATTCTAGGTCCATTATTTATTTTTTTTACTTCACATGGCCCAAGCCCATATGATTTTTATTGGAGGAAATAATCAATCTCCTCTTATTTCGGTATCTTTGCATATCCCTTATAATTAGGCAATCTGTTATTTAGGCATATTTTCTGTATTCTGCAGATTTTCTGTATTCTGCAGATTTTCTGTATTCTGTCCATATTTGCCTCACGGCACTTCTTTGTAACATTTGTATATATATGAAACAATACACAAAGGCTAGGTTAAGCCTGACAGAAAATTCACATGGTATCAGAGCCTCTCCGTGAGGCCTAATTTTTTTTTTTCTTCCGTAGCTTCAGTGGGTTACCATGGCAGCAGAGGCAGTTTCATCTACAAACACCTCTCAGTCACATGGAACCACTCATGTAACTCTTGATCCGATGTCTCCATACTTCCTTCAGTCCTCGGACAATCCCGGAACGATACTTGTGTCGTGTCCCCTTAATGGAGATAATTATCCAACTTGGCGACGAGCGATGATCAATGCTCTCCGTGCCAAAAACAAATTGGGTCTCGTTGATGGATCAATAACACGACCACAATCTTCTTCACCAGATGGCGCTGCCTGGTTGAAGTGCAATTCAATGGTAATTTCATGGCTCTTTAATTCCTTGGTTCCAGATCTACATGACAGTGTCGCCTATGCCGACACCGCTCAAGAGATGTGGGCTGACCTTGAAGAACGATTTTGTCAAGGTAACGCTCCAAGGGTTCACGAGTTGAAACGCGATCTTGCCTTGATGCGGCAAGACCATCTATCTGTAGCAGCTTATTATACCAAGATGAAGGGTATTTGGGATGCACTCAGCAACTATTCAACCATTCCTCAATGCACCTGTGGTACTGCCAAGGAGTTCATACTTGAGCGTGACAAGGAGAAAGTTCATCAATTCCTCATGGGACTTACTGATGCTTTCCACATGGTTCGGTCACAAATACTCAACACCGAACCCCTACCTAGCCTAAACAAAGTTTATGCCCTTGTCACACGTGAAGAGAAGCAACTCCAAGTGAATGCCTCCCGAACTCCCATAATTGATGCTGCTGCTCTTCATGCCGCCAATGCTTCTCCATGGACAACAAGGGGTACCACTAAATCCAAGGACCGTTGTGCTCACTGCAAAAAGCTTGGACATACTAAAAACAAGTGCTTTGCATTAGTGGGATACCCTCCTAATTGGCAACCTCGTGGGACCTCTGACCGTAACATCACCCAATCTTGTGGTGGTGGTCACACAGCCCAAGCCCATGCCGTGAGCTCCATACCCACTGATACAGCAGATTCATCTCCTATTGCCGGGCTTAATATGACTCAGTATGGTCAACTCCTTTCCCTTCTTGATGGTGAGAAATTCAACAACCAAATTCATCTTGCTGGTAAGGCTACTCACCCTTGTCTCTCTGCCACTGATTGGGTTGTGGACAGTGGAGCCTCTGACCACATGACAGCCACTGAATCACATCTTTCTCATATCCAACAAGCATCCATGTCATTGCCTGTGAATTTGCCTAATGGCTCATCTCTCCCTATTTCCAGCATAGGCCAGGCCACACTGTCACCCAATATCTTTCTTGATAAAGTCTTCTATATTCCTGGATTTACATGCAATTTACTATCTGTCAGTCAAATAACCCAACAATTAAATTGTGTTGTGATGTTCTTTCCCACTTTCTGTATTTTTCAGGACCTAGCCTCGAGGAAACTGATTGGAACGGGTGAGATGAGAAATGGGATCTATTACTTCAAGCCATTGCGGCCTCCCTTTGCATCACCTGCTACCCGAGTTCCACCACGTGCTCTTTGGCACCAAAGACTCGGCCACATCTCCTTCCATCGTTTGTCTCTTATTCCAAATATATCAATGTCTAGTTTGAATAAATCCAATGAATGTTGTGATGTTTGTCATCGTGCTAAACAAGCACGCCTATCATTTCCAATAAGTAATACTAGAAGTGATTCTCCATTTATTTTAATTCATTGTGATATTTGGGGACCATATCGCACTCCATCTCATTCTAGAGCTCATTTTTTTCTCACTATTGTGGATGACCACTCACGGGCCACTTGGGTGTATTTGATGCGTCACAAATCTGAAACTTATCATTACTTAACACTCTTTTGTGCAATGGTTAAAACTCAATTTAAATGCACGGTGCAACAAGTACGTAGTGACCATGGATCTGAATTTATATCAAATCCCATGCAAACTTATTTTCAACAAAATGGAATTGTTCACCAATTGTCTTGCGTTGACACTCCTCAACAAAATGGTGTTGTCGAACGCAAACATCGTCACTTGTTGGAAGTTGCCCGTGCACTTAGATTTCAAGCACACCTACCCATCTCATTCTGGGGGGAGTGTATTCTCACTGCTGCATATTTAATCAATTACACTCCTACACCATTATTATTAGGAAAAACTCCATATGAACTCCTATTCCACTCCTCACCATCATACTCTCATATTCGTGTATTTGGTTGTTTATGTTATGCCCATGACCATCCCAAACATCGAGATAAATTTGGCTCACGTGCTCAGCGTTGTGTGTTTATTGGTTATCCTTTTGGTCAAAAAGGGTACCGTGTGTTTAACCTTACTACAAAGCGCATTTTCACTTCTAGAGATGTTCACTTTTATGAAACTCAATTTCCATTTCAAATGAGTTCATCCTCTCCCATCTCTAGTGCCCATCCAGTGGTCCCTCTTCCAGTCTCTGATGACCCTCTCTCTCATCCTCCTTCCATTGATCATACAAATATATCACCTCCGTCAACCGAACCCAACTCTGACCCCACTTTGGTGTCTACTCCGGTCACTCTCACTGAACCACCTCCCCGTCGTCCAACCCGTGACCGGCGTTGTCCTGCCTACCTTACAGATTATGTTTGTCCTACTTTACAGGTTCCAACCAACTCTCCATCCCCGCTCCAAGAAGCTTCCTCAGGTAACGCCTCAGGTAACCCCTATCCCCTTACCAACTTTGTCTCTTATAACCGTTATAACTCACCCCATATGGTTTTTCTTACTGCTCTCACTTCCCATGATGAGCCTAAGACCTATTCACAGGCAGTCCGTGATCCTAGATGGCGTGAGGCCATGTCTAAAGAAATTACTGCCCTTGAACACAACAATACTTGGACTTTGGAACCTCTTCCTCCTGGCAAGAAGCCCATTGGTTGTAAGTGGATTTATAAGATTAAATATCATGCTAATGGTACCATTGAGCGTTTCAAGGCCCGTCTTGTGGCCAAAGGATACACTCAAGTGGAAGGACTTGACTTTCATGAGACCTATGCACCTGTGGCTAAATTAGTCACTGTTCGTTGTCTCTTAGCCGTTGCTGCTGTTAAACATTGGGAATTGCATCAATTGGATGTTCATAATGCCTTCCTTCATGGTGATCTTCATGAGGAGGTCTTTATGACTGTTCCCCCTGGCTTTGCTAAACCTGGTGACAACCGCCTTTGTCGACTTCGTAAGTCACTCTATGGCCTTAAACAAGCCCCTCGCCAGTGGTTTGCCAAATTCTCTACTGCTCTTTTGAAGTTTGGTTTTCAACAATCTGCTGCTGACCATTCCTTGTTTACCATGCACAAGGACTCCGCCTTCCTAGCTGTCCTTGTTTATGTTGATGATCTCATTGTCACTGGTAATGATTCAACACTCTGTTGCTCTCTCAAAAAATATCTTGATGATTGCTTCCATATCAAGGATCTTGGTCGCCTTAAGTACTTCCTTGGCATTGAGGTAGCTCGTTCTCCTACTGGTATCTCTCTCTGTCAACGTAAGTACACTTTGGACATTTTGAATGAATCAGGTATGCTTGGTGCTAAACCCATCTCCTTCCCTATGGAGCAACACCACCACCTCTCAACTGATACTGGAGCACCAGTTGAGGACCCAGCTCAGTATTGTCGCCTTGTTGGGCGTCTCATTTACCTCACCATTACACGTCCAGACATCACCTACTCAGTGCATATCCTCAGTCAGTTCATGCACGACCCTCGCCAAGGTCACTTGGATGCTGCCATGCGTGTTCTCCGTTATCTGAAGTCTAGTCCTGGCCAAGGCCTTTTCCTCTCCTCCTCTAGTGACTTGACTCTTCAGGCTTATTGTGACTCTGACTGGGCTGGTTGTCCCATGACCCGTCGGTCTACCACTGGCTACTTCACTCAGCTTGGCTCCTCTCCTTTGTCTTGGAAAACGAAAAAGCAGGTAACTGTCTCACGCTCCTCTGCTGAGGCTGAATATCGCTCTATGGCTGCTGCCACTAGTGAACTCCTTTGGCTACGCAGCCTTCTACGCACTCTTGGGGTCTCTCATCCTCAACCAATGTTGTTATACTGTGACAATCAAGCAGCTCTCCATATCGCTGCCAATCCGGTCTTCCATGAACGAACGAAGCACATTGAAATTGATTGCCACTTTGTTCGTGAACGTCTCCAATCTCGTGACCTTGTCACCTCCTTTGTACACAGTCATCTGCAGTTAGCGGACATTTTCACCAAGGCCTTGGGTCGTCAAGCCTTTCAGTCTATCTTAAACAAGTTAGGCATTTTTGACCTCCATGCTCCAACTTGAGGGGGAGTATTGGAGGAAATAATCAATCTCCTCTTATTTCGGTATCTTTGCATATCCCTTATAATTAGGCAATCTGTTATTTAGGCATATTTTCTGTATTCTGCAGATTTTCTGTATTCTGTCCATATTTGCCTCACGGCACTTCTTTGTAACATTTGTATATATATGAAACAATACACAAAGGCTAGGTTAAGCCTGACAGAAAATTCACAATTTTATTGGGAATTTTATAAGAGAATAGTTTGTAGGGCAAGATTGGACCCATTTGAGTTTACCCATAGGCCTACAAAATGGACTTTGCAAAGTGAGCTTGGTACACATGCAAAATCCATGAAGCTTATGAAAAAGCATATAAGCGAGTCACAAAATTAGAAAATAATGTCCCATTGAGCTGTTATAAACTTATAGTTGTCAAAATCTCATATTTAAGCACAAAAAGCATTACAAGAAATAGTCTGATCTCATTTCATACTATCTGACCCAATCTCTCAAATTTAGTAGGTCCTTAAAAGGATAATCCTTCCAGAAAAAACTAGGTGCAGTTGATTTGGTTCACTGAGCTTTTCAATTTTATCATTAAACTCAACTTTTGCATTACTCGAAAAAGGGTTCAATGCTTTAGGATTCCATGCTTTCAAAAATCCAGCAACCAAAACTTTGCCTATTGTCTAAGACGATTTTTTTCGTCCCCTCAACAGTTCAACCCTCAATAAAACTCCAAGTTAGTCCCAGCATTAAACATACTTCCATCTACTCTCACCAACCACATTCATGTCTTAAGTTAAAAACTAAGCTTAAATCTGAAATACAAAATTTTGTTTTAGGTGTTTTTGGTGTGTGATAGCATAGATCTCTCTCTCTCTCTCTCACACACACACACACCACCTTTTTCATTTTTCCCCATATCACTTGTATTTTATTTATCAATTGTTGTTAAGTCATTAATGAAAAGTGCATTTTTTTTATTTGATATCTCCATTATGGTTAGAGAGTTTTCGATTGGTCTCTCACAGTGCACCAATAATGTTTGAGACTGTAAGGCCAAGAAGTGACTTTTGGGTTCTGACTCTCTTATTTTTAACTAGGGACTTGCGAGGCCCCTTTGCTAGCCAACCTATTGAGTATTGACACAAAAACTCAACTCTCGCCAGATAGGCCTAAGACAAACTGTCCATGGCTGCCCCTAAAGGAACCTGCAATCCAAAGTGTAATCTCACGAAAGCCCTTTTCCTAGAGGAGGTTAAGCCCCTATCGATAAGCCCAAATCTCAGCTTGAATGCTAGAAATTTAAGCCAAGAGAGAACCCAAAAGCCAGTTTCCTTCGGGATCCTGCAATATACCCTTAGACAAGAAAATTCCTGGAGAGTCCTTGGAACTCCCATCAGCATTATGAGTAACAAATGGGTGGGAATCTGGTTTCCAAGCAATAAACTGGAGAAATTTTGATTTCGGATTCTAACGTGTTCTGGTACTCAAATAAAAAAAATTATGTAGCATGGTTAATAATAATGACCTGAACTTGATGTTGGGTTATTTCAAAAAAATTAGAGAATGCCGACCTAACCAAATGCTCCACAGAGCTAATATGAACAAAAATGACCATGGAACTAACTGGACATCATTTTTATTTAAAACATTAGACTTACATCAGCAATAAATGTTAGAATTAATAAAATCAAGCTCCTATTGAGGGATGCTAATAGACATCCAGATGGATCTAGCAAAGCTAAAATCACAAAGAATGTGAATGGCGGTTTCAATGAGACCACACCTAGGACAAGGTAGGTCCCCATTTGGAATAAGCCATGAAATAAAATGAGGCAACCAAAAATTAAAAACGAAAAAAGAAGAAGAAAATAAGGGAAACACTTAGGTCCCATGTTAGGAACCCGAATTGTTCCTACTCTTCATTGCTAAATCAATGATCAATTCGAGATGATCAATCTCCAAGAACAAGAATATCTAAGCAATCTAAGAAATTACACTAAGAAAGCTAGAGAGTAAACTAAGGGATTCTCATTCATATTGGATAATTGGATAAAATGTGCATTAATGCACTATAAGTATTTATAGATTCGGCTATGCATGGCTTTTGTGCATACTAGCATCCCATTGGCCAATCCCTAACAAACACCCTATTGGCTATTCTAGAACAAGCACCCTATTGGTGGATCTAGATCATAACCGCCTAGGTACAACTCTCACTAAACACCAACAACCTATGTACAACTAGCGGTAGCATAACTTGTAACCAACTATGTACAATCCCCTAATGCACAATCTAATAGGCTAGGTATAAGCCTTTAATAGCTTGTACATTAAAATGTAACTAAAGGAGTACAATGCATGAATTAAAGCAATACAAGATAGGTAGACTCAAGGCCACTAATTTGAGGGTCTTAACATCCCGCCATTGGATTTTTGTTGATTTTGATAAAATTTGTATATTTTGTGGTAAATATTGTTTCCGTATTAGTAAATGTGTGTTTATTCTTGTAAAAATAAAATGTGTGAATTCTGGTAGAATTTGTGATATTTGTGATAAAGTTAACTTTACTACAAAACTATACACATTTTACAATACCCTGACAGACATTTATCAAAACACACATAACATTTTATTAATACACACACAAATATTACAAATTTTGGCACGTTTGACAGAAAGGTCCCACAGTGGGACCTAAGAATTTCCAAGAAAATAAACATAAGTAAGTTACAAAACTGTTAAACACCTACGGGGTATTTGGGGGTGGTGGGTTCATTGGTTTTGGTGTAACATAAACTTGGAAGTCAAAGGTTCAAGCCACCACACTATTGGCTAATGGGGTTTCTAGAGTGTGTCATGGGATAAGAGTAAATTTAGTTTGGTTAAAGATTGTGATACCACTTCCTCTAATACAATTAAATAAATAAAAAGTGACAAGGCTATTTTATTTTTTTGATAATGTTAAGAGAAATATCATTAAAGGGAAAAACCAAGCATATCTCTTTTTTTAAAACTGTGATGTTGACTTACAACCAAAATGTAGTGGGATCCACGCAATTTGTTGTTGTTTGGCTATGTGATTTTAAAACAAATCTTAAAAATCATGTCCTCAGTTTACTATGCATATGGGTTTTTAGAGATCCCCTTTTACGTGTTTTCAGAGTTGTGTTTTAGTTTCTAAAAAGGACCAATGACATTCATGTAAATCATAAGAACTATGCTTCAAACCCTAATATATTCTTTTTAGTCAAATGAAAAGCCCCCTAAGAAGTAGGCTTCAAACATAAGGTATGTTCTTAAGGGAAATTATACTTTTTAGTGCAGCAAAATGTTTTTCGAATCATATTAAAAAACACAACCAAATGCTGAAAAATAAATAAATAAATAAATTTCAATTAAAATCATTTTCCATTGAAAAACATTTTATTCCAAAACAAATGCAATCTAAATTAGACCATTTACAAATTAGAATTTGGCTAGAGTATGATTTTTTTGGTACTCAAAGAGTGTCTCAACAATTAAACACAACAACAACAACAATAGAAAAGCCATTAAGAAATCTATTATTTATTTTTATTTTTTGGGTAAAATGCATGTACAGCTCCTGAACTTTTAGGAGGTTGCACATAGACCTCTTGCTCTTTGTTTTTAATCAATTTACTGCTTAATCTTTAAGGAAAAGCCAAATAGCATCTTCTATTTAATTATCATCAAAATTCCCACTAAGTACTCACGTGACATGCACGTGTCTTATAAAAAACCCAAATTATCATAAACTTTAGCTTAGTATTGGATCTGTTGATCAATCCTCTTAAAGTTTATTATTAAATGTAATGCATCAGATCGACTTTATCCTTCTTTAACCCACAACTACCACTTTGCTTGGAGAACTCCTATTATGATTCGCTATGAGAAGGCGTTAATCAAATTGGAATTCACAGCGAACTGCGCAAGTGAAGTTAGGACCACCGGGGAGAGAGTGATGTGGAGATCGATGATCAAGAAGAGTAGTGAGTTAGAGATGAAGCAAAAGGACTCGACGAGGTTGGCGAGGCACAGAACAAGGTGCACCGGGAAGCAAGCTCGGCAAGGAGAACCAAACGCGGCCCAACGATAGGAGGAGGGCGAGGAAGTCCCACGTCTGCTCTGACTCTCTACTGGTGGTGGTGAGGTTGAGTTCCGAAGCTGAGTCAGCAAGGCGATTTCCAAATTCAGAACCCCCTTTCTCTTTCATCTTTATCCTTTTTTTCTTTCCATTCTTATTCGATTCTTTATAAGAAACCAAGAACTTTTGTTTCAATTCTTTATTTGAAGCTCTGAATATTGATTTGCGATTTGCTACTCTATTCAAAAAAGCTTCGGTTTTACATTATAGTATAGATATAGATTATTACATGCAATATAATGGATGAATATATAATCATTACCTCATCAACTAATCAATAATAAAGGCATACATAATTTTTTTTTTTTTTTTAAATATATAAATGTCATCTCATTATAATCATTCCATGAACTCAGGACCCCAGATGGATGACTACTAGCTGGTACTGGTAGTAAGATT
>BKZX01032082.1:5070-20963 GCA_014362285.1 Fagus crenata
TCTTAGCATTGCTGGCCTTCATGTCACCTTCCTCAACACCGATTTCATCCAAAATCGTCTTGTCCGTTACACCGATATTCAAACCCGTTTTAGCACCTATCCAGGGTTCCAATTCAAGACCATCTCTGATGGCCTTCCTGCTGACCACCCACGATCAGGTGACCGATTGCCCGAGTTATTTGACTCGTTAAATTTGAAAACCAAGCTCCTTCTTAAGGAAATGCTGGGCTCTCCAAATCAACTCAGCTCCAACAATTGGCCTTCCTTGACTTGCATCATAGTGGATGGATTCATTGGCGCTTTTACCAGTGATATTGCCAATGAGCTTGAGATTCCAATAATTTATTTTCAAACCGTCAGTGCCAGCTGCTTTTGGGCTTATTTTTTTTTTCCTGATATCATTAAAGCTGGCGAGCTTCCCATTAGAGGTAACTTTTATATGCGTACTCTCGGAGTATTATATAATTTTCCGACATTTCATTTGTGAGCTTATTTTATTATATTTCATCCATTCACCTTATTTTATTATTTATCAATCACACATATAAAATTTTTTATAAAATTTTGTGTGACTTTAAACTTATTCTTAATTTATTGTTCATAAGAAAATGAAAACTCAATTACGCTTAGCTGATTTTTTTTTTTTTTTTTGATAATTAGCTTATATAACTGAACTAAAACATTAGTTTAATTGTTTTTTCTTCCTCCGATTGCAATAAGACAAATATGCTTTACATTAATTCAGCTCTTTCACAATACACATGCCTGTGCACAAAATGACAAAAAGGATAATGACAAGTGCAAAGATATTGTATACAATTTTAATCTCCCTTATTTATCACAATTTATTTAATACGAAATTAAAATTTGAAATGAATTCATGGATTACTCTATGCAAATAACATTATGCACACAAGATATGATCCTTATATAAGCTATATTATATGTTGTAAAAAAATAGCAATTTTGGTGAGGTAGCTAGAATTCAAAATACCATCTTAGGAAACTTAGGAAAGCTATTTAAAGAGTTACATCTCTTATTAGGTAAATTTTCCATTACTTAGAGATACAAAAATGTTTACAACTTGTTAAAGTGATAAGTTATGATTAGAGTAACATCAATTTCCATACAAGTTCAATACTAACACCACTTTTATTATACACCAATCACAATAGCTCATGTCAATAATCGGTAGAAGAAAAAAAAGTTATGAAAAGGGTAGTAATTTGTGCACATATCTAATACACACCTCCACAATTCCTAGACATTATTATTCATAATTTCAACACAACACATGATTTTGGGATATTATAATAGACAATTTCTGGATATTCGCATGTAATGTGCACAAGGAGATCTATGGATTAGTGGTGTGCACAAACAATTTTCCTTAAACTAATGAATACAGGTTAAAAACTCTAGGAAATGAGGACATGGACCGCTTGATAACAACTGTGCCTGGCATGGAAAGTTTTCTTCGTTGCCGAGACCTCCCAAGTTTTTTCCGAGTTAGTGACTTGAATGACAGGAATCTCTGTGGCGGTATTTTTGAGACTCAAAGGACCCCTCAAGCGCGTGCCCTCATACTTAACACGTTTGGAGACCTAGAAGGACCTATACTCTCCCACATTCGCACTCGTTGTTCCACAGTCTACACCATTGGACCCCTCCACGCGCACCTAAAATCCCGACTCGTAGCCAACCTGTCACCATTCCAATCTCATGAGTCTTCAAACAGCCTCTTTGAAGTAGACATGAACTGCGTGACATGGCTCAATGCTCAACCATTGAAGTCTGTAATCTATGTGAGCTTTGGAAGCATTACAATTATTACAAAGGAATAGCTCATGGAGTTTTGGTACGGTTTGGTGAATAGCAAAAAGCGGTTTTTATGGGTCTTACGGCCTGACTTGGTTGCCGAAAAGTACAGTGAGAATGAGATTCCAACGGAGCTGGTGGAGGGGACAAAAGAAAGAGGGTACATAATGAGTTGGGCCCCACAAGAGGAGGTCCTGGTTCACCAGGCAATAGGTGGGTTTTTGACTCACGCTGGATGGAACTCAACCTTAGAAAGTATAGTGGCTGGGGTGCCCATGATTTGTTGGCCTTACTTTGCTGATCAGCAAGTGAATAGTAGGTTTGTAAGTGAGGTTTGGAAACTAGGGTTAGACATGAAGGATGTTTGTGATAGAGACATTGTAGAAAAGATGGTGAATGATCTCATGGTGGAGAGGAGAGAGGAGTTTGCGAGATCAGCAGATGAGATGGCTAGGTTGGCAAGAGAAAGTGTGAATAAAGGTGGCTCCTCTTATTGTAATTTGGACCATTTGATCAAGGAGATAAGGTCTATGAGCGTGGGAGCAGATTAAACGGTTTTGGTATGACAAAGAATGGCATTTCTATCATGAGGGGATTTTAAACATCCTTGTACACATGTAGGAAACCATTATTGGAAAATAAGTGTGCAATTGTATTAGATTTTTTATTGATTTGTTAATTGAAAAAAAATGAAATTTAATAAGATGTGCATAAGCAAATACGATAATTAAAAAGAAAAAAAGATAGGTGATGATTAAATCGTGAAAACACTCCTTTTATCATTTTATTATTGAATCACTAACCCTTAGTGATTAGAGTGATTACAAGTACAAGATGATGTACATAATATTTTCCCTACTAAACATAATTTGGGTCAGTCAGGGGCTAAATCAAAAAAACTAGCTAGGCTCAAATGATCCATGAATTGAATTGGAAATGATCAAGTAGACTAAAATAAACAATCAAGCATTTATTGAGGATTGAAAAAACAGAAATTTATAGATTGAAGGACTAAAATGATAATATATAACTAGTTAAGTTCTCTAGCGATTGGTACGAAGAACCCCCTTGCTTTAGACAATCATCAACCAATTCCTTCAAATGCATAATTCTCTCTCTAATCTCCTTCCCATCTGCCTCCACCATTAGTCTTCTAATTGCCCTTGCTATCTCCACTCTTTCTATCTTATTCTCCAAATGCACCCCAACTTCCCAAACATGGCTCACATGTCTAGCATTCACAAATTGATCACCGAAACAAGGCTGACAAATCATTGGAACTCCTTCGCATATACTCTCCAACGTGGAATTCCATCCATTGTGTGTCCAAAATCCACCAGTGGCAGGATGGGCCAGCACTTCTTGTTGAGGAGCCCATTTCACAATATGGCCTCTTCCATTCAAATTTTCTAGGAACCCATTAGGCAATGATTCGAGCCATTCTGAATCACGGACTAATCCAGGTCGAACCGCCCACAAGAAGGGTTGGTTACTATTGGCTAAGCCCCAAGCTATTTCCAAAAATTGAGCCTCATTTATTGCTGCAATGCTTCCAAAGCTCACATAGATTACGGATTTAGGTGCTTGAGTGTTTAACCAAGAAATTGAGCTTTGGTCTTGTGTTAGTAAGCTACTTGAAGAGGCTGGAAAGCACTTGTGAAATGGGCCTATTAGAAAGGTTGGGATTGGAAAGTCTTGGCGACACGTGGTCAAATCTAATGGTTCAAGTTCTTCAAGTGTGTTCCAAATGAGTCCAGAAGAGGCCCTTGTTTCTTTAACCGTGCCAGACAATAGTTGATATTGGTCCTCTGTATTGCGTGTATTAATCACCGGAATATCCTTCACTTTCAGTGGCGGAAGCTCTTGCACTGGTTCCTCTAATCGAGATTCTGAGAAATGAGGAGAAAAAAAAAAAAAAAATTGGCTATTACTCATTTACTCCTTTGCTTATTAATTGATTTGTGCTTGGAAGACACTACACGAAATAATTAAACATATTATTACAAATGACACCCCTTACGGACAGTCCCGTAATGTGAAGGAACCAAAGAATGTCCGAATATATAAATGGACAAAATTATGATAATATAGCAACCCTTACCTATTTTCACATATATTGGTGTAATTTTGTAATAATTTAAAATATTTACTGTCTTATACAAAAGATAACAATGTGAAAATAATATTAATTGCTGTTTTTTACTATTTACAAATAGATTCTCAAAAAAAAAAAAGATCATGCTCCATTTTCGCTAATACACCCATTTCAGTCCACATTTAAATTCAAATCAAAACCAAAAGATGTCTATCAAAATTATTGTAGATTTAATTATATATTTTTTTGGCCAAATTTGTAGATTTATTTGAATGATTATGATATGTACCTAATATCATCAATACATACCAGAAAAGTAGAAGCCCTCTTAATGCTTGGTTGGTCACTCATTCGAATCTTTCATTCTCATTCATTTACATTAGGGGTCATAAGTCATAACATACTTTAAAAGATAAATAAATGCATAGAGATAAAGAAATCAAATTCATTTGTCCTGCTTTTAATATTATTCTTTATGTTTCGCCAAACAAAATCTGTCATATGCCTTTTTTTTATAAAATAACCAAAGTTCATAAAATAAATAAATAAATAAAAATCAGACACATGACATACTAATACTGTAATTAGTGCAGTGTAAAATGAAACACTAGAAATAAATAGAATGTTGAAGTGGATTGAGTATAGTTTCTTATTATATAAGAAAGATGAAAGAAAGGATATGGCGCTTGCATATGTACTATTAGTATTAAACCAAACTTCTTGTTTAATGATGAAGGAAACTATTAACAATATGTGGGGAAGATGACAGCTACGGATGCAAACAAAGAGAATAAAGACATTTCAGATTCCCATGGAAGAAACCATGTGATCATAAAGACCCAAACTGAAATTTTTCCATGTGATCATAAAGATCCAATTGAAGGCTGACTGGAACAGAGGCACTAGTAGCTAGGTAATAACCATTTCAATGTTGAAGAGGTAACACAATATGATTATTCAAAAACTGTTACTTTAATTAGTGTGGTCCAAACTTTTGAGACATAGCTTGAGTGGAGACAAGATTTGAACAAAAATGAAAAATCACTTATTCTAACATCACAAAAAACTATTTCTTAAACAATAAGGCTACGGATATAACATGTTCACAACAATACTGAGGTGTCAAGCTATAAATGGTAAAAAATAAAGTAATATAAGTGGTGGGTTTAGATGATAACTAATAAATATCTGCTAACTTAATATTATCGTGAAATTGTTGTGAAAATATCGTATCCGTAGCATTGCTCTTTTTTAAAACAAAAAATTAAACGGTTAAGAAAGTATGAAGGGTTAAGAACTTAAAACTTAACAATAATTACTGTAATAACTCACAACAGAGTTACTGCACCTTGTATGGGGAGGTAACCCTTTTCACGAAGACGTGGTAAGGCAACAAAAGCAAGAAATGAGGAGAGATTGCTTGTCCGTAACACAATTCTTTTGATCTTGAGGGCTTCAGCCACAGCTTGAGTGAAGTGCCAAACAGCATCCGTGATTAAGCATGCAACAGACTCCTTGGAGACATCAGTTAATAACTTAGCTAAGCAATCACGAAAGGGAGTGACACAATTGACATTGAGGAGTGTGAGGAGCGCTATAACATCTGAAATGGAAGCTTCACTTTCCAACAAGCCGTCTGGAATGGAATGGAAGGTGAAATGAGGATAGTTATTAGAATTGGGAGAGTTGAATTGTGTGTGGATGATGGTGATAGAAAATCCTTTGTTATAGAGGATGTTTGCTAGTTGAAGCATGGGGTTTATGTGGCCTTGCAAAGGAAGTGGGAAAAGTATCAATCGGCGGCCATTTTTATGTTGCATATGGATCTCTCTTGTGTTCTCCATGGAAATGGAAGTTGAACTATCTTTCCTGCTTGCTTTTGTGATTCTTCACTTTAAAGTAAGAAGTAAGAAGTTGCACGTACTTAAATAAGGATTTGGCTTATGGATTAGACTAGATACTATTTTGACACATGGCTAAAAGGAACGTGTATCCCATCGTGTTTGGTCTAATATACTAGAACACTAGACCAAAACTTCATTAAAAAATATACAAGTGTAATTGAGGTGAAATAATAACTTTGACCATTAAACTATTGATTATCTTATTATTTAAACATTAAAATTTGGAAAATGTTTAATGTTACACTTCCTACGCTCACTCGGTACATGGTTTGAGAACTAAAATTAGTATTTTGACTAAGTGGGGGATTTAGATGAAAATTAAAATAACAAAATTAGTATTTTGGCCAAATTAGATGAGGGGGGATTGGGATGAAAATAACCTTTGCTTAAAATCTTGAACATATATTGTTTAATGTGATTCGCTTATATAAAAGGGCGTAAAGTCTAAATGTGCTTATCGATGACTTTAAATTCCTGCCTAGTTTGAAACAAGTGACTCTTGGGATGCCAAGTATAATATGTTTTTTTTTTTTTGGTTGGTGAAAGGGAAATGCATTGCTGGCAAATATTTGGAGGGTCTCGTACCCTCGTTGCAAGTACAATATGTTGAATGCGCCAGTTGTACGCTCCAACCAACGAATTCATGAAAGTAGGTGAATATGATAAGCATATAACTTCACAACTTGCCATTGCCAATGAGGCAATGACCCATTGGTTCAGTTCTCCAAAGTGTACAACTTTTGTGTTAATTTTTTAGGTGTATGGCAGTAACTTGGGCCATCTTTGTTAGGAACGTGGGAGTGCAGCAGATTATATTTGAGTGTGTCTCTTTGGTGACAATAAAAGCCCTCACTTCTTTATTTAGTCTACCAAACCTGTCGGCGGGGGACATATTTGACGATGCAAGCGGAACAAGGCTGCCCCATTTTAGCTAGGTATGTAAAAGATGTGGATGCTATAGAAAGGAAATAGCCTACCATTTAGTCCAGTAAAGTATATATACTGTGTGTGTAAATAAACTGGACTCTGATGTACTACAATACCATGGATAAAATTTATCTAATTTTATAAATAAATAGAATTTGGACAGAAAATATATAAAAATAAAAAATAGTGTGTAGCATTTGTACAGCGCCCATCACTTCTGCTAAAATATTAATTCACATTGATTTCACAGTTATTCATATAGAGGGAACAAAGATGGTTTTCCTAGTCAAAAGTTTACAATTAAGTCATGCATATTGACTTATTGAGTAAAGATTGGACAGAAAATTGTCACAAAAAGACGAGTGAAACTCTTGTGGACCCTTCAAATGCCTTAAACCACATAAGTCCAAAGCCCACCGGTGTCACTGAGATTGGAACACAAATGATTCTAGTTTAGATATGAGACTAACCAAGTTGTCCAGGGATTTTAGTGAAGAACCACCTTGTTGCAAGCAAAAATTTGCCTTGTCCTTTAACTTTGAAATTCTTTCCCTAATCTCCTCCCCTTCTTTCTCCACCATTAGTCCTCTAATGCTCCTCTCTATCTCCCCTCTGTCCAATTCATTCTCAAGCTGTAAACCAATCTTCCAAACTTGGCTAATGTACTTGGCATTTACCTTTTGATCAGTGAAACAAGGCATACAAATCATAGGGACCCCTTCACAAATACTCTCCAATGTTGAATTCCAACCAGTGTGAGTCCAAAATGCACCCACAGCTGGGTGGGCCAAAACTTCCTGCTGAGGAGCCCATTTGATAATATGGCCCTTTCCATTCAATGTCTCTAGGAACCCACTTGGCAATGGTTCAAGCCATTCTGAGCCACGGACTAAACCAGGTCGAACCACCCACAAGAAGGGCTGATTGCTATTGGCTAGCCCCCAAGCTATCTCCAAAAATTGGGCTTCACTTAAGGCTGCTATGCTCCCAAAGCTTGCATAGATAACGGATTTAGGTGCTTGTTTGTCTAGCCAGGAAATGGAACTTTGGTCCTGGGTTAATAAGCTACTCGAAGTAGAGGCTGGATAGTATTTGTGAAATGGGCCTATTGGGAAGATTGGGATTTGAAAATCTTGGCGTACAGTGTCAATTGCAGATTGCTCAAGGTCTTCAAAAGAGTTCCAAATGATTCCTGAAGAGGCCTTGCTTTCATTGATCATGCCAGCTACAATTTCATTATATGACTCAGAGTTCACGGTGTTGATCATTGGGAGGTCTTTGACTTTCAGAGGTGGAAACTCTGCGACGGGCTCTTCTAATTGAGAATCTGATAACAAAAAAGTGGCATTTTTTTTATAAGAAATGACTTTATTGAAGCACCCAAGCTAGGAAATTAGACCCTTAAGAACAGGGGATACAGGGCACAATAGCCAAAAAAGAAAAACAAACAAAACAAGATAAATTAAATCATCAAAGATATACAAGAAAGTGGCATATACATTAACTTGCTAAGCACTAATTTACGCTAACATAATAGCTCTCTCTAAATCCATTTATAAGTTTTTCTAAAAAAAAAAAAAATGTCCATTTATAACTCAATCTTATGTCCTCAACAATTTGGAGCTAAGCAAAAGCAAATGAAAATTTGTGCTATAACCGCTCAATCAATTTAATTTAGCAAAAAATACTGTTTTCAATGTGAATGAACAATTTGCAGTTTGCCCTCAATAACTTCCAAAGATCCATTAGTCTTAACTCTTAACAATTGCAGTCTAAGCTAATTTGAGTTTGATGTCATTCTAACATGTGGAAGGATAATGTGGCTACTAAAAAAAACTTTGGTGGCTTCACAGTTTCTGTGCCAATGATGAAAAATATGCTTCAAGTCAGCATTGAAGTTATTTATTCTTGCCACTTGGATATTCGGCCCAAGTGATAATCCCCTTCCCAAAAAAACCCCCTCTATGAGAGTGTAGGTTCGATTCCCGATAACTTTAAAATATGCGTATATCTGAGTTTAGATTAGAATTTCTATCATATTTCAAAAAAAAAAAATTTTTATTTATTCTTAAGTTAAAATATTTATCCACTCCTAAATATAGCTCTATTTTGGTCCTTGAAATTTAAAATTTTCTAATTTTTATCATTATGTCCGCTCATGTTAAGTTTTAGAGACAAATTAATATCTAACTGATATTTCCGAAGCAAAAATAAAACCTAAACTATACTTTTGTCTCTAAAATATATTTTAGGGGAAATTACATAAAAAAAACTTGGAGTTTATACCATGTTTCAAAACAGGTTCGAAATTTTTAATTTTTTATATTATAGTCTCAAACTTACAATACTTTTTCAATCTGAAGCCCATGTATATCTTCTTTTTTCATTTACGTAATTCAGGACAGTAATTAAGTACAGATAAAATTTTGTGTTACACCTAGGTAATCAATTCCAATTTTCTGACCTCACTTTCTTACTTTAAGTGAAAAATTTCTTTTTCTAAATAGAGCTTTCTTTCTCTCTACCGCTCTTGAATAACAGCCAAATTGATTTATATACAAACTCTAGGGACTTAAAAAGCATAGTTTAATCAATGGTTTCCTATTTTTATTTGTTTTGATACTACCCAAAATAAAGAAAATGAATAACATAAATGGATCAATAGAAGTCTTAAATTGAAACAATTTCATAAGTTTGAGATTGAATTGGAACATGTACTATGTTTCAAATAACAAAAATGCACTAGACAAAATTAGCAACCAAAAGTGATTCCTCTACCTTAGACAATGGATCATGTTCAGACTAGCATTAGCTTGGATCCATCTAGCTAGATCACCTTCCTAGTTTTTCTGAGCTATAAATGAGAAGGAAGAACATATGTACCTTGTATGGGAAGGTAACCCCTTTCCCTTAGAAGTGGAAATGCAGCAAAAACAACGAAGGAGGAAACACCACTAGTCCTCAAAACAATCCTTGGGAGCTTAAGACTGTCAGCAACAGCTTGAGTGAAGTAAAAGACAGCATCTGAGATCAAGCAAGAAACAGGCTCCTCTGACACATCGGACAACAGTTTAACCATGCAGTCCCGGAAAGGCGCTACACATTTGATGTTGATGAGTTTAATAAGAACGACAAGATCTGATGATGAAGAAGATTCGCTTTCCAATAAGCCATCGGGGAGGGAATGGAAAGTAAAGTTTGGGTAGTGTGAAGGGTTAAGAGAGTTGAAGTTTGTGTTTATGATGGTGATGGAGTAGCCTTTGGAGTGAAGAATGCTTGCGAGCAGTAGCATGGGGTTTATATGGCCTTGTAGTGGCAATGGAAAGAGTACTAATCTCCGGCCCTTCCTCTTCTCCATTTTGGTGTCTATTTGGTTCTCCATCATAGTTCTTCTTTGTTGTTGTGAAAGAAGATGTTGCTTGGCTTCAATGCTTCTCGAGTGGACTCATCTCTTTAATGTGGAAATTTTGCTGACACCCTCGATGGTGAAATTACACTTCTTAAATGCATATTTTCTCCTCTCATATAAATAATGGGTCTCGCTAATTTATATTATAATGTAAAACCAAAGTTTTTTTTTTTATTTTTGATTGACTTCATAACATATTGACACATAAACTTTTGAGTCCTCATAATTTTCCACATCATTCCTCATTTTATTTTTTATTTTTAATTTAGCTTTAGCTTCTATTTTGTGCCCGACTGTTTTCCACGACCTTTTCTTCCCCTCTCCCTGTCTCCTCTAACTTTACATCTCGCACTCATCTTCAACGTTAGATCTAAAGGAATATTGAAGAGGTAGGCAGCCAGTAAAAGAAATAGGTGGAGTAGTAGTGATTGACCTTGGCACCAACAAGAAAAGCCAAGGTAGTGATGACCTTAGGTTATCTTTACTCCATATGTATGTGGCAAGAGTACGCAGGTTCTGGGGAGGCCCCTACCCCTTGGTTGTGATAGCTTTTATGGTTGTTGCATCTTTTTTATTATTGTTATGGTAGTACAACTTTTAAGAACAAAAGGCACCCAATGAGCATATACCTCTCAGTTAATTGATCAATTAATTATCAATTGAGAATCCGAAATCAGATGTTAAATATTGAACTAGAGAAAGAGAGGGAGTGAAGGAGATGATAGGTAATTAGATTAAGAGAATAAAAGGATTGGTTGCTCTGCTGAAGGCCGAAGAAGAAGAATTTTTTTGCTGAACAGTTGTTGGTAGTAGAGTTAAAATATAATTTGGTTACCATATGATACGCAAATTTTGTTGCTTGTGAAATATAATGTGTTGAATGACTGTTAGAATAAAATTCTTTATTTATTTTTAAAAAATACTATACTGATGATATAATTCATTTAAAAGTTATGTTAAACTTTTATTTAAAATTCATCTTAAATTGTGTTTAATATTTAGCAATCAATCTGTATTTGATTGTTTCAGTTTTGATGTGGGTAAAATTATTTTGAGATTAATTTTGTTGTAAGTGTTTTCTTTGAATCCTTTATATGAGTAATTGTACAATACTCACACTTTTTTTTTGTGGGTATGGTACTTCTAATAGATAAAATGTCACATTGATAGTACCAATGTCACATATGATGGTAATAACCTCACACTATTTACCATCAAATTACTTGATACACTAAATTTTTATTTATTTATTTAAATTTAATATATAAAAAAATTAAATAGTACCAACAACACATTTGATAATAATAACGTCAAATATAATGATAACTACATCATATTTGATAATAACAATTGAGTGGGTAGCATACCCACAAAAAATGTGTGGATATTGTAAAATGACCCGCTATTCTTCTTTCTTTTTGTGTTTGGTTACTATGAAATTGTGGAAAAAAGAAAGTAAGTGAATTGGTTTTTCAGTCTCCTGAATTTGGATAAGTATATATTGCTTTACTCTTTTTTTTTTTTTTTGGCACTAGGAAATTATGGGAAAATAGCAAGAGACAAGATTAGGTATTGGGATTTTTCATCTCTGAGTGTTTTTTATTTTAATTGGATACAAAGTTTATTTCTTTAAATATAATATTTAGTAGTTTTTCCGTGCATTGCACGGATTTACGACTAGTTAAATATATAGTGGGACCCACCACTTATGTGAGATGAGAGAATATGCATTTAATGTACTCTCGGAACGTTCTATAATTTTCCTTGTTATTCTTTATTTTCAGGGATTGATACTTTGAATCCAAATTATCAAAATAATTGAAGAAAGGGTGGAATGTCAACTATTTTAGAGATAGAATATCAATTAATTTGATTATTTTTGGGGCATTGTATCAATTGTTTTGATAATTTAGAGATAAAGTATTATTTTTTGAAAATCGGGTATAACAAGTATAATTTTGCTATGTCTAGGGATGTCAATATAATTTACCCTCAGGGCCTATTTGTTTTAAGAGAAAATGAGAGAAATACGAAAATTGAGAGAGAAAATGAGAACTTTCTACTATTCCATTGGACAGAAAATGAAAGAAAAATGAGGAGCGAAAACATGTGGGGTCAGAAGTTTTCTCTCAAGGCCCACAATTGAGAAAGAAATTGAGAGTGGTGGAGTGATCGAAGTTAAAAGATTTCTTTGCATCTGAGATGTTATTATTGACTTAAAAAAATAAAAACCTTAACTTTGTCTTTCCTATTAAAACTAATAATAGAAAATTATTTATTATTATATTATATAATAGGGGCATAATAAATTTGTATAGACTACATTTTTCAACTTCTTATTTTTCTTTCTCGATTAAACTTAAGAAAAATATAAAATATTTTGTATCCTAAGACTCTTTTTTTTCCTTCTCATCCAAACATACCGTTAATTAATACTAAAGAAATGGACTAAGAGCATCTCCAGCAACTCTTCATTTAGCTCTCTATTTGGGAATGTGAAGAACCAAAATGAAGAAATAATATTCTAACAGCTCTTTATTTTACTCTTCAAATTGCCAAATTGCTATAGTAACTTTTCACAAATAAAAAGCTACTGTAGCTCTTCATTGAATAAAAAAATTGTATCCAGTCTGGCCCCACTTTTTATTCTTTCTTTTTTTCCTTCTCTCCTCATTTCCACGATCAGCTCTTTCTCTCCCCTTTTTTCCTTCTTTTTTCTCCCCTTTTCTCCAGCCCTTTCTCCTTTGTTGAAGCTCCGATCTCAGCCTAGTGTGGAGTGCCGATCTCAGCCTAGGGTGGAGCTCGATCTCGACCTGGGTGAAGCGCCGATCTCAGCGTGGTGTGGAGTGCCAATCTTGGCCTGGGGTGGAGCGCTATCTCAGCCTGGGTGGAGCACCGATCTCGACCTGGGTGAAGCGCCGATCTCGGCGTGGTGTGGAGTGCCAATCTTGGCCTGGGGTGGAGCGCTATCTCAGCCTGGGTGGAGCACCGATCTCGGCCTGGGTGGAGCTCGATCTGGGTTTCGTGATTTGGTTGGATTTTTTATGATTTTTGTTTGGTTTTATTGGTAGATTGGAGTGGGTTGATGGGTTTGGGAGATGGGTTTTTTGAGTTGTTGGATTTTGAGTTGATTTTAGAAGAATAGTGGTAGATTTGTGGTGATTTTTGTTGGTTTTGGATGAGGGGTGTGGATCTGGTGGATTGAGGAGGGAGGCAGTGTGGCCTGTGGGTCACTGGAGGGGAGAAACGAAGAAGAAAAAAGAAATGAGGAGAGAGAGAGAAAAAAAAGTTAAAATAAAAAAAATATATATTATTTTAATAAAAATAAAGATAAAATAGAGAGTTTGTTGGAGTGTAGTTGAAAATGTGGCTTTCTACATGTGAAGAAAAATGTAGAGAGTCTGTTAGAGATGCTCTAATGGATGGAGCAAGATAAAGTCATGTAATCTCATAAGAGATCTATTGGCATCAGAACTTGTACTTCTTTGTCCATATATGTGATTAAGAATTATTAGCAATTTTTAAAGAAGAGTGATATTTCCACACCCAAGTGTGATAATTTCACACTAAAATAAATTGAAAAGATCAAAAAACCCTTAATGCAAGTGATCAAAGATTAAATATTTTTTTAGTACAAGGGTAATTTGGTCTTTTAATGACACATTTTTCTATATTAATGTGAAAATAACAATTTAAAGTGTGAAAATATCATTTCCCTTTAAATTCAGAAACACTAACCCCAATATTTTGTTTACACGTGTTCGCAAATGGGGTTACTCAACTAGCTAGAAAGTTATATTAGTCTACAATGAGACAGGAATCTAAAAATTATTAGTTCTGATCGTTACGTTACTATCGAACATTTTGTACGCATATTAAATATTAATACTAACCCTAGTTCGTGTGTAACCGGTTCGACCTGCCTTCCCACTCTTATTTAAAACTAATAATATAAGTAGTGAGTTGGTTTATTTTCATCATCATATTGATGAGATTTAGCAACAACAAAAAAATCATTATAAAAATCATTATATTTCTTCTTTCTTTCTTCTTTTTTGTTACATTGGTGGGGAGTTGAATCCAAACCCCTCTCGGTTGGAGAGACAAAGATAGTACAAAATTCTTTTGATCTCAGTCATTCATTAAAAAGTGAAATTTAATCTTAACCGTTTAATGAAAAAATTACTTTTTAAATTTTTTAATTATTCTAACCAATGACCAAGATGAAAAATTACTCTACAACTTTTAATTTCAGCTATTGATAAGTATTACTAATTTGCTATGCAATTCTTTTCATTGGCATCATATTGTGAGAACCACGACCCGAGGGTCAAATGGGCCTCAAAATGTGACCCAACTGACAATGGATCAACCCTCTGGATTTGAAGGTTGATTGTACATGTAAATGGAGTCGCCACTTATTTTAATTATTTGGACAAAATAAGAAATTCCACAATAACAATAATTCCTCTTTATTCATCTTTGAATTTGTACAATTGCCAATGAATTTGTAAAAAGAAATAATTACATGTAAATGAGTTTCCTAGTTACAGTCTAGTAAAAGGGAAAACTGTTTGTTTACAAGACACTTTGTAATACGAACCCTAAATTCAAGATTCGGAGGCTTGGTTATAAGATGGGAAGGTGTTTGCACCCCATTTTACCCGACATACGTCGGTCTTCTAGATTAAACTTGGCCAATATTCATATCATGTCAAAGTACATAAACTCACGTTCGCATCAAAATCCAATTTTAATGTTCAAGTTGTTTGTTTAATTTATTTCATGTGAAATATCATGTTATAGTCATATAAGCATGGTATTCAAGAATAAAACAAAACAATCAAATACAAATAAATAAATTTCAGTCTAGAATTTATACCTGTATGCTTGTATGGCTTGTAAAGAATACCTCAAAATTGCTTGTATTGCTTGAGGAGAATTGCTTGTATAGCTTGTGAGGAATGCTTATATGGCTTAGGGGTCGAAATTCAATTATGGGAAATTTCGGGGTTGAAATGCAATTTTGGAAAGTTTTGGGGTCAAAATGTAAGTTTGGAAAGTTTTGGGGCCAAAATGTGATTTTTGGGAAATTTGGGATTAAAGTGTGATTTTGGGAAAGTTTGGGATCAAAATGTAATTTTGGAAGTTTTGGGGGTCAAAATGTAATTTTGTGGAATTTTAGGGTTGAAATGTAATTTTGGAAGTTTGGGGGTGTTTTTGCAATTTATGTGAAGTGTGGATTGGTTGGGTTTTTGTTTTGGGCTTGGATTGAGTGTGAGTGTGAGTGTGAATGTGAATGTGAATGTGAGGTTTTATTTATTTTGGGATTGGGCTTAATGAAATAGATTTAAGTTGGGCTTGATTGGGCAACCCGGTCCATACTGAACTTGGTAGGGTTTTACTTTAAAACCGGGTCGGGTCGGGTTGACCTAACCCGACCCATCTCTTTCTCCTTCATTTTTTCCAGCCGCCACTTCTTTTCTCTCTCTCTCTCACGGTTTCTTTTTCTCTCTCACAGAAACTCTCTAATCTCTCCCTATCACCGACTCCATGGCCAAGAACAAGAGCTCATGCTCGAGCTCCGTTTGCACTCACCACCGCCGCTCTTCACCGCCACCGGTGGTGGAGGATTTTGGCTCGGCAAGGCCGTGCCTTGTCTCTCTCTCTCTCGGCATTTCTCTCTCACGGCGTCTATGGCCTCCCCCTCTCTCTCAAACTCACGGCTCACTCTCACTC
>BKZX01032082.1:20973-90674 GCA_014362285.1 Fagus crenata
TTGTGTGTGTCATTGTTGGCTTGTTTCAGTTGTTTGCTGAAACGGGTGTTTGATTGTATCTGTTTGTTTGATTGTATCAGTGTGAGTGCAGGCGTGTGTGTGTGTGTGTGTGTGTGTTCGGGTAGTAGCCCGATTGTGAAGTTGTGAGATTCAAGTGTATGTGTGTAAGTGATTTTGTGAGCAGAGAGGAATTATAGTAAATCTAAGTGTATAGATTACCATATTGAATAGCAATTGTGTGTTTGCTATCCCTGTTGTTGTAGTTGCTCTTTTTGTTTATGCTCATATTCCTGAAAGAAAGAATATAAATGTGAGATCACTTTGTATTGATAGTGCAAACAAAAATATAGAAAAGAAAGAAATCGATTAGATTACTCCCTGTTTTATTTTCTGTTGTTGTGCCTTTGTTAACTTTGTTGACCATGGTTGTATGCCCATACTCATGAAAGAAAACCAATGAAAATAATGTTAGTATCATTCATTAAAGTAAACTGTGAGAATGTCAATAAATGAAACGATACATTGATTACTTTCACCTTACCTGTGCTGCCTGCCCCCTTTGTTTGTGACTCTCTTTCCCTTTTTATATCAAATGAATAAGAGTTTTAAAACCTTTGTTTCTGATATTATCCGTTTGTTTAAAACTTGAATTTCAAATTATTGCCAGTTGATTTCAGATATTCACAGATAATTGGTGATCTTCTTAACCCTTAAAACACTGAATGATTTAATTCAAATATTTTAATTAATTAATTAATCAACAATTATCCAATTAACACTTCCAATTTATCCAACGTACTAGACTCCATGATAATTTAATACTTTGAGCCAATAAGATATTTACACCTTATTAATTAAAATTAATCCAATTAATGGACCAATCATAATTAATTTGGATTAATCTTATGTGCCCAATGCCATTTTATTATTATGCACTCTGTTCATTGAAACTTCAACTGGATATAATTTTCACACTCGTGGTCCGATTCAAACACATGACACGTCATTTCAATCGTCTCAACTTAAAGATCTGTTTGATTACTTTTAGTTGTCGATCAGACGGTCAAAAATACTGTTGGTTTAAAACCCTAATTTAGGCAAGTTGTGCACTTTCCGTTTTTAGAATTTTAATTTGTGAAAACCCTAATTTGTGTGAGGGTTAGAATGTAGGTAGCAAAATGGGGTGTCAACACATATGATTGCAAAAAAAAAAAAAAAAAAAGTGATTTTTTGGAATATGCTTAGGACTATAAATTATTCGAGTTGTGCCGAATATTAAATATTCAAGATTATTTATTTAATTTTATTTCAAACATGCGCAGAACTCGAACTAATCAACAATCTAGAATACATGTCCAAGGTTGGTTCATTTTATTGTCAAACAAGCTAGAGAAACTACTTGATTAACTGTTTTTTCCCATATATAGTAAGCGTCATGACTAGAATTTTGTATCTCTTCACAAATTTATGTTGATAATTAATAATTATAGTTGAAATTATATTAGTTGAGATAGTTAGATATATTGATTTTTTGTATATGAACTTATAAAAATTAGATTTACCAACCTTCTATACTAAAAATTTATAAATAATTTTTACTATGAAATAGACTATTTATATTATCAATAAATTACGATTACTAATTTGATATCTTAAAAACTTACATATATGAAAATAAAATATTATATATATTTAACAAGTCTCATGTTCATGTATTTGTTCACGAACACATTATTATGTTTGAGTTTAACTTATTAACTAATCCAGATTAAACTTAACCTTCAGTTTGGCTAGTTTGCTAAATAAAAAAAAATATAAATAAAACCTTTACATGAGTCGAACTTGAGCTATTCATAAACAACTTAGTTTATTTAGTGTCGTAATATGCTAAAGAGTTGAGAGTAAGTAAATTGATAGCTGATGGGATTCCAAAATTTGTATTAAATTATTTTTTTTTTTTTTAAATTATTGTATGGATGCTAGTGAAGGAAAATAGATGCCCGAGGTGGGGAGTCAAGCACACTAGATGAATTCATTAATTAAAACATTACAAACGGAGTATCAATACCACATAATTTAATTGGCCGGACTAATGCAATTGCCCATGGTTTAGACAAATGGGCCTAGAATTTGTATCAGTTTTGGACTTTTGGGAGTGTTTATCCATTCCCTTTAAGGCTTTGACTATCAGAGTCAAAGTCTATCCCTTCCCTCTTATTAAAACAAAAAATAAATAAAAGACAATTGTAAATTTATTTTTTCTTTGTGAAAAATATTATTATCAAAAACAAAAACAAAAAACTCCATATCCAACTCGCGTCACTTAGCTCAGCAATTAGCCATACATGAGTTGGAGAAAGATGGCGCCACTTGGCCAATATCTTTGAGTTTCTGGACAACTCTTGTTGATGTTCCACCAGATACTTCTCCATCCTCCTACATATTAATCCTATTCCTATAACTATAAATACTTGCTTCATATCCAACCCTCACAAATCAGCCTTATATATTATCCTATACCAAGCAATCAATAGCAAATAGATAAAATTTGTCACTCATTCCGAGATTCTTCGGTGGTCAAAGCCGAAGGACCAACAACGCCTTCGACCCTACTAGTCGACACTACTAGTCGACAATAATTAATTTGATTATGAATGATGCTCTACTCTACATAGACCATGCAAAGAACATTGCACCTGGATCATGAATAAAAATCGTTTGAAAATTTGGTTCGAAAATGTTAATATAGAAGTTTTGTTTCAGAGCAATTCTTTTTCTTTTTTCCACGTAAGCTATTATTTGATTTGTGGGCTATCTCCGTATCTTGAATGCCCGAGGAGGTTCATAGAAATTAGAAAGCCAGGAAGAGTTATATAAAATAGTTTTTTTTTTTTTTTAAATAACTATAACTCTATAAGAGAGTTTGAGAAAAGTGTAAATAATCAAAGTAGCTTTCACATTTCGTCATGGTCTAGACTCTTTGGGGTATACTGACAATTTAGAGCCTTTGGGGCTATTGATAATTGAGCTGCGCCCATAGTCACTCCTATACAGATCATCTTATGCTAGACAACTAACATTATTGTCACAGAAATCCAATATCTGTGCTTAGAGTTGGCCCAAGGGCCAAACCCAATTGCTGGGTTTCTTTGCCCAGTCCATGTGCTCAGACAGAGATAAACGGAAGCTAAAAAATGAGTACTTTGTGAAAGTCCATGGTGTTTAGATGAATCACGGGCTCTTGGCCACTGCAGAGGCGCACTTTGTATAAAGCATTAGGCCCAAAACTATAATTCTAAACCCAAAACACGGCCTGCTCAGCATTCAGCCCAAATTCTGTCCGAAAGGAAAAAAAATACTGAAATTTGAATGCTCTAGCCCGGATAGCAAATGTTTTATCACGTAGCTGAAACTTTTTTTCTTTTTCTTTTTTAAATGCATCTTCACTTAGTATTATATCAGTAAGTTTATAATTTATGGTCTTCTTGAATTTATCATGTATCTTCCAAAGAAAGAAGCAAGCAATCCAGACACAATTAGCACCTTTCTCTTTCCTAGTAAAAGTCATTGCACCAAATCAAACTTAGAGCTCTTCTAAAGCCTGAAACTACATTGAAATTACATTGTTGACCACTAAACCTAACATGTCAAAGCCCATTGACCCAGCTCATGAGCTACATAATTGCTTCCTTAGATCCATCAACATCATTATTCACAATAGACAACGCATGATTACTACTAGCACGCTACTCATAGTGGCGTGCATTATAGACCCGCATCAACACGAATGAATGAGTCGACCTTTTTCGTTGGTTTATCCCGTTTCCTCTAATTCTATGCTTTTATGTAGCCAAATCAAAAAGCATAGCCCCAAAATTTGATTTGTCCGTACAGTTGACCACAAGGGCCAAAACAACAGCTCGGCTCAATCCATCAATCAAACACTATCCAGATCATGCAAATAATAAGAAAAGCAAAACAGGGATTAGGAGGAGTTTTTCACATGTATCATAATAACGGCATGTGTGTGTACATTCCGAACAAGCAAACGAACATTCTTAGATACCATCAAGTGTTGATAAAGAACAAAGAGAACTAGATCTATTAAACGAAAATCAGTGCAACAAAAACGCCAGGTGCTATTCTAAATTGGATTTTGTTAACCAGTGCCTTAGGACAATAGTTAAGGAGCATTAAATAATTATACTTTACGAAAAATAAGGAATTTTTAATATTAAAATAATAAATAGAAAGACTAAAATACCTTTAAAGGTTATTTTTGTATTAAATAAAAACATTAAATAAAAATATTAAATACTTCTTTAACCATTGCTCCAAATACACCCGTTAATAGAATTTCTAAATTTCTAATGGAAAAATCAGATATCGTGATTGACGGCTGGATATGGGCCAGAAATCAAGAAAGACCCTAACCAAACAAAAAGAAGGTAAAAAAAAAAAAGGAAAAATAATACTGATTAGATCATATGTTTCTCTCAAGCAACTTTTCCTCTACACGTGCTGACAGCTCCTCCAGCACCTATCCTATGCCACGAATATTTGTTTTGAGTTTTGACTTGCTTCCAAGCTAAGTTTCTACAAAATGATCAACCAAGCCAATTTTTCTATAAAATTATCTATCTAAAATCAAATCATGCTGCAGTTCATTTTCACAACTTCTTGTGAGTGGTTAAATTCCACTGTTTTGATTTTATGATTTTTTTTTTTTGTTTCCCATCAATTACAATCAATCGCTTCAATCGGTTATGAAAATAAATGCAAATTTGAATATATCCTTAGAGTTTTTTCTTTAAAATATTAAAGACACAATTTTTCACAACCGTTAATATGATTTATTGTGATTAGAATAATATTATTTTTTTTCCTGGTATCATCTTTATTATGTGTCAATTACAACAAATCATACCAATAATTATGAAAAATTATTATAAAAATGTTTTCTCCCTAAATTTGTTAATTTTTATAAGATGTGGTAGTTAAAGGCTCACCATCTTCTACAAGCCAATAAAGCATAGAACCAAGTGGATTATTATTCAAAGACAATAGATTAGAACATGGAAGCTACAGTCCTCCATCAACATATAACGTATTACTTAAGATGCAATTCCTGGAATAAAATATAAACGCAACCCCTCGACCTGATTTCAGATTGAGACTATTGAATAGGACGCTAGTATATTAAGGGTGGAAGCACCACTTTGTGACAGATTCAATTTAAAAGATGGTTTTTCAGTTCCAAAAAAATAAAATAAATTTTATTCTTGGAGAACAAACATATTTGAGGTATGAGATCAAAGTTTCACGTTTTAATTTTACAATAAAAAATTCCACTCCAAAACAGAAGTTGACTGGTTTCTAGTCTCAAAACTATGCAGAACAACTGGACCGGAAGGATCTAATAGTCTGATACATCCTGTATGGGTTGCGGGGAAACCTTAAAAAATAAATAAATGTAAATAACAAAAATGATAAAACAATCTTACTAATTCAAATTTCAAATAAACAAAAACCAATTTCATTTAATATTATTGGTTGAGTTCTAAAGCATAGGGGACTGGGGAGTGTGTTCCCTTGTTTTATGCCAGAAGACAGAGTATTTACACACTCCATTTATATGATAATGATTCACTTTAAATGGTAAATTAAGTCTCTCCAACCACCTCCACCGGTTTCACCTGTACTTTTACTGTTTCAGCATCTAATATAAAGCCTAGTTTTTAAATCTTATTAATTAAAAATAAAAAGTAAACAGTAACACTAGTACCAGTAGGGAGAAGCTTGGATCCGTTGAGATTTTGACACGTGTTAGGATCTCAACGGGTCCAGTACTCTTGTGCACTGGATCCAATCCTTTCCCGTACCGATTAGTCGGTTCACTGTCACTCATGATGACCTTTGGAACCGGAACAATCAGGTATGCAATTCTTTCTTTTAATTTAACACTTGGTAGCATAAATTGTAGTCTAAGTTCCAAATGAATCTTTAAGGCACTGTTAGAAAATGTTATCTGCTACAAAAGTTATGAATCTCTTATTTTCATTTTGTTTTTATTAGACATGTATTTTTGAGAATCCTATAAAGTGTCATCAATATCATTTGTATTTTTCTTTCAAAAATTAAAGTTAATTGAGACTCATACAGGAAGCCTAACAAAATAAAGCCAAAACTATGCAACACGTGATGTAGATGTACATCACATTTGAAGCTATGACTTAAGAGTTAAGACTTGAGAGTAAATTTTGTTGGAATTTACAAAATAGCCAAAAGTCATTGCCGAATGTCTACTTTAAAAAATCCTACACTAATTTTAGGCAGGTTGAAACTTGAATATCAAACTTTGCTATGATTATTTGCATGAAAATGCTTTGAGGATGAGCTGCAGTAAGATTCAAATAGGACTAGAGAAAGAGAGAGAGTTTTGACTGAGTCAAACATTGCACTGCTTCCAGAGCACCAAATCACAACTACCAAAGCTGTCTCCGGTTACTTTTTTTGAGAAAAAGAAGCGGGAATTGCAAAGGGAACTGTTCAAGAAAGTGACCCAAACTTGGCTATCCGGGACCCACAAAAAATAGGCAAAATCGTACGCGAAATTTCATCCCTATAATCCATACCCCTTTAATATCCCCCTCTCTTATCTCCATCACAAAATCTTCAAGCTGAAGATATCTCCACCATGCCGCTAAACTCGCGCTTTATCCTTTTTACTTTATTTAATTGTTAAAGCATTCTATAAAGAAAAATCATCCTCCACTGAACTAACATTCACACACTCTTGATAAAATAAGGGCAATCTTTGTTCTTAAGTTTAGGAAGGAAATCCAATCAAGGACTAAAATAATGCTGGCCAAATGGGAAGCCTAATCATGCTGAGCATACATGTATTGCTTAACCATAAAGTGCTTAACGAGTTTGAAAATTGGGGTTAGACTTGATTTACTTAATTACTATTTAACAAACTTTTAAACTGGTCAAAGCTGGCCACGCCACGCAACTTCACAGCTTGGTTAGTTAAACAACCGCAAGTACACAATAAAAAAATACTAAGACCAAAAAGATCTTGGAGCTCTCACTCTAATATGACACAAAGGAAGCAAACAACAATGAAACATAACCATGAGCGACATAACTTGGAGCTTTCTTATTAAAATTTAACCCGTCAAGGGATATTACAAGAGGTTTGTAAATAGACCTCATCTACAACCTCATATTGGCCACAGCTTTAATTAAAATCTCCCCCCAAATTACACAATTCTATCCATTCTCTTTTTTACCCATTGAGCCATGGAAGAAAATTTACCCCATTATTACAAGGAGTTAAAAACTTTTTAAACACCACCCAATCCTACTACTTCACTACTATTCCTTCCGTTCTTACTTTACCTAAAGCTAGAACACAAAAGCTGCAACCTCCTCAAAAAGCTGGATCTTTTTATTGCAACTAAAACAACTCGCATTCTTGAATTCTCCTTGCTTATAAAACCAAAATACCATTATCATCCTATCACAAACCTATACTGCTTTCTGTGTCCAACAAAACAACCCTAATATAAAAGACTAATTGCAGCGTTTAGTATGTCCATTCTTGAGGCAGGTGAACTTCATGGTTTAGTGCTCCCTCTGCGCGTAAACTTCGCCTTTGCTGTGCCGCCAATAGAGCATTCCTTCGAGCCATTATAGCATCTGTGATACAAAAAATCCTAGAGTTACTCTTACAGATCTGTAGGATTTAGGTCGTGTACCAAAAATGTTGAATAGAAAATTGGGTTACCATGTTCAGAAGCAAAACCAGTAAGGAAGCGTGGCTGAGCGTGACCATTCAGGTCATCAAAGTTCAAATTCAAAGCCTGAACAACCTTAGCCGGGACTAAAACTGTTGGACAACCTGAAAAAAAAAAATAAATAAGAACAAAATTAACAACATTCACATCACAAATAAGCTCAAAATTGAAAAAATCTAAGCCAAATCTGAAATACCCAAATGCAAAAATAAAAAACATACTTGTTTTCTTGCGAGAATCTGTAGGATTATTGTATCTGCGAGGCAAGAAAACCCCAGTCCCAGCACACTCCCTTTTGACAGAACTAGATCCACCAAGAACCACAGTTCGCATGCTTGGCCCATTGTGATTTGGGACTTGGTTTTGATTCTGTGCTTGTAGTGAAGGCCATGCAGACTGAGACAAACCCAGAGTTCGACCATTCCTTCCACTCTCAAACCCAGTACTGCTTCTCACTCTGCTCTGAGTCTGGCTCTGTGGCTCTCGTTGATGCTGCTGAGTCGGAGTCGGAGTCGGGGACGGTGACGGTGACAGCCCCACCTTCACTTGTTGCCTCCCCCAAATTGAAGCGCACTGTGGCTTCACATGCTGAAACTTCAAAATACAAACAACAAAAGCCCATAAACAAATCAGACTTAGAATCCCATTATCTCCGAAACCAAACAGGGGATTGAAATTAAAGACTAAACAAATAGCTCACCTGAGTTGTCTGGGGGAGATTGTGAGTGAGAGACTGGTTGGGGTACAAGCCATAGTTGCAGGGCTTTGGTGCTGAGGTGGAATTAGTTTTAGGAAGAGTGAGTAGTCCCCTGTTTTGGATGTTGTACTTTTGAGACTCACCGCACATCTTCAGCCTCGCAACTTGTCCAGCCGCTGCGTATATTAAATCCCAGGTGTCGTTCTGAGCACCAAACGGCGTCGTTGGAGGGGATGGGTACTGAGATGGACCGTTTGGGCTTCCGTTACTTGAGACGCCACTGCGACCTGACCAGCTACCGATTCCACTCAGTGTCGACTGAGGAGACCCGGCCATGACCCACTGAGTCGACACAGTAAAAAAATAAAGCCCTAAATTAGAACTCGGTTTCCGAGTGACAAAAGTTAAAGGGTTGTTTAAGGAAAAGGAGCTATTATTACCTCGGGTTTGGTATGAGAGAAACTCGGAACGGCGAGTTTCTGAGTTTCGTACAGGGTGGACTGAGTCAGGCGGCGAGTTAACCCGGCGAAGAAGTCCTCCTCGTCGCTGCTCTCGGTTTCGGTGGAACCGGCGACGGACTCAACCGGAGAGCTGAGAGCTGAGTTGGAACCGAACGAGTCGAACTCGTAAGGGAACTCAGTTGGGAAGCTGAGACTTGGTTTTAAACCATTTTTGTTGAGATTTTCCTTGTCCATGAGAGCGTCTTCCTCAGTGAGAAACTGAGAGGGAAGCCAGAGCTCGGGTTGTCTAACAGACTCAGCCATGCAAAAGCTACAAAGAGCTATAAAAAGAGTAAGAGAAGCAAAGAGAGATAGAAAGAGTGAAAGCGAGCGAGAGAGTGAAAGAGTGAGACCCAGATGGAAAATGAAATGGGTATGAGAAAGTGTTGCTGGATGGGGAAGATTTAATAATGACCCGGGCTGAGTTTGCTGGGTTTGCAGGCTGAGGGACCCAACAAAAGAAGAAAAAAGTAAAAAAAGAATAGAAATAGAGAAGTTTGTAATGTAAGAGAGAGAAAGGGTTGGGAGTAGAGAATGTTGAAGACAAACTTGCTTTTATTAAGGTTTCAGGGTCTCTTTGAGACAAGTTCGAAAAAAATATATATGAAAATGAGAGAGAGAGAAGGGCTAAGATGTGAATACAACTGGAAACAATGGCCCAGTGGTTGGAGACATTTGTCCTTGTATACAATCCACCTGCCACTTGTCAAAATTTCAACAAATACAAAAACTTAATAGACTCGTATTATTATACACTAAACTTATGATTGGGATGATAAGTTAAAGGGTTTTAACTGGTTAATACTTACTTAACCATTTACTTTTTACTATAGACTCTTCTCATTCTTTAGCAAAAAAAAATAGACTTTTAAGTCAAGTTGAATGGAATTTTATTGCTTATTATTAAAACTTTCAACCTTCACCTTCTACCTTGTCAGTCTATCCACTACAAGTAACTGTTTCTTTATTTATTTCTATCTCATTTGCATATTAATGGAGTATTTCTTTACACAAATTCAGGCTTTTGTTTGATCATTTGTGTTTGCAGTTGATTTTAGCCAGTGTTCATAGTTCAGACAGGCTGTCGGCAGTGATGGAGCACATTGGGGCCAGGGGAAATGGCACCCTAAATTTTTATTTTTATTTTTATTTTAAATCTCAAGTAAGTATTTTATATATATATATATGAATGGGCAAAGATCTTATAAGAAATCTAAGATTATTCATATTCATTTAAATTGAAGTACAATCTCATTAGCCATTTTTTGTATATTTAAATTATTGAATAAAGTAGAGATGTATTAAAATTATGATGAGCATATAGTTATTCTAAGAATTATTTTTGATAAACATACTAACAATTATCTTATACAATGAAGGAAATAAAAATGTAATAATTCTTATACTTTATGAGACAAAGCTCTTCGCATGATGTCCCCAACCACATATGACTCGTGTGATTCTAAGGTCGTTTGACAAAAGTACTTTAATCAAACTCTCTCCATAGCTAGACAAAATTGGTTATAAGTTGTGAAAGTTTTCATGTTTTTGTGATATCTCATTCAATTTATATGCAATTGATAGCTCGTTTTGAAATGTTTTACTTGTCTATTGCATAAAAGATTGTTAATTAAAAATAAGTTAAAAATATGAAGTCACTTTGTCAATATTAGTACACAAAATACTTAATGGACAAGGTTTTGCTACAAACTGGTTTATAGCCAGTTCACTACAACCCACTATTTAACAGCTTATAAGACCATCCACATGTTTTATTTAAAGAAGTCACGTAACTCATTAAATAGGTCATGTGACTTAAAATACACGTGAATAATCTTATTAGGTGACACGTAGTGGGTTGTAGTGAACTGGCTACAAACTAACTCTGTCCATACTTAATTTACATTTTAATTTGTTTTATAATACTCTTTTATACTACCATATATAGTAAGAATGTAGTATATAAAAAATTAATCATCATAATTTTATTGGGCCATTGCAATATAGCATACTTTTTTTTTGCTAAATAACTAAAAATTCATTACTGAGCCAAACAAGTCAAATTTCTAATCCAAGCCTCATGTACTAAGAGAGGGAAATTTGAACCGGAACGCAAAAAAAGAGATCGGAAGGTGAAATGCGAATTTAGCAAGACAGTGGGCCATAGTGTTCGTCTCTCGACCAACCCAACAAAAACGACAAGAATTGAAAAAAGAATCATAATTAGAGACATTAGCTATATAGGCCTGGATTGCCCAAGGGATCTTATCCGGCCTCCCCAAGACAGCATCTATGCACACTTTGGAATCACCTTCCACAATAATGTCAGAGAGATGTTCCTCAATAGCAATTTCCCCAGCCCATGCGAGTGCAATAGCTTTGGCAACGCAAGGATCCACCAGTGATATTCTTTTGGCCAAACATTTGAGGATGTTCCCATCAAAATCCCTCGCAAGAACTACAAGAGAGGCTGCGGAATCACTAACAGCACCATCCACATTAAGCTTTACTGTGTTAGGGGGAGGAGGTCTCCATAAAAAGCATGACTTTGATTTACTGTGTTCCACCGATTGCAGAATATTGCAATGCGCAATATTGCATACTACTATATATTGCATATGGGTAAATTTTAAATACAATCCATTAATTATAATCCATGAATATATTGAATTTAATTATCTTAAAAAAATATAGCTAGCATTGCTTGTACTTTATTGATCAATGCAACCTTGAGTGTTAAATTTAAATTTTACCCTAAAGCACTTTTTGAGTTTCAAACACGGTTAAAAACAGGTTGATGTTAATGGCCGTTGAATTTTATTTTGTAGAGAAAAATATTGGACATCATCATTCTAATTGATTGCCATTTTAAATATTCGCAGTGATTTGCCATGATGATATGCATTCCCTACAACAACTATTTAAAATGATTGGTTTGTTTGCATTGCCATACTGTAAACGACATGAATGAGACAATCTAAAATTCATAGGACGTCTTAAGTTCTCAACATGCTCTTGATCTCAACTTCAATGTAACGCTAGTCCAAATCAACAGTCTCCAATCTTTCGTCTAAGGAGTCCCTTGCTGGCTTATTAGTTATTATTGTATTTTTGAAAAGGATGAAATTAAAAGAGTTTCGTATAACTCCCATTGTTTTTTACTAATTGAGTGGGCATCCATTGCTTGTTCTACAATTCTACTACGAAGAATTTGAAACCGTTAACAAGGTTTTCGTATGTGCCTAACTAACTAATGTAGGGGGCAAAAATTAATTAAGACAAGTATAGGGTTAAAAATAAAAGTGGAAGCATAGTTGGATTTGATCTCTATTTTATAGCCTATAACACATGTATTTTACAGCTTAGTAAACATAATCGGTCCACAAAATATCTCGTATATGTTCTATTAGGTTCTAACAAATTCTATGCACAAGGGAACTCTATATATGTGAAGGAAAGAGTAACATGAGAAGGAAACTGCTAGGCTGAAAATGAGACATGAGAGGGTCTCTTATGATGCTCGGTCATTTTATTTTATTATGTAATATCTCTACGTGGACATAGGCAAATTGTCGAACCACCTAAAATTATGTATTTTGTATCTTTTTACTTTGGATTAGTCTTTGCTCTATTTTATCATCCAAACAGTCTCCAATGGACTGAGATTCATCATGTTATGATGTTTGATGCGGTTTCAATATTATCCGAAAATTACCCCCACAGCTTAGTACTAGCCAGTGGCTAGCATGACATTGTTCAGGTACCATGGCTTATTTAATTGCAAATATTATATAGTTTTTATATTTTAACTTGCAAGGGTATCCAATTTTATAAAAAGGTCTGGTATTTCTTTTTGTTCTTAATGTATGCGGTTGCAAACGAAGCAAGATTATGGCCAATCACTCGCTAGTAACTCATCATCACGTCGCCAATTATCCTAAAATGCTGAATGTTGTTATGATGGCATTCAATTTCTTTTTCTTTTTCCTTTTCTCTTACTCAAAGTTCTATAAGTTCGTAGCATAATGCTAATAGATATACATTGTCGAGTAAGGGTTGGTCTCACACTAAAGGCATAATTGATTGAATGTAGAAAGGTGGATCATATATTATATGGGTGACGTGATGGGATTGCTACAAACTACATTATCAATTGGTTATTATTGTGAATGAATGAGTTTTAGTTAACTCAACTGCTTTCATCTGTTCATTTCCTTCTTTGTGTAAGTTGAAAAACTCTCTTCCTCGTCCTCTGTTGGAAAAATGGTATAACAAAGAATAAATTGGTCATGAAAATGGTCTGACTTTATCTTTAAAATTTTAAAAAAGAGAGTGTCATATGCCTATGACATAACACATTCACCCTCACTCAACCTGAATGTTACAAAAATTCGGTCAATGTGTCTTTTCATTGGCTCGGTATTGGGTAGGCTTGATCCAACAAGGCCTAATGGATTAGTAAGGGATTATAATGGCAAGTGGCTTTGAGGTTTCCCTACAAACGTAGGAATCATGAATAGCCTAATAATTAAATTTTGGGCTATGTGGATTGAGGTTCACTTGACTATTTAAGAGCATTCTTATCAGACTCAGTATTTTTTTTGCCAATTTAGTTCTAAAAAACCCACTTTTGTTAGTTTAGCTAAAGCACCACTGTATCAGACTCCCTATTTTAACTTTACTATTCCATTTTTTAATATATCTTTATTATTATTATTATTTTTTTTCACAACTCTCGAAATATTACACTACAAAAAAACACTACTACACTAAAAAAATATCTTTTTTATTCCCTCTATTGATGAACAGTGACTCCCTCATATGAGGGAGCCACTGTTCATCAATTGCCCCTTTTTAATAGTTTGGGGAGGCTGATGGCGCATGGTTTTGCTGCCTCCTCCCCATTTTTTGCTGTTTTAGCCAAAATGTTAACACTGATAATAATGCTCTAATGAGGTTGAAGTCACTCTCTTGATAGGGTTTGAGACTTCGGTGTATATTAGTCTTGGATTTTTTCTGGCCTTTTAAGTGAAAGTTTTCCATTGAATTGATTTCAATGAAGTTAGTTTTATTCATAAAAATAAATAAATAAATAATGAGGTTGAACAAATTTGGGGTAGAAGCTAAAATTGTCCACGATTTGAAAAACCATTGAAATCCGAATTACTTACAAACTCACGGATGTAAGTCTATTTTTGTCTAATTGCTAGTACCTACTTAGTCAGCTCGACTCCTATCAATTGTGCCACTCACACCAAGAGGGATACCACAACGTGTTGTTCTCTTGTGAGCCAACTTTAAGATCGATGATATGTGATTACATACCTCATACTATTCTGTACTTTATTTAATCAATGTTATTGTGCCTTTACACCAAAATATATATATAGAGAGAGAGAGAGAGAGGGAGAACGAAAATTAAAATAAATATCAAATTTTTTCAATTTTTTTGCAAAGTAAATACTTATGCACCTTAGAGGATTAGAGGATTCGAATCCCACCCTTATCCACTATCACATACTTATGCGCTGTGGGATATTTTTGACAATTATACAATTTATACTTGCTAAGGCATGAATATCAATCACATGTCAATCTCTAAATATTGACATTTTGTTTGTTAGCCATACGTACTCTATTAACACGAAACCATTCAAAATGCTTTGTCTTTTACTACGTACGAGATTAATGAATTCGACAAACAAAAACAATCCTACCTCGATTATCCGTTTAGTTGATTTAGAGCATCTCTAACAGTTATGTATATGTTATCTTTATATATGTACTATTCAACAACTCTCTATTTATTTTTTTTATATATACTCTCTAACAGCACTTTCTATTCTATTTAAATATACATTTTTTATTCTTTTATCCTATTTAAATATTATATTTTTTATTTATTCTTTATTATTATTTCCCGGCAACAATTACCTGAAATAACCAACAACCATAACCCAAATCCTTCCCACCCACCACCGCCGCCACCACCACCATCACCGTGAATCAACCCAGAGCAACCAAAACCCACCGCGACCACCACCGTGAATCAACTGTCAACCACCACAAACCCAACAAAAATCACCACAAAATCAATTTCTCAGCAACCAAACAGAGTCACGGCTCCACCACCTACAGGCTGAGACCCACACCTCCAGGCCGAGATCGGCACGGCTCCACTGCAAGACCAGACCGACCCACACATGTTGGGTTTGATGAAAACGGGGAGCATAGAGAAGGAAGAGAGAGAAAAAAGTCGTATGAAATGAGAAGGAAGGAAAAAAATAAAAGTTATATACTCAGTACAAGTGATAGAGAATAAATGATTTTTTTAATGGATACAAAGTGTACAGTAGCTTTTCAAAAATGAAAAGCTACTATACACTTTGTAGCTAAAATTGGAGATAAAGAGTAAATTTAGAAGATTGCTTAAACAATTATCTCTATTTTATTGTCTATTTATAAAAATAAAAAGTGAATTTAGAGCATTGTTAGAGTTGCTCTTACAGGGGAATTAGATAAATGTGCAAGTTCAAATGATTGAGCGAACATATCTCCCCCCGGATTCTAGCATTTCTTATATTCCACTTTACTTAAAAATAAAAAATAAAAATTATTCTACCTTTTCTGTCCAGATAACTGTGACATTTTTTTTTTTTTTGATCAAACCACATAACAGTGACATAACGTATAAGTTGAAACGCTAATAAATGTTTTGGTACTCTATTTTGTTTTTAGTCATCAATCACAAAATCCATCTTGGTCTGACAATTCCAACTGTTGAAGATATAAAGTATGTTACTTCTTCAAGGATAGTAATCCCAATCTCCCTTTTGTACCAGCAAAATAATCCAAATTATACTTTATAATTCAAGTATTGTAGTAATAAAAAAACAGTACATTAGTCTCTGATTTAGTCTATTATAAATATCATTCAATTTATTCATTATAAAATACAAAAAGTTTAATAGTAATTATATAATCATTAAGAGCTTTACGTTGTAAATGTTGGCCTCTAAAACCAAACCATGTTAATTCCCTGCACTGTCTTGTTCGCTCGTTGTTATCTCTATTTGCTGCTTTATATTTTTCCGTACCTTTTATAAAATGGTTCCAAAGCCATATTGTATATTATGGTATTAGAGATTAGCCCTTGTGACCCCCATCAATTATAAAATAATTATCAGAGACTAGTTTATGTAGGCTCCATTAATCCATATCTTGTTAGATCCAAGTTCATTCTCTCACCACCATTGCTAGTAACTTTGTAGGCTCACCTAGATTTATTCCATACAATGAACAACGTATTGACAACCCCATATGCATATTTACGAGATTTAATATTTTACTAGAAAGACAATCTTTGTGATTTCAACTACATTCAATAGGCACATGCATCTTTCTTCGTCACCTAGTTTTCGACTTTCCTTTTTTATCAAGCATCCCAATCATCTTGTATGAGTATCACGATGATCTGTAACCCCTTCTATCAGCTTTCTTTACGGTCATATGTCTCTATCATTTTCAGGTCACATTATTGAGACCACGCATCTGATCAATATTGGCTTTCTTTTTGGTCACGCATCTCTATCCACTTCAAGCAAATTTTTTTCAGACTACGCCTCTGATTAGTAGCCTATACATGTATGATATGCATTGTGTCTAGCATTCAAGCTTTAATCATCTAGCACATTTGGCCTTTGTTTTAATATGTCATATGAGTTTCATTTGATCAAGACTGGTATACTCTACATCCAATTCAATCACGATTTCGTCCAAGGTCTCACTGTTTTTTAAACTCAAGTTGCATTCAAGTATATACCTTGAGTTTTAGGGGAGGGGAGGGGAGGGGGTGTTAGAAATATCAAGTCAATTGTCTATGTTTATTGTCTCTAATCATACTTAGAGTGCAAGCAATTTAATCATGTAAGTAACCTAGGTTAGTTTAGAATTTAGTTTACTATAAATATCATTCCATTTATCATTCATAAAATACAAAAAAAACTTAATAATAAAGATATAGTCATGAAGATTTTTCCATTGCAGTTTTACATATGTTCATCTTTAAAGTTAAACCAAGTATGAGTTTTTTATTTATTTATATTTGTTCATGCTCTCTAATACGGTATCATAGCTATTTTTTTTTTTTTTATGCTATCATTTTCTGCCAAAAAAAAAAAAAAAAAAGCTTAATACTATCTTTAAAAAAATCCCCTTCTCATTCAACCTTAAACCAGGACACCTTTTTTGCTTTATCAAATTACTCCGGCTGATTAAGGTGACTCAGTGGAACCCACTTGTAACTTTCTTTGCCTTTAGCTACTCTTAGCAGAGCACCGCATTCTAATTCATTTCCCAGTCTTTTAATTAAGGCCAATTAACCCCACTTTGTGTCATACTCAGTAATTAAAGCAACAGACACAATCATTACTTCATTAGGTCATCTTTGTGAATATTTGATGTTACTTTTATTCATTAATAATGTCTTTCTCACTGACTGCTTGGCATGGTCAAAAGTCAAAACATCCAAAAAAACCCTTCATTCCTTAAACACGCGAGATTCACAGTTTTACCCATTGAGGTAGTGCTGCTGTTCCCATGCTTCTGATCAGCGCATGCTAGGGACTAGGGATCAACTGGCCTGCCCAGCCACCAAACTCTGTTCCCAATTTGCTCCATTTAATTTCTATAATACAAACGCTGGAAAGGTTTATGGGCATTCAATACGTTGCCTATTTTCATGTATGATCCACAGGCTCTTTAATCTTTACCACCACGCAATTGGATGATCACTTTGATAGTTTGATCCCTCCTCCCATTTACCATTGCTTGGAGGTACTCAAATCCTCCTTTTTTTTTTTTTTTTTTTAATCAATCCAATACATTTGGCTTTCGAAATTTTGGTTTTCAAGTTAGAATTCGGTTTGGCCATACATCTGTTAAGGAAACATTAAATGTTTACGTTTAATGGTTTAATGGGAAGTAACAAAATTTTAACATTAAAATAACAAAAAAGAGAAATATTTTTGAGTATTTTAATATTTTCTTTTATATAATTTTAATACTAAAATTTAGTATTTCTCATTGACTTAAGCATCTTTTAACAAGGATAGTGCTATTTTTGCACCATCTTTTGATATTTTCACACCATTTAATGTTGAAATATCAAAAGTAAAGTGATTTTGTATACCATTTTTTGATATTTTCACACCAACAGTGTAGAAATATCAAAAAATGGTGCAAAAATACCATTTGCCTTTGACAAAAGCCTCCAAGTTAATACAAAAACTACAATGCCCTCTTTAAAATGAGAGGTACTGTAATATTTAAAAAAAAAAATTGGACAACGACAAAGAACCATGTAAGGATGATTTTGTGTACAATACCATCTATTTGGCTTTTATTGGGTTTTCAAAAGTCAGATGTAAAATTGTAAATACACTGAAGACAAGCAAATAAGTCCTATGCCAGGTGTGACAAAACAGAAAAAGAAAAAAGTTGAGATTTTAAATAAATAGGTTTATAAACACTATTTTTTTACTTCAATTGAAATAGCAAGTTATCCATGATAAAAAATTAAATAGTATCAATAGTGTGGATCTATATAAAAGTTAATAATAAATCAGTAAATTATTAAAAAAACAATGTGAACAAAAATTGTGTACGAAGAAATCTAATTATTGATTTGTCATATATCTCAAAATATCTAAAAGATTGACAGATTAGAAATTTGAAAGAATGACCTTTGATGTTTTTGATTTTTAACACACCAAAAAATATTATACAAATACAAATGTCACAGTCCCTAAAATGTGTCTCGATATTATAAAAGTACGAAACATGCTTTAAATGGCAAAACCATGACCCATATTGCAAAACTCAAAATTTTGCCTGTCCAAGTGGCTGAATGGTCACCCAGAGAAGTCCGTACATCACAGAAAACCCGTGAGTTACCGGTGATTATAGCATTACCCATTCTACTACAATATCTTTTGGTACCTGGGAATCTGAATCTTATGTGACGTGGCAATGAGGGCACTAAGTCAGATTCGGCCTCTTAACTGTCATCTGTCGTTATCTATTAAGATTAAGAAACCCCCACTCTCCGTCTCTTTTAACGGCTGATCTCACCCATCGTTAACCGACGGGGTGTCTTTTAATGGATAGAGAGGTTACGTCGTTATAACGGCCGTTGCCTACACAAAAAGCCGGACTCAAAACTTAATATCAAATGGAGTTTAATGAGATTCTCCCGCCAAAAGATAAGGAAATTATTGCATTTGTTTTTGTTTTTTGTTTATTTAATTTTTAAATATTTGATTTTGAAATTTAATTAATAGAGAAAAGGACAAAAGAGGACGTAGTGGGGACAGGGCTTAATATTACCTGCCTAAAGGACTGCACCGTTAGTCAAAATAGCGGGAATATTATTTTGTATCTTTTTGAAAATTGTGATGTTATTTATTTATTTATTTTTTAAATAAACAAATTGATTTCATGTGAAAGACAAATTAAAAGGATAAAAGCAAATAGACAATTCATATGTATATTTTAAAAAATTATATGATTCATTAAAAATATCATGTGATTAAAAGTACATGTGAATAGTCTATTTACTTGCCACGTAATGGATTAGAGGAAGATTCCTCCAAACCGGGTTGAAAGTAAACTATTTTCAATTACAAATTACACTATCAAAGTTGATCAAATTTTAATTTAGTCTTCTAAATTTTGAACGTTTCAATTTAATTATCTAAATTTGGTTTGGTTTCAATTCAGTTTTTTAAGTTTTGACCGTTTAAATTTAGCCCTCTAAATTTAGTTTTAGTTAAAAAACTTATTAAAGTGAAATCATTTCCCTAAGACAATTTGAAACGAAATCAAATTTAAAGAACTAAATTAAAAAATTGAAAGGAAAACAAACTTAGAGAATTATATTCTAACGACTAAAATTTAAAAGACTAAATTAAAATTTAACCAAACTTAAATGATGTATTCTATAATTTAGCCTTTATTTTCTCTTTTTGGGATTTGGAGATTTGTTAAGGGCATTTCTGTCTTTCGGATAGCGACTTACTACTTTTCAGTATAAGAGCTGCCATGTAGTGCGACCCAGTTCATTTGTTGCACTGGTCAATGACAGTTAAAGGCAATCGCGCGTGTAGTTAATCACGCTTTTAAAACTTGTACTCCATAGTTAGTAAAAAAATTAAGATAAAGATGGCTGGATAACAAAAGAAACTTTAACTTTCGAAAGATTATGGCGGCTGGAAAGTACTTTCTTGCCGTTCCGTAATCAAAATCTCAACCCTCCTCGACAATTTACTGCATATTATGTGACACACGTGACTTCGATGTCCATTAAACTACAAAAAGATTAAATAAGTTCCATTGCAAATTTATATCAAAAATCAAAAATCAAAATATCATTTCCTCTTTTGTTTTTTTTTTTTTGGGCAAAAGGAACACTAAATTAAAAGTTAAAACACACATAGAAATAGTCTTGGATACCTCATAATAAATGTGATCGTAGTATCCTAAGCAAAATAATATAATGCTTAAAGAATTTAGATTTTCGATATCTTGTGAATAAGATGTTTTAGTTTCATTTAAAAAAAAAATTAAAATTTAAGAAAACAAATGTGAATGTGATTTGCTTTGTATAATCTAAATTTATCATATCTAGAAAACAAGGAAATGATAGAGCTTATAAACATAGTCCTAAATTAAACTTCAAAAGGAGTATCATTATCATAAGTCATAACCCCCAAATAGATATTATCACTTATAAACTCACATCCAAGATCTCTTAGAGCATTCGTATCAGGCTGAATAGTTGGGCGAAAACAGCAGAAAATGGGGAGGAGGCAGCAAAAACGCTGACCATCAGCCTCCCCAAACTATTGAAATCCCGTGTTTGATGAACAGTGGCTCCCTCATATGAGGGAGTCACTGTTCATCAATTGAGGGAATAAAAAAGGTATTTTTTTAGTGTAATAGTGTGTTTTTGTAGTGTAATATTTCGGGAGTTGTGAAAAATAATAATAATAATAATAAAGATATATTAAAAAATGGAATAGTAAAGTTAAAATAGGGAGTCTGATACAGTGGTGCTTTAGCTAAACTAACAAAAGTGGGTTTTTTAGAACCAAATTGGCAAAAAAAATGGGGAGGCTGATAAGAATGCTCTTAATTGTTATCTTATTATATTTATTCAACAAAACAAATTGTTATCTAATTATATTAAACAAAGAAAAATATGATGTGAAGGTGGAAGTGACTAAAAAAGAAGAAAATATGAAAACACCTAAACAAGGGTGAGAGACTGCAAGCCAAAGTCTAACCTAAAGTATGAAGCGCAGGTGAAAGTCACTCTCTCTTGCTAGAGTGTGTTAAGAGTAATACTTTTTTGTTTGCCAAAGACGAAAAAGAAGAAGAATGCACACACGCTGACACACAGACACACAGACACACAGACAAATGCATGGTGGGGACTGTCTGCCGCCCAGCCTGCACGAACTACTTCCTCGGTTGGCCTTACTTATTAGTAATTACCAAATATCATATACTTTCATTTAATCATTTAATGTTATATACTTTTTTATTTTATTTTTCTATACTAATATTATTGTTATTATTAAATCGGGCTTCGCTTCTCGTTCCCGCAAATTTCTTTTGAATTTCCCGCCGAAAGCCAGTGAGACCCAACCCAACTCAACCGTCACTTTCGATTGATATCTACGACTAAGACATATTAATATCCATCACCTTCTTTTTCTTTATCTTTGTTTTGTATTACTTGGGCTCGTGTGCTTCTCGTTGTTCGAAATTTGAACTCAACGGTCAGATATTGTTTTGCAGCTATTTCACAATTGCACCCGAAGCTTCATGCCGTGGGCCTTGTTTTTGTATGTTAGTTTGGTACAAAGCAGTAGTCTCGTTAGCAATCGGGGACCTTATCCAAATTTGAGGAGGGGGGCGGGGGGGACGCATTTTTTTCCTTTCCTTTTATATGTAATATTGTTATGGCATGAAAGTAATTTACATTCCATTTCTCTTTGTAAAGGATATTTGGTTAGGTTCGGCTCCTCTCCTGTTAAAACGTATCATATTCTTTTCCATTTTTATTTAGATGAAAGACATGTGACAAATCTAAAATCTAACTGTAAAAAATAAGTTATATCAAACCCATTTTATTTCTCTTTTAGCCACACCTAAAAACCAACGGAAAACCTATCGTCCAACACCATGGCAATGTTCTTTGCCGTCAAGACTGAAATCACCACTTGCCTTTGCCACTTCTTTAACATTGTTAGATGCCACCTCCACTTGGTGTTTCTTCCGTATAAGGTGCTCGTTTAGTTTGTAACAATCAAAAAAGCAGTTTGAGTCGTTCTTATAGGTAGTGTTTTATTGTTGATAGATGACACACGATATAAGATTTACGTGATCCATCACTAAGGCTACTTTTATAGAGTTGCAATGATTTTTACTATATTTTGGAGAAATTTACAAGGTGCATTTAACAATATAGAAATCCTATTTGGGGATTCGCTCAATGAACTAAGCCTCACAAAATCTCCAATTAAAACTGTACGCTTCTAAATTAGGTTGGGTTCAAATCGGATCGAACAAAACCAGACTCCACATAATAATTGCTTTAGGTTGACCTTTTTCTTTATTAAAATAAAAGAAAAGAAAAGAAAAGAAAAAGAATTTTATATCAATATAGAATCATTATTCATTAAAATAATTTTATATGTATGGTGTTCTATTGTTGATAGATGTGGTCACGACATCTTTATACTAATAGGCTTTTTTTAGCATACCATATCCACTTCCTTAGTAAACTGCAAAAAGAAAAGAATTTGCATATCTGACTTATTATATCATCATGTATGAACATTTAACGAATTTATCACTATATATATCCCTAATTAAGTCATTAGAGTTGCAACATTTTTTAATGGATGGTGTTTGTTGATAGATGTGGTCAAAACATCTTTACACAACACAATATGCTTTTTTTTTTTTTTTTTTTAAGTAGACCAATATCCACTACCGGTGAAAAGAAAATAAAAGGGATATGCATATCAAACTTAGTATTCCGTTTGTGAGCAATTAACGAATTTATTGATACGATGGGACTCATCCAATTAGATATCATAACACTTAAGAGGTGATAATTATTGATATTTTGTTTACCAAAAAGGAAGAAGATAATTATTGATATTTTGGGACTCATTCAAAATCAATGTCAATGTAGCATATCGGCTACCATACTTGTAGTGACTCTTATCTCATGAAACCCCTTATCCATTAACCCTCATGATAGTCTTTAAAAACCCTTTATCCATTTAAATGATATCTTTATCTGTTCCATCAATTTCAACTCAATAATCCTAATTCGAGCCCACTGTATTATTACTAGATAATCATCTGAAAATGTTTTTCAAGTACTTTTTAGCATTGAGACTCTTAAGAAAGGGAGGGAAAAAAAATTAATTCCAGATCACGCAGACTTATATGAAGATCCTACTGATGATCTTAGCCCAAAGCCCATAGTTCGTATAAAATTAGTAATTCAAATTCTCAATAAAAGTCTTCATAGTATATTCTATTCTTCGTTACTTTAAGACTGGAGTTACATTTTTGGACTTAATTTGTGTGTTTATGATTACCTTTTGACGCAGCAGTTATAGTACTAGATTCTCAAAAACTATACTAATAATAAAAAATGGTAGGGGTTAGTTTTTTTGAATCATAGAAAATTTCATAATTTCCACGCAAGGAAGCCTTACTGCCTTAGCAATCTCCTGGTCTTGTTAACTACGTGACCAAACATAGCCAAAACTTTTCCTCAAAATTAGCCAAATGATGCTAATTAAATCCACTAAAAACAAAGGGCGAAAAAAAAAATCCTTGTTAATGAGAGAAATTATTCAATCATCCCGTTATATTATACACGTGGTTCTCCTAATCAATACAAATAAATTATTGTAAATTCTAATGATTATGTAACTCCTTAAAATTAACAACGGATAAGAAATAATATATTTTTATTGATTGGGAGAACCACGAACCATTTTTATTCCTTAGATACCTTAGAGCACATTTTAGGGGGAAAAATAAAAAATGTTAAAATGTTCAATTATGACTTGCTATGTACAAATTTTTTTAAAAAACAAAACACGATAATGAAAAATATTTATCGATTTACACATATTGTAGCTAAAATTACAAGTTAAAAAAATAATAAAATTACAAGTTTTAATATATGTATTTTGAAAAGGAAATAACGCTTGTTAGTGTCTTAATGATTCGTTGATTTACACATATTTGCTTTTTATAAGATTTGTATGCAATTTATCTTCACTTGTGCCATTTTGTTACAAAACTTGAAAGGACTAAAAAAAATCACTAGAGTCAACCAACTAGGTTTTATTGTACCTGAAATTTTGTCAATTTTGGCATTGACAATGGAATTATATAGGTCACCCCCTCAATTCTCTATTCATCTAGGAAATGAGACCCCCTTTACAGTTTTCATTCTTATTTAAATTTGAAATGTCATGTAAGATCGAACTACTTTCTAAATTCCCACACTAGGCATTGACAATTTGATATTTAATGATTGACGAATCGAAAACGACGTAGAAGGAAAGCAAAAAAACACACAGATCTTTGTTAGGTTCGCATGCCTAAAGTCAAGCATGTGAAGCTGTGAAGAAGCACAATATCTTGTAGATCTTGATTCTTGAAGTTCATGTGATATAATTCATAAAGTGTCCATATTGGTGTGAGAGAGAGACATGGTGTTCATTTTTCACTTGTCATTGTACCATACTACAACTAGTTCTCTTGATTGGGATAAAGATGTGATTGGGTTGTCCCATATTATTAGGGCAACTACCTCACAACATAGAGTAAATTCTACGCTTCAAGCAAGCATATAATACAACGGTCCAACCATTATCCTGTACCTCTATGTAAAATTTGTATAAGGTAGGGTCAGGTCCCATATGCCATACCCACCCACACCCAACTAATTTATAGCTTTATAAGGTCTTGTTTCCTATCAATCTTCACTAGGTTTCTTTTCAATTTAGTGGACCCACATTGGACAAAAAATCACAACCCCATGATCTGTCTCTTCCACCCGCTGTGATCTGATCGTCTTACTATTGACTATTGTACAAAAGATGACAAGTGATACCTCAATACAATCGTACACCTTTTGGTCATAATATTATCTTTGTGATTCAGTAACCTTTGGTAATTAGTTTCAAATTTTGAACATGGTGGTGTAGGTCCCACATTCACATGCATGGTACACCATCGGATTATATTCAAAGATTGTTTTGAACCTAATTAAACAGAAGAATATGGTAGAGATGTACTTATATCAATCAAGGGGGTCACATGGGCAAAGGCAACGTCCATGGTTTGGTCAATGGTCAATTTCATGCAGGAAGCTAGTGCACGTGTAGCCTTATTCTCTGCGTGTGGTGGAGTCCAAAATTTTCAAAGGCCAACTGGTCACATGCTTACTACCCCCAAAGAAAGCAAAATAATACACTGGATACCAATCAATTCAACTTTTTTTTTTTTTTTGGTAGTCTTTGGCTTGCGTATGTGACTTTAAAATTTAAAACACGATACATGTTTGGAAAGGATCACATGTCGATTTGGTGTCTCGTCTAGTGCTCTAGGACGTTAGACAAAACCTTGCCCTTTGAGAAGGGAGGGGAGAGTGGATTGAATCTGTGACATGGAGATGAATCCTGCCACCTTTCTTGTCGATCATCCTGTGGTTACCGGATGATGGGAATAACAAAGCAGAAATTTTGAAATGAGTATAAAATGTCAATATATGAATTGTTTCATTATTCGTTACTTCTGGGTCTTTTCGTTGCATTCACTTACAACAAGAAACAACCGCAAGCTTTTGGTGCAGCACCTGCATTTTGGTACATTCTTCTTTCTTTCCTTGGTCTTTCGTTCTGTCATATTCCTAATAACTTATCCAAGATGAGGGTTAGTATCAATATTAGGGGTAGAAAAGCCTGCTGGCCAATCGAACAATTGTTACATGGTGCAAAGGTATTGTTTGCTAAGAGGGAAAAAAAATGTTATACAACAAAATCTTGTGTAAATGATCATTTGATGAGTTAGTATTTTGTAAGATTTTACACACACAAAAAGTGAAGTGACATTGAATTGGAGGATGACAAGATCTACGAGGATAATGGTTTGAGGATAGGGGTCTTGATTTAGGATCTTATCCTCTTCATTTTTGGCCCACTATTCTAAGGTTAATTAATTTAACCGACATAAATCGTTTTCAAATCATAAGCACAATTGGAAAAAGATTTTTCTACTCCAAACATTCGCGTGCTAGTTCTTATCTCTTGTCTAATGCTTAATTGGTGATATAAACCTTTTAAGTATATGCAAAGCATTTCATTATTGTACACAATAATGTTAATTTCCGGAATTATCATATAATAACAATCATTCTTTTTTGTTTTGGGTCTAAAGGGTGCAATAAGAAAATTAGAGAACAAAATTAATACAACTTATTTTGGGAATGGGGGTCCCTCTCATATCAACCTTCAAGATAGACAACCTGGATACTAGTGCGTAGCTGAAAAGATGAACTAGTTTGGGTATGTTTGTGGACTTACTTAACAAAAAGACAGGAAGGGTTTGCATGGTGCCATGGTGTAATCGCACCCGCTTCCTTTTGGAGCCATGCTAAAATTATGTGATATCTTTGTAAGTCAATTGGGACATATGTCATTTCTAGTTCAATTTTTTTACACACTCAACCAGCTAAAGTGGAAATTAGCTTGTCACTTACATTAAGCATTACTTTCAGTTCACCCATTATATTATGTGTTACTTTCAGTTCACCCATTATAAGGCAATTAGTATTTACATATTTTACTAAAATCATTTAGACAGAAATATGAAATTTAAAACCTTCTTTTCCAATGTTTTCCTTACAAATATTTGAAACAAATGTTTTAGTCACTAAATAAAAGCTTGTGTCGTTTCACTTTCATGATAATGTTGTTTGGTCTACTATTTTGTCACATAAAACAGATAGGTTAAAAACCAATGGCTCTTAGTGATATCATCCCCTTCTTGTAAGGTTTAATTTTGGTGTCAAATACTCAAATCTCCTTATCTACACTAAAAAAAATAAAATTCTTAGAAGGTAGTGTGGATGCAATTTGAGATTGCTTGAATAAATTTCAATAAACCAATATTATCCATTGGCTTTGCCATTTGACTTGCACATCCACAACTTGTCTCCAGCTTTGCAAACAAACTGGATGTTGGACTTTGCATGACAGATTTTTATAAAATATCTAATTTATGCAAAAGAACCAAATGAACATGGGATTGGAATTATCTATTTTAAAAAAGGAGGAAGAGGAATTGGGAATAATAACAATTAGAATAAAATTTAATGAATCAATATAATCCATTGAATTTGGCTTTGCCGTAGGACTTGCAGATCGAACATTTGTCTCCAGATTTGCACACAAACTGGATTTTGGACTTAGCATGAAATTTTTGCCAAAGAAACAAATGAACATGGGATTGGGAATATTCATCCAATAAAAAAAAAAGGGATTGGGAACAATAACAATTGGCTTTATTAAGTTGCTTACTTTGAATTTGGACCCCATGTTAAACGCATTTTCTTTGTTCTTAAGATTGATTGTGTCCAAGTCTCCAAAATTCCCACCAGACACTCAGACAGTGAGATGCATATAATGAGACACATGTCAATCTCCCAACCTTTTGTTGTAACATGGGCTTTGTGTGCATGCTTCCTCGTCATCAATTGAAATTTATGATTTATATTAAATGTCGTTTAGCTATGGAGACCAGAATTAGGAATGGTTGCACATGCTACCATTTTGTTTATTTTTATGCAAATCCATCGTAAGCACACTCTTTGTGACCAAAAATCCGATACAATATGGGACAGAGTGGGGTATTCAAAAAGTATATTGTCACTTCTCATGTAAAGAAAAGTTTTCAAAGATGGCTATGCTTCACTTGTTGCCCCCGCTAAATTGTTCTGTATCTCCAATATAAGGCACTATTTAATGTGAGTTTTGGCCTTTAGATTGTTTTGCTATCAAATGATAGAATCATCAAGTAATTAATCAAAAAGCTAACATGACAAACTCCTATTTATTCCGTAAACTTAAGCTGTTTAGAAAAATAAATTTAATCATATAACCATTGTTATAGTAAGTATACTCTTTAAGTTGAGGAAATATCGTACAATTTCTCTTATTGGGTTTTTTGAAATTGTTCTATGTTCTGAATGTTCTTTTATTATTAATATTCATTCAATTTTGGTTGCAAGAGCCAAGAGGGCCAAAAGCTCTAACCACAAAGCTACAAAGTAACCTCTCTGGTGAGTAGTGACTAGTGACCACTATGGCATCCTCATCCTGATACAAGGGCCTTATGCATAAAAAGGAACATAACTTCTTTGAGGTTAAAACAGAGAACTAAGCCAAATAATGGAGCAGAGAGTTATGGGGTACGTGTAAGGAGGGACATGTCCCATTGTTCTAGGGAAAGATGACCTGGTCAGTCCAAAAATAGGATAGTGTTTGGTATGGTGTAACTAATGTGACTTTCTTGAAATCTTGATTAATATTTCCTCTGCTTTCTATATAGTAGTATTATAGTATTGTGTCGGGAGCATTGTTTTGTGAGATTCTTGGAAATATGTCTTCCATTATAACTTGCATCACCACTTCGACCCAACTTTGTCTTCCATGTCTCTTGCTGTCTTGGCCAAACCATTACCACCCAATTAATAAAAGCAATACATAATAAAATAACTCCTTTTTTGCTAAATACATAATAAAATAACTTCTTAGTCCAATTACTTGGCACCAATATGCATCAATATGGATAACGGCGCCACCCTAAATAATGCAAATTGAATTAAACTATAGACTTTCAACATTTGACTAATTAATGCTTTCACACCCAGAATTGTTTGTCGAAATCAGCATTTAAGACAAAGTACAACTTCTTTTTTGTTTCTATTTTTTTGGATGAATAACCAAGTACTATTCAGTGATCAAGTAATATAATGTAATGGTCTAAAAGGGTGTCTCAAAAATGTGGAGAGAAAGCCTCATAACCAGGGCCGCACCCAGGTTATGGTGTTTGTTAATTGATTTAGTCCTCTCTCACTCTCTAGCTAGCTCGCACAGGGGCACACAGACACGCATGCATGACAAGTGCGCATACGGATACACACACGCAGGCACAGCCAGTTGGCCACTCCAGAATACATAGAACATGCACACATTTTAGTCATAACGCAGGTTGACACGAGGCCACCAAAGGTCAGGCTGCCTTAAATGCTTAATCGAGTAACTCATGAACTAGAATAAAGCTAGTCATGAAAATAATGGCTAAATGATAAACACGCATATTGTATTTAAGTAGTGATAGTGTCGGCTATCCCTGTTTAGCAAAAAAAAAAAAAAAAAATAGTCTCGGCTATCCCTTCTCACTAATAATTTTTGGGAAATATCTTACAAACCAGTATAGTGGAGAAGCAAGTTCAAACCTTGAGAACTATAATGGGTGTTTACAAGGGTTAATTGCAGTTATCCATACTAAATTACAGGTGTTTACAATGTGCATTATAAAGTAGATATTCATACACAATATCCTAATTTGAGATTAATTTACAATGTCCATGCTACCTTCTAAATTAGTGTCTACATTATAGATTAATAGGTTGTTTAATCCAAAAAATAAAAGATGTTGACTGCATAATTTTTATAATTTATGATGCATATTATAAACGTCTCATATTTTAGAATGTATAGCTTTAAACAAATCTGTAAATTTAAACATTGATTTGGAGGATAATGTGCACATTATAAATTAATCTCAAATTGGAATGTTCTTTGCATAATTTTGTAGTTTAAGGTGTACATTACAAATTCTCTCATAAATTGGGGTAAATAACCATAATTAATTATCAATCATGGGCAATCAACCAAAGAGAGAGAGAGAGAGAGAGAGGATTGATGCTTAATCACAAATATGTCATAAAAAGAAATACTTTGCGAAACAAACTATTACAGACAGAAAATTACTTAAAGGATAAAAAATATAACCAATTAGGAAGATAAAAAGGTTTAATTCATGTGTAGTAGTGAAATTGAGCTTTCAGAATCTACAGAACACAGTAAAGTTGCCAGCATTATGGAGAAAGATACACGATTTACAATTTAAATTAGTAAATATATGATACTATACAGATCATATTTGATTTGACTAAAATATTCACAAAGCAACAATAGAGGTAATCCCGAGGGGATACCAATTAGAACTGAAAGCTATTATTCCTTAAAAGTACATACTGTACACAAACAACTTGTTGCATGTGCAAGAATTGATTCAAGCAGTTGGGCAGGCCCGAGAAAAAGGTTATAAATCCATATTGACATTTGGAGGAAGTTGTGGTGAAGAGCCTTTTTTTTTCACACTCTTCTCCAAAGATATCTGCATGGATAACCAAACCAAAAATGTGATAATGAGTACAGCAGTCCCTGTTTGTTGAAATTTTATTCCATGCATAGATTTCTTAATAACACTATTAAGACCTTTTCATCTCATATTCTCTCTTTTTTTTTGGTTGGGAGGATGGGGGCAATTGGATCTTTTGTGCTAATTCATGATTTTCAGATAATTTAGAAGGCAAATTGTCACAATTAATTACTACTATATTACAAAGTAAGGATTTTTATAACCGCCAGCATGGCAAGAGTTTACTGAAGATTAAATTTATTACCAAAAGAAGATCTTCATCAGTACCAAAGCATTTTCGAGCTTCTTCTAGGCACTTTGATGATACCCTCTCATGTTTCCTGCACAGTATTCCACGTTTATGTTTCTATTATATGGTAAACAAAATTTGAAACTTAATTTTACACCAATAATCAATGAACCAGAAAATTTATGCGAGTGCATTGAAAAACTCAGAATTTATCAAATTTGGATAAAGATAATGCCAATCTGACTTGACTTTTTAAGCCTATCACATATATTTCAGCACCAAGGCTATAAAGTTGACCAGTGCACCATCCTGAAGTAACAATTTTCAGCTTAACATATGAATCTTTTGAAGAATGCATATAAATAGTAACCAAAGCTATGTGGATGTTTACAACTTTAAACTCCCTGTAGTAGCCAAAACTTTGCTGCAAGTTCAGCTGTATTGTGCACACACATGCATGTTACTGCACTGCAGTTGTTAATTGATCTGGCCATCTATGATTATAAAGCTAATCAATGTAAATTGGTCATAGTTTGTGCTCAGTTTATTTATTGGTAAGTTATACATGCATCTGATGGGTCATAAACCTCCATCTTGCTCTTCAAGGGGAGAACGTGCCATTTGAGATGGAGCTCATGGAATAATTTGTGTTCAACTTGTAAAAGTACATAACAAGAACTGATAGCAAGAAAATTGATAACCTTTTTGAGATTCAAATACTTGGCCATTATGTACAACCTAAATAATTATGACTCCTAAGAACAGGTGTTACACAACCAAGGAAAGTGCAACCCAACCATTAACCAACCATCACTTGTAAACTTCATAAAATAACAACAATTTATGGAGATCACATGGATCCATCTTTTTATCACTATATTAAACTTTTTCTGTGCTGGACTAGAGCACATGGATCAGAATGGTCAAAGATAGAGAAACCTACGGACAGTATAATATAGCCAAAATTATGATCAAGAGAGATGAATTGAAAGAAACCCAAAAGTATCATTGTAACTCTGAGTAAGTTAACTTATTGGTCTGCTCATTATTTTTCTTAGGTTGACATCATGTTTGGTGTGATCTGCTGTCTGGTTAGTGAAGATTGACAGAACATGAATTTAAAAGAATTCATCATCAAATAGCTCTCGAACTCTGATTTCACATCATCCTCTCACTAAAGTGAGCTACTCAATAACATCAATGTTTGATGTTGTTGAACCAAAGGCAGCCATCAAGATGATAATAATGAAAGCTTCAACTTCTTACAAAGAAATTTTTTTTCTTTCCCTGGTGATCGATAGGGGGAGGTTTTCAGAAATGAGAATGAAAATAAACATAATACCTGGAACTTGCAGGATCTCTGATCTCAAACTCATCTGCATCACTGTCATAGCCGCAAATCACAATATAGTGACCTATAAAAGACATTAAGTTGTCAGTAAAGAAATTATATTTGGCATACACAAATGAGTCAAACAAACAAACCAGGACATGTTGAATAGAGTTATTAAAAGGACAGAATTCACATCTCAGCAAGGGAGCATCTTCAATATAGCACTATTCTTGTACATGGGAAGTATAAAATAAAATAGCAAAGAAAACAACAGCAAAAAACAAAAATACAAACTAAAATTACAAAGGACGAGAGATTATCGGCTGAGAAATAAGTCATCTAATGAAAGAGAAGGTGGAGAAAGAATAAGATTTGGAACTCCGCTCATAGAGAGTCTTCAAAGAGAGGAACTTCAGGTGTGGCAAAGATAACTCCTTGCCCTTGAAAGTGTGACAATTCCTCTCTTTCCAAATGCATTACATGAGATGGGACATGAAGGAGCTATACCCCACACATCCCCACCTCTACAACTGCCCAAAGTACCTCTCCAAGACTCCAACATAGCAAGCATGGAATTGGACATAAACCACATAACCCCAAATAGACAGTAAAATATCCCACAAATCCCTAGCAATAGGACAATGTAGGAGAAGATGGGGCCACTGACTTGCCATTGGATTTACTCACAAAACACCAATCTACAATTACATTTCCCTCTTTCTTAAATTATCCATTGTCAATATTTTTCCTAGTGCTGCAATTCAGATGAAAAAGGCAACTCTAGGTGGAGTTCCAGCTTTTGCAATGCGCTGGAATGATTACTTACAAAATACTGGGAGAATCATAATCATCTAATACACATAATTAGTGCATTAGAAAAAGAATAGCGCAACTCACCAGTGTAGCTGGAGTTGCTGCCAAAGAAGTCTGAAACACTTAAATTCTCAGGCCAAGGCTGACTGCAAAGAAAAAAAATTGGCAGAAGCATTTAACATTAGCTCATCTCCCACAGACATCTAAAAATACTATGAATTGTTTCTTATGAAAGAAGAAGCAAAGCCTTTAGTTTAATTCACAAAAGCCTATTCTGGAGAACAATACCAAGTAAAGAAAATAAACAAAAAGAAAACATTGGCTCAATGAAGCACTAAGGAACTTGGTCAAAATTTATTTTTTATTTTGTTGGATTGGTAATTTACACACGGACCTAGTGGGTCTTGAACAGACAACCTCTACCCCCATCCCGTTATTATGGGAGAAGGAAGTGCCAGTTGTGCTATAGTTCATTGACACAGATGTCAAACAGTAATTGTAATTGTGCCAAATAAATGAGAATGGCATTTAAGCATAAAAAAGAAAAATAGAATTACGAAATTCCATGAATCCGATACCTCAACTTGTATTGGTCAACTAATGCAATTGCAATATACTTCCCCGACAAAATCAAGCATGAAATGTCATCACCGCTGATTGACCTGCACTGTAAAAAATAAGGTTCATTGATTAATTCAAAATTAATTGTCCAATGATACCTGAATAAAGAATGTCTAAATTTGGGAAAAAAAGATAAGTACGACCAAAGTTTTACGTATTTTCATAGGTCTCCCACTATTATTCCCTTAGACTCAAAATTTTGGCCAATCCCCCAAATTGGAGCAAAATTACTTTTAATTTCAAGTCTTCAAGTGATTCTCAAAGAAGTCTAAATAAAACTACAAATATGAAGAAAATCAATCTGTATACTTCTATACAAAGCCTCAAGTGTTATATTCAATTATATAATTAACCAATGTAGCTCTCCTATTCACAATTTTTTGTTATGAGACATCTGCTGCAATAAAGTCTACAAAACAACAATAATTTAACCATGTAAAAATGCCATGATGCTTCAAAAGAATGCACACTCAGATGAATGGATTATACCTCTATATTAATTCCAGCTTCTCGTGCTTTTATAAATAGCATATCTATTCGCCCCTGATCATTAGGTAATTGCTCCTGCACAATATCCAAACTGTGCCTTTATGAGTATTAGACTGACAACGAGCAAGGTTGTTAAAATCAGGATCTTATGCAGGATCAGTGGAAGGGACTTTATGAATCAGATCAAGGATTGTCAGATCCTACTGAAAAAAGAGAGTTATGTATGTTCAATAATCATTAGAAATGTTCATGGAAAAATGTTAAAATTCAATAGAATGTAATTTTTGCACTCTACATGAGTATATCTCTATTATATATATATTCTTTTCAACACATATTATCCAAAGTTCATTAGGTAGCAACTAAGAACCAAATTACCAATACATAAGCAATGGAAAACGTTTTCCAAGTTGCAAGTTGCAACAATAATAAGCTAATAACTAAAATAATTTAAATTAACTACATGGTTTATGTTTCCAGAAAAAATTCATAAGAAAAAATTGACTAAAACTAGTTCAAAGCAAAATTTAAAAGGACAAAAAAAAAATACAGACAATCCTTGGAAATAGCATTATAACCCCATTTGTGATCACCTTTAAACATTGTACTGTAGACTACTATGTGCATCTCAACAATAATAATCTGTAAACAAGATGACAATTTAAAAAAAAAAAAAATCTTTTTTCTGAGTAAGAAACCAGATAACTTTAACTACTAAACCTTAAAAAATATCTATATATGTGATAGGAAATCACCTTGTAAAATGTTTCAACAGAATAATTTGGGTTTGCTCCAACTGTTATTGTGAAGTATGAAAAACGAACAGCAAACTTATGCAATAGATATGCGAGATCAACTGTCCAAATGCTGCAAACAACAGGACATATTAGATATCTTCAACATCAGCTTATTTGAACATGCGACTGATATATCATGTATGAACCCAGCTGCAGCCTTTGGCAAAGATAGAGTATCACGCATCCATATGTTACTCAACATCATATATCAAGTTACTACTGATTACAGTATCAATATCAACATTAACTATTAAGCTTAATAAACAGTACAATTCCAAGCACCACATCATGACAAGCTCAGCAGGTTAACCAAAACTTTAATTGTATTCATCAGCTGGCATTGAAAATAATTCTATTTAATACCTTTTAAGTTTTGAGTTTTGAGGCATATTAATTACCAAGAACCATTTACAGATCTAAAGACAATCGGGTTCTCGAAGAATAAGTTTCCAGAGATCAATAAACTATTGTTGTGATACAATCATACATCTAGGATTTTAAGCAGTCAGTGTTCAACTCTTGCATTGTTTTCATTTTCAACAAAACCACAAACTCTACCTCCTATTAAAATAAGCATATCATAATGTACTAAATTGTTAAATCAAAGTATACATCACAAGGAATTGAAGCTCTATCTTTGCATAGAAGAAATCACCTAGTTGTGCAGCATAAGTCCATCAATGTCTGAAACTCGCAGGTGGTAATGCCAAGAGTTCTCAAAACCATCAGGACACAAGCAAGGCCACAATCCCAAGAATTTAGCTGGTTTATGTGGGGGACCTACGAGCACCAAGAAACCTTAATAAATTCAAAAAACATGAAACCAAATAACAATATTGATGAACACTAGACTTCTAAATTCATAAATCAGCCAGGTTCGAATAAAATCACAATGTACTCACTTCAGCAAAGCACGAGCGGGGCAAGACTACATCATGGCATCTTGCACTGCTCGATGGCTGCTCAAACGGATACAACTTTACCAAACTTAAACAATCTCCATCCGATTCTTGTTCTTCGTCGGTCTTAAGAATCTTGTTGAATAGCAAATATAACGGCCGCATGAATGACCTAATTAACTATAGAATCCCGCCACAACGCTAAAACTCATACGTAGGAATTATCCTAAGCAGTCACTACTCAGTTTCCATTGTCTTGTAATAAATCCCAAATTGCACTCTCTCTCTCTCTCCTACCTGTATCAGTTTTTGAATACAAACATCAACATTTCCATCATATGAAACGAAAACTAAGAACCTAAATTTCTTCGGCTACAAACTTATCGATATCAAATTCGGTGTGAGCGATACGCATGAAGAGAACATGTGATCTATTGTTGGAATTAACATAAACATTAATCTAATCTAAAGTTACTTTATTCATTATTAAGCACATGAATAAAGTAAAGCAGCGATAATTTGAAATGATCAATTAAGAAATATATCGAAAAAGCAATTCAATCAAGCTAAGAAGCTTAAGGAAAAAAAAAAAAAAATACATAAATCAGATTCAGTTTACGAAAGGTTTGCTTTCTCGGAAGTTTTTTTTTTAAAAAAAAAACTGAATATACGAGCACAGTACCTTCTGCTTTGTCTGAGATGGAGAATAAGGCTTTTTAATTTTTCTCTGTTTTTCTTTATAGTTTGTGAAATAATGCGATCAATAATTTCTCTCTGGTCTTTCTTTAATGCGAGAAGTTTTATGTTTTTGTGAGACTTTTGTATACGCCAGCCTATTGGATCCTTTGATGGTTTGGTCTTAGTTGATCTTTAGCAATGTATTCAATATTGTCCAAAAAATTAGTTAGGTAGTAGGTAGTAGGTACTCTGTCTATTCTTTATTTTTATTTTTTTTAAAAGAAAAAGAAAAAAAAAAGGCTTGAGGATAAATAGGTACTGCAAAGGGTTGGGTTCTGGGGGTGGAAGAGTCAACGAAGTCCAGAGCTAGTAGGCCAATAATTTGGGCCGGAATGATTTATTTGAGTTGAAATGTGTGTGGATTTAACTTTTGTTACTTTTTTAATTTCTTGAAAGTGTTTAAAAGTATGATTATACCTTTATATATATATATATACTTCCACTAAAATTTTAGTATTCATCAAATTATTGAAAGATTTACGGTTTGATTTCAAGTATATATAAATTATTATTTTGGTTTGTAAAAGGCATAGCAATTTTTTACTACTTCTTTATGTTTAGATTCTGGTGTTCAGATTCTCTTGTAAACTCTCACAAAATCCTAACAATAATTGGGCTTTAGAAATTGCTCTCATTGAGAATTTTAGAGATATTTTTGTTGAAGGAGATGCTTAAATCTGTATGTTTGCTATCAATGGTCCAGCAGTAGCCATTCCGTGGAAGATCCAGACCATCGTTTTTAATGTTAAATTGTTAGCTGCTTCTTTTATTTCATGTTCCTTTTATTGGGTCCGTCGAGATACGAATTGTGTTGCTCATTCATTGGCCAAATTTGCATCCTCGCAGCCCTCTTGCTTTCATTGTAATAATTCAAATCTCCCTCCCTCCGTTCGTAAGGCTTGGCTTAGAGATTTGATTTAATTGTTAGTTTGAATGTTATGTTGTTATTTACCAAAAAAAAAAAAAAAAAAGCAATAAAATCTTATTCACAAATAAACATTTAAACTAAAAAAAGAAAAGAAAAAAAAAAAGAGTTGAACTAAATGTTGGTTAAGTGTTGAGACCATAAATTGTAAACATTATACATAAAAATAATGTTAGTATTGTGCTCCTAAGAAATTTATATATATATGTCTACATATGCATATAATTGTATTATTTATTATCTGATTTATTTCTTATCTCTTTCTTGTATGAAGAAATCTTCTTGAGTATATTTTTTGTCATCTTGTGTATATTCATTTCTTCTATAAAAAAAAATTCATATCCTTTTATAATATTCAGATATAAATAGAATAATAATATGATTTCTTTTCTTATATATCTCTTTGTCCTTAATTGTCCTATTATTGACCAAAATGTACACATTCTTATATCACTGTAGAGTGTAGATGCTCAAACCCCCCTGGCAGAATCTTTTTAATGTAACCGACAAATTCATAACAATTTTTAGCTCCTTTTTTTAGGACCATAAAATTTCTTAATTTTACTTCATCAAGTTTAAATCAGGTCTGTCTTTTATCAAAAAAAAAAAAAAAAAGTTTAAATCAGGTCTGCCATAAGTACGACAAAGGACGGCCCAAGAGTCAAATCGATTGGTTTCGTGGTGGTCCATGCAATTTGCTTCTCCAACTAGATTTCTTTCCCTTTACTGTTGAAAATGGTCTTGTCCATAGAACTAGTAGTCCGTTAACATGGATAGGTTCCTAGCAGTTTCAACTATCAAGCCCATCATCATTCACATGGACTGGCTTGACAGTGGTCCACACTATTTTCAAACTAGCGGTCGCTTTACGATAGATATTCCATATAATTAGTCCATATTCAACAGAATTCATCATGTGCAGTTTTGAAAATGTTGGTTTGATTGGTTTCTACGTTTTAGATCTAAAAATGATGGCCCCAATTCAAATTCAAAAGGCCTAAGCTCACCTATCTATAAGTTAGTCATGAAAATATTTTTGTATTCCTTTACTTTTTTTTTTTTATTTTAATTAGAAATTGGGAAGCCTTTGTATTCCTAGAAAGGTTTGGCACGATATAGAGTCTTAGGGGGAGACAGAGGAATGACCACTCCAAAAGATTAAGGCGTAGGATGGAATTGAAGTAGATTTAAATTGAGAGGTTTTTACAAATACCATCTTTGGACTTTTACATGGATGTCAATTGGGTCTTAAGACTTTCTCGTTTTGATTTAATTATTCAAACATTTAGTCATATGTGGATTATGTTTGTGACAAATCAAACTCTTTATTAATATTTTTTGTTAAATCATATTCATAACGAATTTAATTACATAATATACACATGTTAATAATGACATTCAAAATTATTGATGATATGCAAGAGATCATGTATAGGCTATGTGATTAAATCCATTATTCTTTGACGTAAAATACTAGTAAAAAATTTAAACATAATATGTTATGTGTTATGAATTATTGAATGTCACTGTGCAAATGACGGCAGAATTATTATGACATTGTGTAGTATTAAAAAATTTCGTATGTTGTAAATTATTATAATGGTGGGTCCTACAAATTGTAGAGAGATTGAAATCTAGTAGTATTCAGAGAAGTTTAGTTTGTGTGGATGACCACTTAATAAAAGAGAGTTCTCATAATATATTCTCATCTTTAGAATTACTTTCTCTTACTATATATATTTTTATTTCACAACATTATGGTTAATTTTCTATCAAAGAATATAGGGGTGAGAAGACCAATAAAACTTTAAATAATGGTACAGTCTAACCACCAACATAAATCTAGGCCATCAATGAGGGTGCTCACTTATTGAGCTTAGCCGAGAAGAGTAAACACAAATAGAGGTAGAAATAGGTTACCTCAGCTTAATTGGGAAATAGTAAAGAGTAACCAGGCAAGAAACCATGTGGAACTTGGAAGCACATTGAATTGTTCTAAATGAGAAAGTAGATTTGAAGCCCAAACCTTTTGAGACGTTGTTTACCAAGAGAAAGGAAATGTTAATGTGATAATCTAATGGGTCATAATTTTAAAAGCTATATATGACATAGAATGTGACACCACCAAATCAAACTGATTTGCATGAACAAAACCACAAACCCATTGATCAACATTCTACCCTGTCTTGGCAAGATTTTACTGTCATTAAAAAAAAAATCTACCCATATTTCAAGCAATGATGTAAAGTTTATGTGACCAACCATAGTTTATTAATACTTCAAGAAGAAAAAAAAAAAAAAAAAAAAAAAATCAAAATTGAATTGGAAATGAGGGGTGGGAATGTAGAAAATGTACTTTGGAAAAGCAACCACTATGCACATATCAAAAGTCAAGGGTTATCGCTTTTGCTTTATCAAACGGCTATAGAAAAATGCTTTTTTGCCTTTGCTTTCAGATTTTTAATCATTTGTCAACCACAATATGCTAGCCGTTGTTGGAACTTTTTGCCTTTCACTTTTTAGTTGAAGTTCCCAGTTAGAATTCGACATAAAGAAATGAACAAATTGAAAGCACCTAGGGATATGAAGATTCATATTGACAGCTCAACTACTTCCCTTATGCAGTTGCTATTGTCAAATTAGTCCCAATGTTAGTTATATACTTATATCCAACTTTAGATTTCATGCTAATCTCTTTTTAGACTCATGATTTGACGAATGAAAAAGTAAATGACTTTGAGCTTAGTTGTTCACCAGTTATTGCAAAAGTAAATGACTTAAAGTAAATTGTATTTATAATTTTAATATACTTAGTGTACCACATGGGGAATGCCTGTTGTGCCACATGTAATGCTTATATTGAACCACATAATGTAATCACAACATGTAAGGCTCATTTTTTAATTATTAAAACAAAATATTACGATAGATTATTAATATAATTTAAAACAAAAAGTGATTTTTTTTTTTTTTGAAAATTTGAAAAATTTAATTCCATGATAGAATTTTAAAATAGCCAAACCTTGTCCATTTTAAAAAGAGTATTATTTTGTGTGAGGACTTTTCATTAGTTGAGATAAAAAAGGAATAAATGTGTAAAACATATGAGCAAAAGCACTGTCTACTTGGAAAAGGGAGAAAAAATTGAAAAAGAAAAAGGGCAGATGTTTATTTTTGATAAATTAATAATTGAAGGTGAATGGATTTGAACGATGGTTTCTCTCATAAAGGTGTATACTTGACGTTACTACAAAGTGTAGGATTAAAAAAAAAAAAAAATACAATATTTTGGACATAAAATTTATTATATGGTATATGATATTATGCATTATAGTTTAACATCTAAATCCACCTGATGTTCACCATTGCAAAATAAAGAATGCTTTCTCTAAGCTAGAGCCCTTTTTTTCACTCCTGCTTTTACGGACATAAAGCTTACTTATTTGGCTATTTTGCTCCTGGCTTTCTCTGGAAATAGCTGGTATTAAATAATTCAAACATGGACTAGAGCAGGTCAATATGTTTTAGGTCAATATGTGATTGAACACTTGGTGATTTTTGATGAAATAGATAGCGCCTTGTTTTGTTCAATAATCTAATCAAAAGCTTTTATGTTGCCAAACTTGATTGATTAAGATTAGCTGCATGGATTTGCTTGTTAATTTTCAAAAAAAAAAAAAAAAAAAGGATAAGATGCATGGATTAATTTAGAAACAATTTGACAAATTGGTGGGTTCAAGGTAATATCTCAATTTGGGTCAAGCTAGCTACCCCTGGAAACTTGGCTTGAATTGTGAAAATTAAAGACTTTATATGCTAGTCTTAAAAATAGTACTGCTTACAAGATCCAAAAATTGTAAATCGAACTTAAATTTGTCTACATATAAAAAGTTTATGTTAAAATAATACCCAGAAGCATATCCAATATTGCTTACTTCCGGGAGCACGTTTGCTCTCAAGAAATCATTCAACCATAAATTGTTGCATACTCCTTTCCAAAAAGAAAAAGAACATAAAGATGGGCCAACTTGATAAAATTATTACTTAGATATATTGGAAACCATATTCCTCAGTAGATTCATACTTAAAAAGTCTAATTTTTTTTGTCCAATGTTAGTCCTTTATTCTTTACAGTAAGTATAGAGTGTATTGTGTATCACAATTCACACATACAACAATAGGAGGATTCTAAAGTTGTAATTGATCAACAGGCGTGGCATTTCCTTTTTCATCTTTTCCACCTAAAATGACCTCTTACCTTTTGGTAGTCTATGTTATCACTTTTGCCTAAAATTATGGTCAACAATTAGGCATTAGTTAAATCAGATAAGATTCATTTTGTAGGGGACGGAACAACTGCTTCTGTCCTATAGTCCTAAACGGCTATCTCAAATCCATTCAAAACATGCTTACTAGATTGTCATTTCTTTTCAATAATTATATAAGGAAAATGTTAAAGTTATTAAATTTTTGCTACAAAAGTATACAATGTAATGGTGATACTTCGAGAACTAATAAATAAATATTTGAATTACTTTTACGTGATTACTTACACATTAATTTATAAATTTTTTAATATACTAATATCCTTATCATCTCTCATTATACAATACCTTGAACTTTGAAATTGTAGAAGCCTAGTTGTCTATGAGACTATCCACACAGGACCACACTGCTATTTCTTTTCTTCTACGTTATGTGGTCTCATATTCCTGCAGCCCACGAGACTGCCTCAAAAGTTCAAACATCAATAGCAACTACAGAACCACTATAAACAGAAATAGTATTTGCAACTGAGTTAGACCGTAGGTGCTATAGTCATTTTGGGTAGGTGAACATGTGATTTCATTTTCCTCCTTATTTGTTTGGGAGAAGGGGGAGTATGTACTATGTAGAGTTGCACAGCTTAGTTTTATAGTTTTTTTTTTGTTGTTGCCAATTTTCTAAGATAATCTCATCCACATTCAAATCTGTACTTTCTTCATTCTAGAAAACAATGCAGCTATCATTATTTTATGGCAATTTTCATTTCGCATTTTATATCTAGAATATAAAAACAGAAAACTTCGAATTACATTGATAGCATCATATGAAACAGTGCTTAATTAAACTGTCAAAGCACTTTTGAATACATTATGATTGGTTACTCACGGGTATTGTTTGAATTTTGGGTATATCATGTTCTCAAAACATGGTTTGAAATGACATTTTCCGCTTACAAATAGGAGAAAAAAATTATAGACAATGTTCTTTAAACTTTTTTAGTATCGAGTATATAAAAAGAAAATATTATTAAAAAAGAGTAAAATGAAATAAGCCAGATCAAGTTGGATCCTGTATCCAAAACCAGATGCTGCATTCACCACTAAAACCCGCCCTTTGTTTTATTAGTTCCAATTAAAGTTTTGTACTAGTATGCTAATTACTACCCCACTCATTGATGTAATGGGCTGGAATAGGATAAGAGCAGATGCAAAAATCCGAGTATTAAACCATCTTAAAACTCCTCAAATGTCTGCCAAACCTAACCCATCCGTTCCATTTATTCCCACATTTCCCTTCATATGGTTCCCATTTGCTCATCATTCATCTTTTTCTTCAAGTATCCATTCTTAACTAAGGCATGGTTTTCTTTAAGTAATTTAATGAACAACAGCAAACAACCTCTCGTGTAAAGCAAACCACAGCAAGACATCCAACCCAAAGGGCCAAAACATAATATACAAGGTGAAAATATACAAAAAAATTTAAGTTGATTCTAATTAGTCTTTGAAATTTTAAAAATTCTTCTTTATTTCTTAAAAAAAAAAAATGTAAAAGAATTAACTTATTCCTTTCCGTAACCTTGTCATTGCAATGAGACCTACATGGCTTTGTTGGAGTTTTCCATTTAGTAAGAATTACAATCACAGGTTTATAGAATAATAAATTTAAGGGTGAAGTTTCGATCCAATATTCCAGTGTACTATATCGAACACAATATAGACATATATCCATTTTTAGCCACATGTCGCAATCATATTCAGTCTAGAGTAATAGACTGAGACCAAATCCCAAACCTAATATATTTACAAATTTTTGAGGATTAAAAAACACCTTAAATCAAGTTTTAAAATATAATCTTACCCAACCAAACCAATATTTTTTTAGGTAAATAGGTTCTCAAATTCAAGTGTACAAAGATGAGGGTGAAAATGTAATTTCCATGGTGCAATTGACAATTTGTCACCTCCGTCCTTCCACAGCTAGTCTTATTCTATTATTTTTTTGAACTTAGTACGTACTCAGTGTTTGTGTGTGAGAGTGAGAGAGTGAAAGCGAAAGACAAAGAGAGACGTTGGGATGGCATGTGGTAATTGGCAGTTAAAAGCTTTTGAAAATCAAACTTTGTTTTGAGAACCAACCCAATCAAATAAGTTTCAACCCCTCTCTCTCTCTATCTCAGATCCATCTTCTTCCTTCTTCACAGGCCTAGCTAGCTAGCTATCAAAACCCAATACCATGTTTGAACTCGTTCATTTATTATAGAACAAAGTTTAGAACTTAGAACCAGACAGTACACTGGCTCATTTCCTTTATTTCGCTTTTGGGTTTCGAAAACTTTACTATTCAAGAAAGGTTCGTATGGAAACTTTAGCAAAGAAGAGTGAAAATTCTCAAAAGAGAAAAGATGGGTCTCGATCTTCTGGTTCGAGCACTGAGTCTAGAGAGAGCAGTTGTTGCAGATCGAGCTCCGAGACCTCGAGTGAAGAAGTGAAAGCAAAAGGGTCTTCTTCGCCGCCATTGTTGGGTTGGCCTATCCACAAGGCTCAAGTAAGCAAAAGCTCGGTTCCTGATGTAGGTGAAGCTGAAAAGAAAGAACCCCATTTGGAAGATTCGAAATTTAAGAAAATAAGTTCCAAAAATTCAGGTTTGTTATGTTTGGTTTGTTAAGAAAATGTTAAAAAAAAGTTCAAATTTTTAAATTTTGAATTTTTTTGGTTAGTTGAGCTGTTTTGGGAAGCCAAAGAACACTAATTTTGGAATTATTTATTTATTTTTACCTATCACTTTTTGTTGTCTGACTAGCTTTTACAAATGATATATTCAAACAGAGATGGATATGATGAAGGAAAGGTTTTCAAAATTGTTGCTTGGTGAAGATATGTCAGGGTCTGGAAAAGGAGTTTGCACAGCATTAGCTATCTCAAATGCCATTACCAATCTCTGTGGTATGCTCTTTCTCTCTAACTTTAGTGTTTTGTTAAATTTTCCTATGGTGAATATTTCAATTAATTCATCCAGCTGTTTTTTTAGCCCCTGAATTGTTACTTATTGTGTTTTTGTACATTATTTAGCTACCATTTTTGGGCAATTATGGAGATTGGAACCCTTGCCTACTGAGAAGAAATCAATGTGGCGAAGAGAGATGGAGTGGCTACTTTGTGTCAGTGATCACATTGTCGAATTGATTCCCAGTTGGCAAACATTTCCTGATGGAAGTAAGCTTGAGGTAGTGCAAATTCTAGTCCTAATTTCAGCTCTAAGCTAAGTAGTTATAAAGAAATTGAACTTAAATTTAGTAAAATCCTGTTTAGTTGATGGGGAAGAACACAATAAATGTTTGAACTTTGAATCTTAAATTATTTACTATTTAAACCTGAGGAAGTAAGCTTGAAATAGCATCTTAAATAAGTTCAATATCTCAAAATAGGTTCAAGACCTTAAGATGGTAGATGGTACTTCCAAATTTAGCATTCCCATATCATTGTCAATCATTACCTAGAGCTGAAAAACTTGAAGTGGTTGAAATTTTACTGTTTATCTTAATTTTCCAACCATTGGTATGATTAGCAAAAATAAGTGTGGGCAAAACCCAAAAAGGACTATCAATTAAAGATGTGGATATGTGATTGGACAATTAATTCAGTATTTCTTGTTTGTTTATTGTGCATTCTGCAGGTCATGACTTGCAGGCCGAGATCGGATATTTTTATGAATCTCCCAGCTCTGCGTAAACTAGACAACATGCTTCTTGTAAGTTTCAGCCTTGCTTGTTTTCATATTATACTATTTCTATTTTAGTAGTCATTCTGAATTTGTTAGGCCTTTCCATTTGTGACAGGATATATTAGATAGCTTCACCAATACGGAGTTTTGGTATGTTGATCAAGGTATTGTAGCCCCAGATGCAGATGGGTCAGCCTCTTTTCGCAAAACAATTCAGAGGCAAGAAGAGAAGTGGTGGCTACCTGTACCCCGTGTCCCTCCTAGTGGCATCAGTGAAACTTCGAGGAAACAGTTGCATCACACACGCGAATGCACAAATCAAATATTAAAGGCTTCAATGGCCATAAACAGCATAGCTTTAGCAGAAATGGAAGTTCCTGATTCATACTTGGAAGCGCTTCCAAAGGTTTGAAAATTTAGCATAGCAGGATATAAAGATGCTTTACTTATTCATTAGTTGTATTTAATTGGTGTCTGAATTGCTAGCTCTTTATGGGCCTTCCTCATATTTTGAACTCTTCTACATTATTCTGTAAAATCTATTAGACACAATTTTTTAAAGTAATATACTTGATGTAATTTTCCATATGATTTCGTGATGTTTTTTCAGCTCCTGACATGATCATCTTGTTTACCTGATTTCTGTTAATTTCTCTTCAGAATGGAAGAGCCTGTCTAGGGGATGTTATTTACCGCTACATCACATCAGATCAATTCTCTGCGGAGTGCCTACTTGATTGCCTCGACTTATCCTCAGAACATGTTGCTTTAGAGATTGCTAATCGTGTGGAAGCCTCAATATATGTATGGCGTCGAAGATCTCAATCTAGACTCCCGCCTAATCCAAACCGCTCCACAGCAAAGTCCTCATGGGAGCTGGTCAAGGACCTAATGGTTGATGGGGATAAGAGGGAAATGCTTGCAGAAAGAGCCGAGGGCCTCATGATTTGCTTGAAGCAGCGGTTCCCTGGTCTAACACAAACTAGTCTTGATACCAGCAAGATCCAGTGCAACAAGGTTCAAAGTCTCTACTTTATGATCAACTTGTTCCTCTCAATGCATTTTCTTTCCTATTGACTTAAACAAAACTTCTTGTTTTTCAAACTTTCAGGATGTTGGAAAATCCATTCTTGAGAGCTATTCAAGGGTTTTAGAGAGCTTGGCATTCAATATTGTGGCTCGTATCGATGATCTACTCTATGTGGATGACTTGACTAAACATTCAGATAGACTTTCATCAACTCCTACAGTCAGTGTCATTTCTCACAAGACAGTCTCAATCCCATACTCAGTGTCTGTCTCAAGCACTCCATACAAAACAACTTTTTCCACTCCAAGCTTTTCACCTATGCCACTCATTAGCCCTGCGAGGGGAGAGAGAACTCCTTTTCTCATCAACAACAACAACAACAACAACAACAACAACAATAACAACAACCATATAAAGCCTCACCGTCGTGGACTTGGAGTGAAAAGAGTGTTGACAAATTATCTTGGTGTTGACACAAAGGCAAGGATCTGTGGCAATCCAAGTGCAGCATTAGCTGTAACTCCAAACCAAAGTGGCACAGAAGGTTTGGAACATCAACAAAAAGAATCATCAGCCCATCAAAAGGGGACCAAATTGTGCCACGAACGCTGAGGTTTTCAGGGAAAGCAGTGGGGAAAAAAAATGTGATACAGTCAGAGAAACTAGAGAAGTTTATTGTAGAAAGCCTTATTCTCTAACCAATTATTTGTAGTTATGAGTTGGGGGAGTTAATGTATTGGTTGAATTGAGTCTTTGGTTTTTTCTCTTTTAGATTTAAGCAGCTTCTGGTTATACTAAACCAGCACATTTACAGTTTCGTAATTCTTTTTTTTGCATTTCAATGTAGTTGAAAGCAATTGAAGCTTGAGAGTGTTTGTTCCAAATATCTGTGTAAATGACTTGAAACTTATTTTCTGTTTCCTGTAAAAGATTGGTGGGTATGTGACTGATATTCCAATTGGAAAAGTGGAAAAACATGGTTTAAATGGGGCATTCCGAGAATTGAACTCGGGACCTCTCGCACCCTAAGCGAGAATCATACCACTAGACCAAATGCCCTTTTTGATGCCTTAGAACTTCAGCTCCAGCATAATAACACAGTGCTTGAAATGATGATAAACTATAAAACAGGATTCAAAAGAAGTTATGTTAAGAGATTTCTGGGATGTCCGTGATAGGTCGTGGAGAAAGTAACAGAGTCAGAAATATTTTTAATTTTATTTATTTGGGAATCAAGCTATACCTCAATTATTATTATTTTTTCATTCAGTTTATTTGTAAACGGTAAACTATATTTTAAATCATATTAATCATAATGAATATTCTCTAAACATTTTAAATCAATATTCTTTTTGTTAAATAATTTCAAGATAACTTAATTAGAGTATGTTAATAGATTTGAAAATTATGAAACATATAAAAATATAATCAAATTTAACTAATAAATGCCATTGTACATTATACAAGTCAATATTAAAAAATTATAATAAAAATAAAAACTTAAAGAAAACCTTAGTTTTCATAGATGAAATACTATAAGGATCTCTAACACAAATTACTAACCACAAAATTTGTAATTGTCCATTCCTCTAAAAATAAAAATATAGTGTCCATATCTCTAATTCCCCAAATACAAACAAAAAAAAAAAAAGAAAAAAAAAAGTTGGTTTAATGAGCTATGTATGGTGTAAGTGTAATAAGAGGAAAAAAAATGATGCCATAATTATTTATATGAACTAATTTATTTTTAGGAAAATATACCTTGAATACACTTTAATTTAATGAGCTATGTATGACATGAGAGTTATAAGAAGAAAAGAAGAAGATGCATTTGCCTTCTTCACACAAAAATAATGATTAATGATAGATTAGTCATTTATATAAAGGAAGTACATTTTTTTATTAAAAAAAATGTAAGGGTATTTGTTTAAATTTTATATATAAAGTTTTATTTTTATTTTTATAAAAACTTTAGGAGGGAGAGACCTTATAAATACCCAAATTTAGTTTTCAACAATGGTATGAAATTTTTGAGCTAGAATTTTCCTATCATGATAAATTACAGATTATTCAAAAAACTTAAACTATTAAGAAATTGTGAATTCAATCATTTAACTATTATTCTAATGTCTTCAGTTTCCAAATTTATCTGTAATTCATTCTTCGCGTAGAGATCTCTTCTGTAAGGATTCTAGAGTCTTTGACATGGGATTAATGGATGAGTATGATGGCCTTTCACCCAAGCTTGAATCAGGCTCATGAGTGATAGACTTTGAATGGATGAGATTTTTCAAAATCATTTGTGAGCCTGAATGAGTATGTGTAATTGCCTAAAAAAAAACTATAGATGAGTCTACCCAAGCTGTAAAAAAAAGTGGAAAAACGGTCTAACAAGTCCATATCTGGGTGCTTTATGTTTTGAAGCTTCAGACTCTTTGTGTAACCATTTAATTCTTAGTTAATGTTATTTCCTTTTAACCAAAAAAAAGAAAAAAAAGAATTGCTGTAATAGCACTTGGAAAATGGAACCAGCACCTAATGAATGCATGACTCGGATCTCATTACAAGCTTGCTCAACTCATGTGTATTAGCCCCAAAAGTCTATCAATATTTTATCTCCAATGATTCTTTGAACAAGAAGCCAATTACGGGATGATTTTAGTAAGGCTGATAATTTCAATACATGATCTTTCTTTGATAAGGCATGCCTGTCTAAATGAAGTTATGTTATTTATCAAAAAAAAGAAAGGCATGCCTGTCTTTACTCTCATTAAGAATCACTTCTACTCTACAATGAGAGCAAATGACAACAATGTTGATTTTGATAGGATAAATATTATCCACAACACTTAAATCACTTATATTACTTATGGTGTGGATGTAATGTCCATATTTTTTTAGTGAAGTGAAACAAGTGGTGTGGACTAATCAATACAAATTTTTTATAAGACATTTAAAGCTTAGGCTCCTTGCATGTGCACAATTTGTTTATCTTCTAAATGATTGTGTTTGATTTATTTGCATTTTAAATATTAGTTATTTTATAAGAAAAAAAAAAAAAAACATCTTATAAGTTGTGATTGATGGAGTATAAAATAGAATACAAAAAATGGGACTGAATGTTTGTATTCACAGGAGGTGGTGGGTTCTAGTTAGCTCAACTGGTAAAGTCTCTTGTCGTCGAGTAAGGGACCTAGATTCAAATCTCGCATACACCAAAAACCAATTGGTGTCTTAGCCTGATGGTAAGAGTAATCATCATGAACGAACGCCATAAGTTTAAATGCTATCGTAAAGTTCTTAAAAAAAAAACAGGAGGTGGTGGAGTTCATGGAACAATTCTATACTGGTATACAATCACTCTACAACATATGTGCCCTATACACTATGAAGGAGCGGTTGCTTACTTTCGCTCCACTATAAAAAATAATTTTCCATAAATAAGGTTCATACAATTATACTGCATAGCAGGTCAAAACCATGTGCAATTAGTAAGTACATGAATCATTTGTTAAGCAACAAAGTCGTTGTAGTATAGTGGTAAGTATTCCCGCCTGTCACGCGGGTGACCCGGGTTCGATCCCCGGCAACGGCGTAACTATTTTTTAACCTTTTCCCAAAATGCAATTGAATTTCATGTATGCCAGTGCTTCAATTACACGCTTTCATGTATGCCAGTGCTTCAATGACACGCGCCTAACCTTCATGAGGTTGCACTAACACCACCTTTTTTAATTTTTTTATACAAACTTTGCAGTTGTACCAAGGGTATAGTTTTCCTCAGACCCGATTTGGAGGAATCTTCCTTCAACCCACTACGTATCAATTAAATAGACTATCTGTATGTATTATTTGAAAAAGTCACATGACTCATTAAAAAAGTCGTGTGACTAAAAGTACATGTGGATAGTTTATTTAATTGACACGTAATGGGTTGAAGGAGTCTTCCTCCAAACCGGATTGAAGGAAAACTATGTCCATTGGTATAAGTAAATAGTTTTCCTCCAACTCGGTTTGGAGGAATCCTTCTCCAACCCACTTCGTGACAAGTAAATAAACTATCCATATGTACTTTTAGTCACATGACTTTTTTAATGAGTCATGTGACTTTTTCAAATAATACATGCAGATAGTCTATTTAATTGACACGTAATGGGTTGAAGGAGGATTCCTCCGAACCGGATATTCCTCTGAACCGGATTAGAGCAAAACTATGTCTATTTTAAGAATAAAAAAGCTAGAAAAACTCAAAACTTTATTATTATTTATCCGTTATATTAGATTTTCTCAACAGTCAAACAAAAAATTTGATAAACTTGCAGTAAATTCTCCAAATTCAGGTTTAAAAATCATAGTAAAACTTCCACTTCCCACTCTACCAAACCCCATATGAAATTCAAAACCAAAAAAGAAGAAGAAAAGATCAGGCTGAGAGTTGGGGGTGAGTCTTGGACCAAGACGACCACTGGATGGTCTAGCTGTCGGAGCGGTGGCCCGGTTCCTCGTTTAGTCGAAAGATATTGATGCAACACATCATGCGTATTTAGACCCATCTTTGTATGTGTGTTTTGAATTGTGGGATGTTTGGTGATAAGTGAGAAGGAAGAAAAAGAGGGAAGAGGGAAGAGAGAGCGATCATTTGTTTTTTTTATTGGTTTTTTGGTGGCTTAGCCTTGGGCTGCACGAAGGGAGAGGCAAAAGATAGATTTTTTTTTTTTTTTTTTTAATGGGTGGCATGTGGATTATGTATTTCTTCCATTAAATTTGGCTGATCATTTTACAAAAAATGGCTATTTGGCACAATAGCAAAGATTTTGAATTTTCTTATATGACAAGACTTATTGATAGGAACAAGGGTGTCATATTTTTTTGCAAAAGAACTCATAATGTAGAATCCATTGCTAATCCTTGGGTTATTTCATCTGTAATTAGTAATATTTTAGTCTTAAGCAAAAATTTTGCTACTTATTGCTTTTGTTGGGTTAGAAGAGAAGCTAATGAGGTTGCTCATTGATTAGCTAAATTCTCTCCTTCACCTAAAGTTCCAATTTTCTATTGTAATTCCTCATGCCTTCCCAATGCAGTTTGGAATGCCTGGAAGTTGGATTCCTTGTCTGTTTGTAGTTAATGAAAATCTTATTTACTTAAAAAAAGAAGAAGAAGAATAAGAAGAAGAAGAAGATAAATGGTTCAAATGCTTTGAGAAACGAGATTGAATTCCACAACGAATAATATTAGAAACACAATATTTTCACAACTATCAAGATGAAAAATTGAAGTTAATTTTTACATGAATCAATTATTAACACTCATTTATTATAGGTTTAAATACCGTTTTGGTTCTCAACTTTTGGACTTTGTGTCAAATTGGTCCCTAATCTTTCAATTGTGTCAAATTGGTCTTCAACCTTTCAACCTTGTGTCAAAATGGTCATTACCGTTAAGTGTTGGATGGAAAAAGCTGACATGACTAACGGTTTATTTTTAATTTTAAAAATATCTGACATGGCATGCCAACTCAAATTTTAATTAAAAAAAAAAAATGCCAACTCACATTAAAATTTTAAAAAAAAAAATTGAATATCACATGAGTTTTTTTAAATTTTTTTTTTTTTCATCGCAACATCTATGGGAACTGATATTCAAAAAACAAATTCAAATCCCTAACTCCTTCAAAATCTCTTGCCCCTCTCTCTCGCATAGTTCTAATCAAATCTGAGCAGCTAACAGTTCATTCCCACATGAGCTACAGAGAGCAGAGTAATTATGCGTCAAGAACAAAAAGTTCAAAAATCTATCATCACGTCCACCATCATTGCAAACAACGTAACCAAGGGGCAAAGGTAATATCAAAGGATAAAAAAAAAAAAAAAAATCAAAAGGAATAAGTTTTTATGATTGTAGTGCAAGTCTTTCGCATTACTCACAGTGCAAGTTCGAAAGTATCCTCAATAGACTAATCAATAAATAACCACTACTCTGATCATCATTCAGCGCATTTCCATTAATAGTATCGGGATGGTTTTTCCTCCTCCATTTATTATGGCCAGCCAAACGTCTGCGACAACTTTTCTTCTCTTCATCAAGAGGGGCAAGTGATTTTGAAGGGGTTAACGATTTGAATTTGTTTTTTGAGTATCAGTTCCCATAGATGTTACGATGAAAAAAAAAAAAAAAAAAAAACTCACATGATATTTAGATTTTTTTTTTTTTTTTTTTTTTAATTTTAATGTGAGTTGGTATTTATTTATTTTTATTAAAATTTGAGTTGACATCTTATGTCAGATATTGTTAAAGTTAAAAATAAATCGTTAGTTATGTCAGTTGTTTCCATCCAACACTTAAACGGTAAGGACTATTTTGACATAAGGTTGAAAGGTTGAGACCAATTTAACATAATTGAAAGATTATGGACCAATTTAACATAAATGTGAAAGTTTAAGTAACAAAACGATATTTAAACCTTTATTATATTATAAAAGTAAAAAATTGTGATAAAACTAAAAGATGTTAACGTGTCGACTTATTGTACCGACATCCTTAAAGTGTTACCACTTGCCTCCTCCTCGTTCTTTCCTCTCTCCCATCATTTTCTTTTATCTCTCTTTTGTCAAAAACCCAATTCTCAAAATCTCTCAAGTTTCCAACTTTACCAACTCCATTCCAATACCGACATCCTTAAAGTGTGGCCACTTGTCCTCCTCCTCGTTGTTTCCTCTCACCCATCATTTTCTTTTCTCTTTTGTCCAAAACCCAAAACTCAAAAGCTCTCAAGTTTCCAATTTTACCAACTCCATTCCAAAACCCCATTTCTCCAACACTTCTCCGATCCAAAATCTCTACCGTCCAAAAATGCCGGTGGGTACCAGCGTCCACATCACCGCCCTTGATGGCATCGTGAACGTGAACTCCCTGTTCACTTTAGCCGTCTTCTTAGGTCTAACCTGGAACCCCTCCGACCCCAACAACTCTCTCAACCTGGACTCCACATGCACCCCGGGTCCCTCCGTGGGGGAGAACCTCGTCGCTTTCCATGTCTACTCCTTCAGCTCCTTCCTCTTCTCCAGCCTCATCGCTTTGGCTCTCAAGCAGGCCGTTAGGATCACCAGGACCCCATCCTATCACCCGAATGAGTTCTTTCGCATCAACAAGTCCATCCTCCGGGTCGGGATGCTGGTCTCGGCTGTGGGTTCGTTTTGCGGGTGTGGATTCTTAATGATGGCTCTGGTCAACGTGGTCCAAATCAAGCTTGGGACTTTCTCTTGTGGGAGCTCAGCTAGTTTCGCCGCCGTGGTTCCACTCTTCATTTTGGTCCCCATTGCGCTTCTCATTTATGCTTGTGTCGTTATGTACGCTTTTACTCGCTAGCCTTTTTTGTATTAACTAAACAAAATCACTACCGTAACTTTTAAATGCTGATCTGTCTAATGCAATTTTATCTTATTGTTCAATGAGCTATGTATGGTGAAAGTGTAATAAGAGGAAAAAAAAAACGATGCCATAATTATTATTATTTATTTTTTTTTGAAAGAAAACGATAGAATAGTATTAAAAGGATAAATCCGTAATAACAATTGGAAGGAGAAACGCCGGACCCTCTTCTAACCAAAATGAGGGTTCGTTGTTTTCCTTAGAATAACCCGCCATAGTTTTAGCAGCCATATTACAAGAACGAGGGACTAAATGATAGCTTAATTGACTAAATTCTCGTTGCAATGCACGAAGCTGAGTTAGCATCTCATCAAGCTCTATAAAACAATCTTCCTTGGACGTTAACAATGCTCCAATCTGAGAATCAGTGAATTCCACCACTAGCTTTTGAAATCCTGCTTCCAAACCAAATTGCATCGCTTTGGACAGGGCAAGAGCAGCCATGGGTAAGTCAGCGCCTGAAGACGGAAATTCTTCACAAAAAGCCGCCATTATGGATCCCGAATGATCTCATATAACTGCACCAACTCCTTTGGAGTGTCTGGAATTGAATGATTGCCATGCAACGTTCATTTTGAACATAGGTTCCGTTGGAGGTTCCCAATGCCGCTTTACCGTGGAGAGTGATGTTTCAAATTTTTTATTGGCTTCCATATACTCTTCAACATATGTAGATGCATGATGCCATAATTATTTATATAAACTTATTTATTTTTAAGAAAATATACCTTGAATACACTTTAAAATTTAATGAGCTATGTATGACATGAGAGTTATAAGAAGAAAAGAAGAAGATGCATTTGCCTTCTTCACACAAAAATAATGATTAATGACAGATTAGTCATTTATATAAAGGAGTGCATTTTTTTAATAAAAAAATGTAAGGGTATTTGTTAAATTTTATATATAAAGTTTTATTTTTTATTTTTATAAAAACTTTAGGAGGGAGAGACCTTATAAATACCCAAATTTAGTTTTCAACAATGGTATGAAATTTTTAAGCTAGAATTTTCCTATTATGATAAATTACTGATTATTCAAAAGACTTAAACTATGAAGAAATTGTGAATTCAATCATTTAACTATTATTTTGATATCTCTAGTTTCCAAATTTATCATTTTTCGCGTAGAGATCTTTTCTATAAGGATTCTAGAGTCTTTGACATGGGATTGAGGGATGAGTATGATGGGCTTTCACCCAAGCTTGAATCAGGCTCATGCGTGATAGACTTTGAATGGATGAGATTTTTCAAAATCATTTGTGAGCCTGAATGAGTATGTGTAATTGCCTAATAAAAAACTATAGATGAGTCTACCCAGGCTGTAAAAAAAGTGGAAAAACGGTCTAACAAGTGCATATCTGGGTGCTTTATGTTTTGATGCTTCAGACTCTTTGTGAAACCATTTAATCTTTAGTTAATGTTATTTCCTTTTAACCAAAAAAAAAAAAAAGAAGAAAAAAGAAAAAGAAAAAAAGAATTGCTGTAATAGCACTTGGAAAATGGAACCAGTCAACCAGCACCTAATGAATGCATGACTCGGATCTCATTACACGCTTGCTCAACTCATGTGTATTAGCCCCAAAAGTCTACCAATATTTTATCTCCATTGATTCTTTGAACAAGAAGCCAGTTACGGGATGACTTTTGTAAGGCTGATAATTTCAATACATGATCTTTCTTTGATAAGGCATGCCTGTCTTTACTCTCATTAAGAATCACTTCTACTCTACAATGAGAGCAAATGACAACAATGTTGACTTTTATAGGATAAATATTATCCACAACACTTAAATCACTTGTATTATTTATGGTGTGGATGTAATGTCCATATTTTTTTAGTGAAGTGAAATAAGTGGTGTGGACTAATCAATGCAATTTTTTTATAAGACATTTAAAGCTTAGGCTCCTTGCATGTGCACAGTTTGTTTATCTTCTAAACGATTGTGTTTGATTTGTTTGCATTTTAAATATTAGTTATTTTATAAGGAAACAAAAAAAAAAAAATCTTGTAAGTTGTGATTGATGAAGTATAAAGTAAAATACAAAAAATAGGATAAAATCTTTGTATTCACGTGAGGTGGTGGAGTTGATGGAACAATTCTATACTGGTATACAATCACTCTACAACATATGGGCCCTATACACTATGAAGGAGCGGTTGCTTACGGTCGCTTCACTAGAAAATATAATTTTCCATAAATAAGGGTCATACTGCATAGCAGATCAAGACCATGTGCAATTAGTAAGAACATGAGTCATCCATTAAGCAACAAAGTCGTTGTAGTATAGTGGTAAGTATTCCCGCCTGTCACGCGGGTGACCCGGGTTCGATCCCCGGCAACGGCGTAACTGTTTTTTAATCTTTTCCCAAAATGTAATTGAATTTCATGTATGCCAGTGCTTCAATTACACGCGCCTAACCTTCATGAGGTTGCACTAAGACTACCTTATTTATTTATTTACAAACATTGCAATTGTACCAAATAGATCCTTCTCTCAAATGGTCAATCAAATTTAAGAATAAAAAACTAGAAAAAACTCAAGCTTTATTATTATTTATCCATTATATTAAGTTTTCTCAACTATCAAACAAAAAATTTGATAGATTTTCCTACCAACTACCAAGCAAACAAAAAATGTGATAAACAAGCAGTAAATTCTCCAAATCTAGATTTAAAAATCATAGTAAAACTTCCACTTCCCACCCTACCAAACCCCATATGAAATTCAAAACCAAAAAAGAAGAAGAAAAGATCATGCCGAGAATTGGGGGTGAGTCTTGGACCAAGACGACCACTGGATGGTCTAGCTGTTGGAGCAGTGGCCTAGTTCCTTGTTTAGTCGAAAGATATCAGTGCAACACATCATGCGTATTTGGACCCATCTGTGTGTGTGTGTTTTGAATTGTGGGATGTTTGGTGATAAGTGAGAAGGAAGAAAAAAAGAGGGAAGACATTGAGGGAAGAGAGAGTGATCATTTGTTTTTTGTTTTTTTTTTACTGGTTTTTTGGTGGCTTAGCCTTGGGCTGCACGAAGGGAGAGGCAAAAGATAGATTTTTTTTTTGGGTGGCATGTGGATTTTGTATTTCTTCCATTAAATTTGGCTAATCATTTTACAAAAAATGGCTATTTGGCACAACAGCAAAGATTTTGAATTTTCTTATATGACTAGACTTATTGATAGGAACAAGGGTGACATATTTTTTTGCAAAAGAACTCATAATGGGGAATCCATTGCTAATCCTTGGGTTGTCATTTGTAATTAATAATATTTTAGTCTTAAGCAAGACTTTTGCATCTTGTTGCTTTTGTTGGGTTAGAAGAGAAGTCAATGAGGTTGCTTATTCATTAGCTAAATTCTCTGCTTCACCTAAAGTTCTAGATTTTTGTTGTAATTCCTCATGCTTTTTTAGTGCAGTTTGGAATGCTTGGAAGTTGGATTCCTTATCTGTTTATAATTAATGAAAGTCTTATTTAGCAAAAAAAAGAAAGAAATAATAATAATAAATGGTTCAAATGCTTTGAGAAATGAGATTGAATTCCACAACGAATAATATTAGGAATACAATATTTTCACAACTATCAAAATGAAAAATTGAATTAAATTTTTACATGAATCAATTATTAAAACTCATTTATTATATTGTAAAAATAAAAAATTGTGATAAAACTAAAAGATGTTAACGTGTGGACTTTTGCACCGACATTCTTAAAGTGTTGCCACTCGTCCTCCTCCTCGTTCTTTCCTCTCTCCCATCTTTTTCTTTTCTCTCTCTTTTGTCCAAAGCCCAATACTCAAAAGCTCTCAAGTTTCAAACTTTACCATCTGCATTCCAAAACCCCATTTATCCAACGCTTCTCCGATCCAAAATCTCCACCGTCCAAAAATGCCAGTGGGTACCAGCGTCCACATCACCGCCCTTGATGGCATCGTGAACGTGAACTCCCTGTTCACTTTAGCCGTCTTCATAGGTCTAACCTGGAACCCCTCCGACCCCAACAACTCTCTCAACATGGACTCCACATGCACCCCGAGTCCCTCCGTGGCGGAGAACCTCGTTGCCTTCCATGTCTACTCCTTCAGCTCCTTCCTCTTCTCCAGCCTCATCGCTTTGGGTCTCAAGCAGGCCATTCGGATCACCAGGACCCCATCCTATCACCCGGCTGAGTTCTTCGCTCGCATCGACAAGTCCATACTCCGGGTCGGGATGCTGGTCTCGGGTGTGGGTTCGTTTTGTGGGTGTGGATTCTTAATGATGGCTCTGGTCAACGTGGTCCAAATCAAGCTTGGGACTTTGTCTTGTGGGAGCGCAGCTACTTTCGCCGCCGTGGTTCCACTCCTCATTTTGGTCCCCATTGCGCTTCTCATTTATGCTTGTGTCATTTTGTACGCTTTTACTCGCTAGACTTTTTTGTATTAACTAAACAAAATCACTACCGTAACTTTTAAATGCTGATCTGTCTAATGCAATTTTATCTTATTGTTCAAATTTGTGAGTGATGTGCTAGCTGTTAATTAGATTTGGATAATTTGGTTATTGGTTTGTTAGTATGTTTTAGCTTAATTAAAGTTAGTGTTTTTGTAATTGGGGGTGGTAAGAAAGATGTAAATTTCTTTAAAAGATATAATGCCAAGATTGAATCATATGGGTGATAAATTTCTGGAGAGTTATATGTGATTATTAAGTATGTTATGAATTTAAGTAAAAGGAATGATCTTATATTAAATCAGAATTTTCTTGTAGTTTGTGTTATCCTTTTTTTATTGTATATACTATATAGTGTTGGCCTTTTAGGGGATGATAAAGAAATAAATGTTTTAAAATATTAGTGTAAATGTGTAATATACTAGACTAAAAGAAAATTATGATGAATGCCAATGCAAGAATAATAGAGGAAATGCTTTTTTGAAACTTTGTGACTTGTAAGCAGCGAGAGATTATAACAGTTAAGCAGAAGTTGAGGAAAATGGTCATATGCTAGGAAGGAATTGTATGGATACATGGTGGAATAAATAAATGAGTAGTGATTTGTCCACATTGCACCCCTAATACACATCTCCTCCATAATTTATGGACATTCACATTCACATCCACAATTTCAACACCTCACATGATTTTGTGACATTGTTATCCATAATTCAATTGAATTTCCACAAATTTTGAACATTCATATGGGTGTGCACAAACAATTTTCCTACATTGAGTAGTTGTGATAAACAAAAGGATATGATCCAAGATAGTGGTTCACTTGTAGAAAAATTCTTTAGTTGTTAGTTGAGTATTCTTTGTCCAGAGCTACATATCTCACTTACTGGAAGTTTATTGTTGGTAGTTCTGTATCTTTAGTTGAAATTGAAATTCACATCAATGTATAACAGAAGAAGTTAAGAAAGCTCTGTGACTGTCTAAAACACTGAAAGCATTTGATTAATATGTGGATAATAAAGCTAGCTGTAGTGCTCATTATTTTTTGAGATGGCCTAAGCTCCTCCTGAACATTATAGGACTTTAAGATTAAAACCAACAAATCATCTCCACCATTGTCATTCCTCCATGTACTTTGTGGTCCTTTTCTTCAATTCCTTAAATTTTCTTAATTTAGGAAGCTCTCACCAGGAACCTAAATCTTGCCAGAGTACTTAAAATTGCACTAACTTGAGACTTGAATGCACTTTAATTTCATAAATGAATGTTTCATAAAGGTTGTATCCAATGCAAATTGGTTTGTTTATGTTGAATCATTCCAAATGAGTGATGCTTTCTAGTGAGCTAGAATTGGTCATTCGGTTGGTTAAATATAAGTATATAACACAATGGGTAAAACTTAGGTACAGTTTCTTAAGTTAGGTACATTAGGTTCCCCAATCGAATTCAAACACATGATTGCATTAACCAATGAAACACAGACAATGTTTTATTTTCTAAGAATATTTAAATTCAATGTATTTGAATTCAACTAGGAACTTAATGTACTTGACCTAAGGAACTGTATTTAAGTTTTACCCTAACACAATAATTTGTCAATGAGTTCTTGCTCAAATGGAATATACTAATCTTGTAAGATTAAGGTGGAAGATGAGGTTTTAGTTCAAAGACACATTGAGTTTTATTACTTACAAATATAGAAAAAAAGAGTAAACACAATAATTTGAAGGAGATGATTTGCTCAAATGTGTTAAGCGAGGAAGGCCAGTCCAAGGGGCTGGAGCTGGATATTTGGGTGGATTTTTTAATGTGCGCACCGCTATGCTGTCTGCTGCTCAAGGACAAACAAATCTGGATGATAGCAAATCTTTCACCATGCATTATCATCATTGGATTTTTGAATGTGCGCACCACTAGGTAATGCTGAACCCATTTCAGGATTAGCTGCTTCAATAAACAAAATGCAGTTGGCCTAGTGCTACGTCCACTATCTCTAGTGGGTTTGACGTGTAACTACAGTAGGCACCTTTTGAGCTGCCCGTTTCACTATAAAGCTGAAAGGGTTAAAATGTGTTCATCACATTAGAGAAATGGAAGTTCCAAAGAAGTACATTTTCTGTCTAGCTTTTCTTGTAATTCTAAACATTGCTGGGTTTGATGGGGTTTATGGGGCTGGTGAATGTGGGAAATCTTCCCCTGATGCAGAGGCTTGGAAGCTGGCTCCGTGTGCATCAGCAGCACAAGATGTGAATGCTCAAGTTTCTGATAGGTGTTGCAGTCAGGTCAAAAAGATTGGCCAGAACCCAAGCTGCCTTTGTGCTGCTATGCTTTCTAATACAGCTAAAATTTCTGGAGTTAAGCCAGAGGTTGCCGTGACCATTCCTAAACGCTGTAATATTGCTGATCGTCCCGTGGGATACAAGTGTGGAGGTTCGTTTGCATATTATCAGAATAAATAATATTAGGGGCATAACATTTTTTTTCGCAATTGTTGGTTTGTTGCGATTGGAGTAATATCATTTTTACCTGACAACTTTTATTAAACACTAATCACAACATACCATGTCATTAGTTGTGAATAATGTTATACCCTTAGACTTATTGTATTAGAATTTGTTTATCCACCATTTGTTAATGTTTTATTTTTTTCTTGCTTCTTTAACTGGTAGAATGATTTTTCAAGTCCTAAAACTAATTCTATTTTGTAGCTTATACATTGCCTTGAAGACTGAAGTTCCCGAGTCATGGTGCATGAGCTTGAGAAGTAGATGCTGTTAGTTATTACTAGTGTGCTGAGAGATTGTATCCTTGTAGCTGTTTCAACTATCTAATCAGTTTACTGTGACATATAGGCACTTGAATGATATATAAATAACTTGTGGGTGCTTGCCCTGTGGTTCTGTTAAAAAAAGGGAATCCTGTCTTTGGATGTTGACTTTTTTTATTTATTTTTTATTGTTGCTAAATTCTTTGGATGTTGAATGACTTCTTGTTGAGGATGACAAATTGACAATTGTTTGTCTAATTGCTGATTCAGTGTGCAAATTAGCCCAAATATATGGAATGCCAAATCCATCCAAGGCTTATTTAGATTGAAGCTATGTTAAAAAAACTAGTAAATAACTAAATATACAACAACAACAACTAAGGCTTAGTCCCAAAAACTAAGTAAATATGATAAACAATAAAATGAAACAAATAATATCTATTTTCATGGATTTTCGGTACTATGAGAATGCCTAGTCAGTCTCCCTCTCCCCCACTAAAATTAAAATAGAATAATGATGAATGACAATGCAAGAATATATGGTAGACTGTAGAGCATATAATTCTTGAAACTTTGGGACTGTAGGCAGCGAGAGATGCTGCGGAAAGGAAATGGGACAAATGCATTTCCAGTTGTACTGTGTGTTCTTTTGTAGTTACTGGTCAAAATCACATTGATGTTTAACAAGAGAAGCTAAGAAAGCTCTGCAACTGTGTTTAGTACACTAAAGAATTTGACTAATCTGCGGATAATAAAGCCTGCTGTAATTCTCATTATTTGAGATGTCCTAAGCTCCTCCTGAACATCATAGGACTATAGATATGAGCCAACAAATCATATCATCATTGTCATCTTCCATGTACTTGTTGGTCCTTTTCTTTGATTCCTTAAAAACTCCTCAATTTAATTAGGAAGCTCTCTCACCATGGCAGTAACTTGAATGCACTTTAATTTCAAAAACTAATGTTTCATAAAGGTTGAACTCAATCTATAAGGTGGTACCCTAATTACTTACTCAAAAAAGAAAAGAAAAAAGAAGGCGGTACCTTAAACTGATGCTTTATGGTTTACGTTGAATCATTTCAAACAAGTGATGCTTTCTGGTGAGCTAGAATTGGTCATAAGGTTGGTTAGTACACTGAACAGTTGATGTCTAGTGTTTCTTGTAATTCTAAGCATTGCTGGGTTTGATGGGGTTTATGAGGCTGGTGAGTGGTGAATGTGGGAAATCTTCCTCTGATGCAGAGGCTTGAAGCTGGCTCCCTCCGTATCAGCAGCACAAAATGGGAATGCTCAAGTTTCTGATAGGTACTGCAGTCAGGTCAAAAAGATTGTCCAGAACCCAATCTGCCTTTGTGCTGCTATGCTTTCTGATACAGCTAAAAGTTCCGGAGCTAACCAGAGGTTGCAGTGATCATTCCCAAAAGCTGCAATATTAATTGCTAATTGTCCTGTGGGATATAAGTGTGGAGGTCCCTTGACATATTACTAGAATTAATGAATATTGTTAGAAACACAACATTTTTTTACAATTGGAGTAATATTATTTTTACCGGAGTCCACTACTGTCAACTTTTATAATGGACTAATCATAACAGACCATGTCAATAATTGTGAATAATGTCATATGCTTAAACTTATTGTATTAGAATTTGTTTATTCACCATTTGTTTATTTATTTTATTTCCATGCTTCTTTAACAAGTAGAATGATTTTTCATGTCCTTAAATTTATTCTATTTTGCAGCTTATACATTGCCTTGAAGACTGAAGTTGTGAGGTAGATCTATAGATGTTATTATTAGTAATGGAAAGACTCATGATAGTTTTATCTCAAATCTAAAAGGGTGAGATTGTCATTTTGGTTCAAGTTTAGGGTTTATTGTCGTTCCATAATACCTCAAGTGAGGGTAGTATAATTTTACAAAAAAATAAATAAATTAATAATTTGTTGGTGCTTGCTTTGTGGTTTTGTCCATCATTTGCTGAGGATAACAAAGTGTTTGTTGAAGGGTAGATTCATTGTGCAAAAAACGAAAAAGAAAAAAGAAAGTGAAATCCACAACTCTTTGGAACTCATATATTGCGTGAAAAATATAATGATGCATATACCAGATACATGTGATACATTCTCATGCAAATTATACCAAATCTACATAATGGCAAACCAAAGGTTAGGTAATAAAAACTAGTAAATATTAATTAAAAAATGATTAGGAGAATATCTATTTTCAAGGATTTTTGGTTGAAGAGTCATATTTTTTATTATTTATTTATTTATTTTTGTTTTGATAACTTTGGGTGTCCAGACTAGCGTTCCGTAGATACACACAAATTAAATGAGTCATATGGTTGAAGAGTCACCAATATATAATTAGCATTTTCGAGAGTCATATTCTAAACTCATATTTAATACCTTGAAACGAGAAAATAGTTGTATAACCATAAGCATTATAGGTTCGACAAGTAGACCAATTACCACAAACAAAATATTATAACCATGAAATATTACAGATCTAACAATATACAGATTTTGAAATATTCATTTGAACTATGAAATTGACAGATTTTGAAATAAAGAAGATCTTATTCCTTACAACCACGCTTTACCAATTATAACCAATCTTCAAACGTTGGGTTAAGAAAGGTCTTTTTTTTTTCCTTAAATTACAAATATTGGAAATATTTGAATCCCACTTGGGCAAATTCAATCACTTGAACATATAATTGTCCTTAATCTATAAAGATAAGCAAATTCCTATAAGAATTATTTTGTAATCCTTAAGTATAGTGATATGCTATACTTTGCTAGAATTGAATAATTTTTCGCCTATAAAGTATAAACCCAATTTTTGAGATTTTGTCAGGCATTCAAGTAAAAAAAGGCTATGAAATCAATAACAATGCTACATACATAATATATTTTACCATTTTTTTCACAACTTTTTAAAGTGGTAGATTGTGATTAGTATAATATCACTTTTACTGGAACCATTACTAATATCACTCTTATTGTATGCCAAACACAATGTGTTACCTTAATAATTGTGTAAAATATTGTGTCTTTAGACTTATTGTGAAATTAATTACCACTTTTTCGAGCAATGCAATCTAGTTACTATTGTTGGTTGTTGCTATGGCATGAAGTGAAGCGCAACACCAAACAATATGCAAAATCAATCAATTGCGTATTATTCTTCAACAGTTTTTGAAAAACCATAAGCATTAGGTTCGACAAAATGGACGTACTATATATGCTTGGCCAATTATAGCCATCTTAAAATGTTGGATTGAGACAGTTTTTTTTTAATTAATTAATTACAAAATATTGGCAATAATCCGACTTGGTAAATTCTATCACTTGAATATTTTATTTGACGTTTTTTTTTTTTTAATTAAAAGAGAAGAAGTGAATTCAATAAGCAATACAAAGATATAGGCATATATAAAAGAATTAAAAGAAAGAGTAGTTTATCTGAAGAGACAAGGATCCCAATAAGAATTGCTAAAGTTGACAATTTTGATTATGCTGAACTCTTTCTTATACATTGCCTTGAAGACTGGAGAGTGAAAACCATGAGCCAGAGTTTTTTTACTGCTGTGCTGTTGTTGTTTCTTTCTTTGTTTTTTGTAAGGGGGTCTTTGTCTGGTGTTGTTAAGTGCTCACTGTTAGTTTTCAGCAATGTGCTAGAGACTTTATCCTTATAGCTATTTCATCTAGCCTCCAAGGTTATTGTCACATCCATCACTTGATCAGTAATAAATGAACTCTTGGTCTTGGTTTGCCAATGAATAGAATGTTCTTGTACTTACACAATTATTTTTTGGATGGAATTTTCCATTGAAATTGGTGGGAGTAAGTTGTGACAAGTCAAATGAACATTCATGTATATTTTTAATCATATGATTTACTTAATAATTATGCATGTGATTTAATATGACTTAATAATTATGCATATGATTTAACATGTATGGATTATTTTATAAATCGTTACATAATAGATTGAAGGAATCTCCTGAAGTAAAACTTTGTTATCTCTTTATTACCAATGGCTTTGTGGCCTATTACCTTTAAAAAAGGATTAAATGCCTAATTTTACTTCTCTTTCAAAGAGGAGGTCTGAGGTTCGATCCATTTTAATTAAGTGGGAAAACTGTGAGAAAAATAGGCTTTTTTTTTTCCTCTCTTTACCTAATTTGTACAAGAAAACCCCAAAGCCAATCCGTAGTAACAATAAAGTTTGATCATGTTTTAGCATTTTGAATAGATAAACTATATAACAGCCAATTTAAGTTGGATTAAATAAATCCAAGCAAGCAAATGAGGCATGTTGCTTTTGCAGTAAACACGATATTTAATCTAAAAAACTAGCACAGGAGAAAGATTGTATATTGCTCCATGAGTTACATTTAGAGGGCTAAAATCCAGAAAGCAAATTCAAGTACATGGAATACTAGGTTAGTCATACAAGACTACAAGTAGAAAGACTGCACCGAGCTCCTAGAAACATATCGGCTCTTGGACTTGCAAAGTTGACTAGCTGGGACAAAAACAATCCAACGCTTTTTTGCAACTCCAACGGTGTTTTGCTCTTGCTTAACTAATATTACCATATTATTTCCATAATATTAAGCTACATAATACTGTCACCACCCCTGCAATATAGTCAACAAACATCGTTTTAGTTAAGTGGCTGTATTAAGGGCTATGAATAGACACCCACGAAAAAAATAAGATATTAAAAAAAAAAAAGGAAACTGAAAAAATGGATGCAAAGAACTATGAGAATTAAACAAAGTGTACTTTGAAACTTCCATATAGATGGGGGAACTACAATTTCAAGATTGGGGAGACTACCGTCACAATAACAATTAAAATTAATTAACTAAATTTAAGAGGGCCATATCATAAATAAGTGAATATTAATAGATTGATGAACACCTATTTACTTTGTACAAAATTAAACTAAATACAAACATAATACTTGATATTTTAAAAAGTTTGATACATTCAATAATTTAACTATATACTTACAGATAAATCTATATAGCACTGCCCCTCCATATGGATTTACACAATCTATCATATTGGGAAACTTTGGCACGTTTGTGTGGAACATGCAACAATCGTATGATATGTTCAGTGAAAAGTCAGGATCCAAATTTTTTTGATTCTGATTTTAGCATCTGATTCTTATTTTTCCCAAAGCAAGTAGAAACGACAAATAACAGCATTAATTACTCTATCAATAATTATTTTCGCTCCCTTTCCCGTTGTTCTCTGTTTTTTTTTTGGGCTAGATCTTTGTGCTCCACCACTCTTTCCGAGAAAAAAAAATTACAACAAAAAAAATTCTAAGTAAAACTAAAAATCTTCCCCGTAACATACAACATAAAAAATCACAGATAAAAAATAGTGAAAAATGGCTTGCTTTTGTAATTTGTTTGGAACCAATTGAGGCCCATTTTTGTGAACCCCCACGGCACTCTTATCAGTTATCAGATAACCCAAATTAGTAAACAAAAACCCAATAGAGGAGATGTGGAGGGAAGAGGTGGCCTGTGGGAGGAGCATGTTGGTGGGGTTGAACTAGTTTCAAAGCTTCTTGGTTGGAGTGGTACTAGAAGTGGAAAGAGAGATCGTTGTGGAAGAACTGATGAAAAAAAAAAAAAAAAAAAGAGAAGAGAATGATAAAGGAGCAAACATGTGAAAGAATCAGTTGAAGGAAAAAAGTAAAAGAAAAGGTAAAGTAGAGAGAAGAAACATGTGGAGGTGAAAAATGAAAGGGAAAAAAGAAAAAAAGAAAATAAGAATTGGTAGAAAATGTGAGTGGATGAGAAAAAAGGGAAGGAAAAAATAAATAAAATAAATGGAAAATAAAAAGTTGAGAAAATTGATAAAATCCTATATTAGATTTTTTATTTTATAAATATAACTAAGTGGATTAATAATTTTATCAATTAAAAAGATTATAATGGAGAAAATTGATAAAAAAAAGTGTTACAGAATGAGATTTTTTTTTTTTTTTGTTAATTTTGTATTGGTAATGAATATATTTTTAGCCTTGAGATTTCTTAAATTTTTTTTTTTTTTTTGTTAATTACATACTATTATCTTAACAATATATTATTTAATAGGAAAATACATTCTCTAAAATATCAACCAAATACAATTTCATTCAATATAATCACTTCTTAGCAAAAGTTTCGGTATTTTACCAAACATACTATTTTTAGCAAAATACATTCTCGAGAATTTATTCTCAGAATGCATTCTAACCGGAGAATGCATTTTTAAAGTAGAGAATCCAAACGCAATCTGAATCTCAAATGGAAAAGTGCTTCTAACTAGGAGAAACTCTGAATACCTGTGCAAGGTGGTGAATTCATTTGATGTAGGGAAAGGGTGTTAGTAATAGAGAGAACCTGCAGAAACAAATTAAAACTACGGTTAAATTAAGTTTTCTAAAATGTCTAAACCAAAGATTATATGGAAAAATTAGATTTTAAACCTTATAGTTTAAGAAGTATTGTAACAATAGGATTTATTGGACCTATAAATTATAGGATTTAACATGTAATTTTCCCAAAATTATATTTATATCCTTTTATATACTAAAATTGCACAAGCATCATACCCTGCCACCAGTTCCCTCTTGAAGCACTGTTCGCATTGCTTCCATTTGAATCATCATCTTCCCCATGTTTCTTGAACTGATGAAAAATTGAAAGACACGTTAATTTACTAACAACAACTACCATGTTGATATCAAACTGAAATAACAAAAAATTAATTGGTCACATGCCCAAAGTTTGGATATTAATTATATTGTAGACTTGTAGTTATTATTATTTGGCTTGCATGCATGTTGTTGCATGACCCACATATATATAAAAACTAAATAATAAAATGTTTGGCACATATTACATATATGTTTATTTATTCATGGATAAAATTAAGACTCCTATACACTCACAATCTGGTGTTGAGATTCGGTGGTGCGGGCCCTCGGAGAATAATTTTCTTGGCCGCCATAGTAGATCGATGAGCTCAAATAGCAAGGGTCCATTATTTCATTCTGATAAAGGGAGCCCTTAGTACCTATGCCACCGCTTTCACCCTTGACGTTTTGAGTGATATTATCTGAAAAGAACCCAGATGAGGTCATGTAATATTTTCCAAAGATGCCGAAGAATTAGACAATACAACCAAACATCTATGGATTCAACCTTGAAAAAGTTAGGCTCAGTAATTGAATTTTTATTTTTATTTTTTAAAGTTGTACATATTCATATATAAACAGTCAAAAATTTTATTTTAATGATGTCCAATTTCATATATATATATATATATATATGAGAAATTCATATCACAATGTTTGTTAGGTAAGACTTTACATCTTGGCACTGGCACACGTAGTAGCTTAAGTGGTAAGAGTTGAAATAGATGAGAGCGGTGCATGTGACCGATTGTGGTTGGTGGAGTATAGGGGACACCAACATATGGGTCAAAGGATTCTTATTGTAGAATCGCATAAATAAATAAAGATAAAGTAGTTTGAATTTGATACGTAAATCATACCTGGATTTCCATATTTGCCACTACCACCTTGGTTGTGAGAAGAGTCCCTCCCCAGTACCTAGAAGTTAATGAAGAAAAGAAATTAGAACTTGCCACTTTTTACGCTTGAAAACTTTATCATATTCCTTATCCAGTTCTACCAAAACCATATTGGATAGCACCTTTTTATGATGCAAATCTCAATTGAACTTCTTATGCTCGTGCTGAATCTTACTAAAAGCACTAGTGCATCTGTCTATATCAACCAACTTACGTTGTCTCTTAATATCAATCAAATCGAAAAAGAGTCAATAAATTCTTTCTCTGACCCAATTCAAGTATTTCAACATCTAAAGTTCCTTATCAAGCATAAGCATTTTAAGAAAATGGATGATGCAAATCAATCATGTCGTAAGCGTTTACCAATCCAATATCATTCACCATAATAAAAATAAAAGGCCGATCACTTTCGTAAACTTACAATCAGTTATACCACTTTTATTATGTCTCAATCACCACAGATCTTGTTAATAATTATGAAAAAAAAAATTGTTAAATATTTGTGTTTCTATATGATGTGATAAGATTAATAACATTTAAAAACTAAAAAAACAAAACAGAAAACCTACAAGGATACGAGGATAGCGTTATTTGCACATTCTAATATGCATATCCAATTATAAATTTGAAATTTTAATTTTGAAATTAGCTATACCGATAATAGTTGTTATGAGTAAAAGGTATGCAAAATTAATAATAAAAATAATAACAAAACTGAGTTTTCCTAGGAAGCAAGCCACATAGTGATATGTAATTGTTATGGAAAAAAATAAAATACCGTTGATGGTGGTGGAAAAATGGATCCAAATATTCCGGTGGAAGATGATGAAGAAGCTGAAGAAGGGTCCTTGGGTCCAAAAAGGTGGTCAAAAGACCTGGATGAAGATGAGCCACCAACTGTTTTTGATGAATCACCAACTTGCTTCTTGTTCTCCATAATAGTACACAATCACTTCACTTGCAAGCTTTCTTTGTCA
>BKZX01032087.1:7109-29841 GCA_014362285.1 Fagus crenata
ATTCTCTCTAAAACATAGGTAAATAAGTCATATTTCATGACTTATCAGCCCCCGTCTGAAATCCGATCGCCACGTTGCCAAAAAGCTGACTCATCGCCAAAGGGACACACTGCCACCCTCGGATCTGCAACTCCCAGACTCCGATCACGACATCGCCGACACCATTGGAAAAATCTTAAAAAGCTCAACACAACCGTGCAAGAATCGACCTCATCCAACGTTGGACGCGCCCTCACGCGCCGCCCAAAGTTCTGGCACCATCAAGCGTTTCTTCACGCGCCACACGCACCAGCCGGTCAAACAGTGACACGTGTCACCTTCTGGGAGCGCCACATCAGCCCTAATCCACGTCAGCCCTAGACCACGTCACTGCCATATCAGCCCTAGTGCCACGTCAGCCCTAACCATTGATCGTTGACTTTGACCAGCGTTGACCATTGACTTTTTTGGAGTTGACTTTTTGCAACCCAGGTGCTTCCTACCCAGTTTTTCGTACTGATTTTATTTTTGTGGTCTGTTTTGCAGTTGAGATTTCGTTATGGCTCAAAGTAAAATTTCTAAACCCATTCATGTCATTCTTGATGGGGATAACTACTCTCTTTGAGCTCAAGGTATGTGTAGTTTTCTCAAAGGTCACAAGCTGTGGCTTTATGTGACTGGGCAACGTCACCCTCCTAAACAACAAAAGGACGAAACTGAAGATGCCTTCACTCTTCGACTCGAAGATTGGGATGGTGTCAATCATTAGATCATCATTTGGCTCCGCAACACCTCCACTCCTTCTGTTAGTAAGGAATTTGGGGGTTATGACACAGCTAAGGATGTGTGGGATATGCTTGCTTCTCGATATGCTAGATCAGATGGTGCTCGAGAACATCACCTCATGGTTACTTTATATCAGCTGCGCCAGGATCTAGGTGAGCGCATCACTGCCTTCCATAGTCGTATGAGGTTTCTTTGGGATCAGCTAGCTGCTTCTGAGCCAGTCATCAGGTCCGCCTCCGATGCCAAGCTTGTCAGTACACATCGAGAGCGTCTCCGTCTTCATCAGTTCTTAATGGGCATTCTTGATGACTTTGAGTCTGTACGTTGTTAGTTGCTTAGTCGTTCTCCTCTGCCCACTGTCAATTAAGCTCTTAATGATTTGGTCCATGAGAAAACGCGTCTGAAATCTCATCGCTCCTCTCAGCCTCACACAATGGTTCTTGCCACTCCAGCATCAGTTGATTCCTCTATCACAACTCCGCCGAGGGGTCATGATAAAAGGTGATCAAATCAGAAGAATTCTCATCTTATCTATGCCTTTTGCAAGAATCGCGGCCACACTATTGATCGATATAACATACATGCTTGCATTCTTCAGCACTCTGCAGCTTTGACTACCTCTAGGTCTGTACCATCATCCGATGCCGCATCTTTTGATCCTGTCTCATTGACTACACCTACTTACAGCATAGCAGATCTGCAAGCCCTCTTCAGTCAGGTTCAACCTCCGTCTTCAAGTGCATCCAATCCTGCTCTTTCTGTGACACCAGATATCTTTTTTGAATGGTTCTTAGATTCTGCCTGCTGCAATCACATGATGGACAATCCTCACCTTACAAATGCCTACACTCCTCTTGTCCTACCTACTATTACCACTGTTGATGGCTCCGTCATGACTGTTAGTCATGTCGGCTCCATCTCTACCCCCAACTTATCTGTTTATGATTTTTTTGTGTTCCTAAACTACATCTCAATATTTTATCTGTTGTCCAACTAACTGAGCTTGGTTTAAACCTATTCTTTTCTTCTCGTGGTTGTCTTGTGTAGGATTCTCGGACAAGGCAGATCGTTGGGACCGCGCGTAAGGTTGGACGGTTGTTTGAGCTTACTTCCCTTCACTTTCCTTCTTCATCAGTCTCCGCACCTGTTATTGCTGCTTCTGCCTCCATCGAGTTATGGCACTCTTATCTAAGTCATATTTCCCTTCCTTGTATTCAAACCTTAGTATCTAGGGGTCTATTAGGTTCAGTTTCTTCCAGTCTATTTGATTGTATGTCATGTCAGCTCGGCAAACAACCTACTTTACCTTTTAATAATAGTGAGTCTATTGCGTCTGCAACTTTTTATCTTATTTATTCCGATGTATAGGGGCCTTCTCCTGTTTCTACAGTGGGGGAGTCAAGATATTTTGTTATTTTTGTCGAGGATTTTTCTCGTTACACTTGGATTTATTTAATGAAAAATTGTTCTGAAGTTCTCACAATATATCGTGATTTTGCTAAAATGATTCAGACTCAGTATTCTAAAACTATTAAGGTATTTCTCTCTGACAATGCACGAGAATATAGACAAACTGATTTTTTTACTATTTTTAAACACTATGGAACTATTTTTCATACCTCGTGTACTGGCACCTCACAACAAAATGGACGAGCTGAACGTAAACTCCGTCACATCCTAGATACTGTTAGGGCTCTCACCAATGTAGCCTCCACTCCTGTCTCATTCTAGGGTGAAGCTGCTTTCACTGCAGTGTACACCATCAACCGATGCCCTTCACCTGTCGTTCAAAACACAACACCATATGAATGGTTGTTTGGCACAGCTCCAAACTACAGTCTACTCAAGGTTTTTAGTTGTGTCTGTTTTGTTCTTCTTCAACCACATGAGCGCACTAAACATCAACCCCGCTCCTAGCTATGTTGTTTTCTTGGCTATGGCCTCGAAGAAAAGGGGTACCGGTGTTATGATCTAGTCGCCAAGTGTCTTTGAGTCTCTCGGCATGTGGTATTCTGGGAACACAAGATGTTCTATTCCTTACCTTCATTTTCTGCAGGTAATTCTGATTCTTAGGCTGATCCTCTACCTGATCTCTTCCCTAAGATTCCTTCTCCTTTTGCTGAGTCAGTTAATCCCATCTTCGACGAGTCTCCCCCTACTGATCCCACCTCTGATGAGTCTCCTACAGCCAATCCTACCTTCGACGAGTCTCCTCTCTTTGCCCCTGCTGCGAATCCTTTCAACACTACTGCTTCTGAGCCCCGTCGCTCTCATCAGGTAAGTACTCTTCCCTCTCATCTTCGTGACTTTCACTACTTTTCTGTCTTTGCCACTTTACATGAACCTCACACCTTTCGTGAGACCTCCTCTAACCCTTTATGGCAGCAAGCTATGAAAGAAGAATTTGATGCATTGCTTAAGATAGGTACTTGGGATCTGGTTGATTTGCCAATTGCTAAATCTGCTATTGGTTACAAGTGGGTGTACAAGATCAAGACTCGATCAGATGGTACTGTTGATCGCTACAAGGCTCGTCTCGTTGCCAAGGGATTCATTCAAGAGTATGGCATTGACTATGAGGAGACATTTGCCCCAGTGGCTCGCCTCTCCTCTGTTCATACACTTATCGCAGTTTCTGCTTCCTAACATTGGCCACTTTTTCAGATGGATGTGAAGAATGCCTTTCTTAATGGAGAACTAATTGGGGAAGTCTACATGCAGCTCCCTCCTAGTTTCTCCCATCCTTCAGGCTTTTCTCAAAAAGTGTGTCACTTACGTCGGGCACTATATGATCTTAAGTAAGCTCCACGAGCTTGGTTTGCCAAGTTTAGCTCCACCATTTCTTAACATGGTTTTTCAACTAGTTCATATGATTCAGCTCTGTTCTTCCGACGCTCAGATCATAGTATTACCCTTCTCTTGTTGTATGTAGATGACATGATTATTACTAGTGATGATGTGCAAGGCATCCAGGATCTTAAGCGCTTCTTTGGTCAGCACTTTGAGATGAAGGATCTGGGTCCCCTAAGTTATTTTCTTGGTCTTGAAGTCTCTTCATCCTCCAATGGTTACTATCTCACTCAAGCCAAGTACACATCTGATCTTATCTCTCGAGCTGGAATCACGGACAGAAAGATAGTTGACACACCCATCGAATACAACAATCGCCTAAATACTCATGATGGCGAACCACTTCCTAATGCTACTCTCTACAGACAGTTAGTTGAGAGTCTTGTTTACCTCACTGTCACTCGACTGGACATCTTCTATGCCGTTCACATTGTTAGCCAGTTCATGGAGGCACCGCGGTCTCTCCATTATGTTGCTGTACTTTGAATTCTTCGGTATTTGAAAGGCACCTTGTTTCATGGACTTCACTTCTCATCTCAGTCGTTGCTCACTCTCCAGGCTTATTCTGATGCCAACTGGGCAGGGGACTCTACCGACCGTCGTTCCACTACTAGGTATTGTTTTCTTCTTGGTGACTCCCTCATCTGTTGGCGTAGCAAGAAACAATCTGTTGTTGCTCGTTCTAGTACTGAGGCAGAATATCGAGCACTTGCTAACACCACTGCTGAGCTCCTTTGGTTATGTTGGCTTCTCCAAGACCTAGGCATTGATTGTTCTACTCTAGTTCCGATCCATTGTGACAATCGTAGTGCCATCCAAATTGCCCACAATGACGTCTTCCATGAGCGTATTAAGCATATTGAGATCGACTGTCACTTTGTTCATCATCACTTACTACAGCGTACTTTGCAGCTCAGTTCAGTGTCTTCTCAGGACCAGTTAGCTGATATATTCACCAAACCTATGCTTCCAAGCCATTTCCGTGATCTTATTTCCAAACTCAAGTTGGTGTCTCTTCACCCAACATGAGTTTGAGGGGGGATGTTAGAATATAAGTCCAATGGGTCTCAGGCCCAATACATTGTCTTGTAGAGAACTTTTATTACTTGTGTATTATTCACACCTCTGCCTATATAAAGGCTCTCTCTTGTACTATATTATTCACATAAGACAATACATAGACTTTCAGTCTTTAACAGTAACTAGTATACAAACAAAGAAATTTAGCGTGGAAGAAACCTAGTGTGTTTAGGCCCAATGGCGCGGTGGCTTAGAGGCTTGGATCTCGGCTTGGCTTGGTTGGATCATGGCTCAATAGCTTAGAGGCTTGGATCAGCTCAGTGGCTCTATTTTATTTTATTTTATTATTTTTCTTTATGGAAACAAGTGAGGCGGAAACCTTTGGTTCAAGTTCTATGCCTTTCTCACCAAACTTTTTGTTCAGGATTTATGCCTTTCACACCATTGTGTTTCCCACTTTCTTAAAATTTTTTTTTTTTTTTTTTTGAGTGGCTTGCTTTCACTGTTACTGCAACCCACATAATTACTTTTTTTTTTTTTTTTTTTTCCCTTTTATGATTAATTAAATTAAATACACTAACCACTTAATCTATTAATTAACCATTTAGAGCATTCCCATCCGAATAGCTAAATTCACATTTTAGTTAAATTAGCTACTACTAAAGCTAATAAACACACAAAAAAAAAAAAAAAAAAAAACCCTCCCATCTGGTCCTTTACTTTTGTTCAAAAAATACATCATTACTACAGTACTCGATAACAATACTGAATATATACTGTTCATGAGAGGTAAAGTTATTCTATTATTTTTTTTATTCCTTCTCTCTTTCCTCTCTCAGACACTCTCTCCTCAGCAGAGATTTCTCTCTCGTATCTCTCATACGCTGAAGTCATCTTAGGGGTCTAGGTCGTCGTCATGCGCGGGAGGGTTTTCTTCATCGTCATTGTGTTTCTGTCTCCGGTTGATTTGGGGCTCTCTCTTTCACTTCTTCCATTTCATACGGGTCATGTAATTCTTGGGTTTGTGTTGCCGGTGTGGGTTTGGTGGTTGGGGTTGGGTTGCCGACGTGGGTTTGGTGGTTGATTTGTGTTGCGGTGAATTTGAAAATAATGATCTAGTGCACCTGACATATCATACTAGCAGTTTTCAATAAGGTCTTCCTTAATCTTGAGAAGTGGTTCTCTCTTGCGCTATATGCAGCCGAGGTTAGCCTCTCCCACCCCCTAATATGGTTTCATGCACAATAAAAGGAGAACAAAGAAAGTGAGAAAGTGAGTGAGTGAAGCTATTGAGTGGCTTAATGCATGGGTAAAAAATAGAGAGTTATTTCTTGAGAATATTAGTTATATAGTTATAGATCAGAGCTATAGTTTATTATGGTATTCCATTGTAGGTTCAACTACATCAAAGAAATGAGATTTTTTTCAAAATCATGTTACTAGCAATGGTATTATTCTGAAGTAATTTTGTATTTCCTCTATTGTATTTGTATTTCCCAATTTGATTATAGTGGATTAATTGATTAGTATAATTCCAGCATATATATCTTCATTTTATTGTTGTATTAATTGGAAGTGACCATATTCTCCCTACAATTCACTTATGCAAATACTATAATTTCAAATGGGTGTAAAAGCAAAATACTAATTTAGTATTTGGTAATAAATATTGGGTGGTGTTATTTCCACACCCCAATGTGTTATTTCCACACCATTAGTGTGGAAATAACAAAAATTGAAGTGAAATACCACTCCAATTTTTGTTATTTCCACACTAATAGTGTGGAAATAACAAGAATAAGTGTGGAAATATAATTTCCCTAAATATTTATTAACTCAAGAGACCAAATTTGTCAGGGCTGGCCCTGAGGTTTGGGTTGCCCAAGCTCGTCCCGATGTTGGTTGCCCATTATTATTAAATATTAAAAAAAAAACATAAAAGTCAAAAAAAAAAAAAATGCAAAATCAAGGTTACAATGTGTTTTTTAGCTTAAATTACATTAAAAAAAAAATTGTAATTAGAGTATTCTTCTTTTCTTTTAATTGACTTATTCATCAAATACAACTATACAAAGCCGTATAGCACTACACTACGTACTATATCAAATCATGCCTTTACGAGCGGGTCCGTTTGGATTAGTTGTTTCAAAAAGTACGTTTTTGAAAAATTGTGATTTTAAAATTTGCTTTTTGAAAATACATTACTTAACTATGTTGTTAATGTTGTCTTATCATTTTTTTAATGTAGTATAGAAATGTTAATAATTACATTAATATTAATAATAATATTATTATACTAATAAATACATAGAAAAAATAATCACCACCTATACAAAATATGAACCAATACTAGTATACAACGTAACAAACATTTCTGTCTAATCCCTATTAAAGAAATTATTTTAATCCTAAATTCTTTAACTTTTTTTTTTTGTTGCTATTTTTTAGCACACCAGCCACCCACGTTTGTGGGCTTAGGTGTTTCCAGACAAAAGTGACTCTCCATGAGTCACTTGTAGCCTTAGATGATATTCTCAACAAATGAGCTGCAAACTCAAATACAATTATACAACTATATATATATATATATATTTTCTGTGTGGTTGCCCCTATGAGGGGGGTTGCTGATAGAATCCTCATAGCCGTATTCAGTTATTTTCTGTTACTATAGCTGTACTTTCTGTTGTGGTTAGTTAATCAGTTATTATTGTTACTATCATTGTATAAATAGACGTTTAGACCTCTCAGATCATTAATGAAAATACACACAAGTTACACTCAGTCAAAACTCTATCTCTCTTTCTATTACCTCTTCTCTCTGTTACATTTTCTGCACTGCCTTTATAAAAATCTTTCATGGTATCAGAGCAGGTTTGATCTTTGCTCACCATGTCAATCCCTTCCTCTGCCCCTACTCTAAACACACAAACTCCATTCTTTCTCCTATCAAATATAACAAACTATGTTACTGTCAAGCTTGATCATACCAATTACCTTATGTGGAAATTCCAAATTACTGGAATTCTTGATGCTTATTCTCTGCTCGACCACATTGAAGATCCAATCCCGTGCCCTTGCAAGTTTCTGCTCAGTGAAACCGGTGCTGTAACTCAAGAAATAAGCCCTATCTTCTTGCAATGGAAAGCTAGAGATAAGGCATTATTTTCTTTGATCAGTGCCATCCTTTCCCCTTCTGCAATTTCACTGGTAATGGGTCAGACAACAGCATCTGGAATCTGGAAAATCATTGTGAATTGGTACACTTCAGTCTCTCAGTCTATTATTGTCAATCTCAAACGAGAACTCAACAGCATCAAGAAGAACTCGGATTCAGTCACTGAGTACCTGCAGAAGATTAAAGAAGCACGAGATAAATTGGTCAATGTTGGGGTCACCATTGATGATGAATAAATTCTTCACATTGTGCTTCAAGGTTTGTCGTTAGATTTTCATTCCTTCACTTCTACCATGCTCACTAAGAATGAATTAGTTAGTTTTGAAGAATTACATACCTTGATGAAGACCGAAGAAGACCTTCTCAAGAGTGTTGCAGATAACTCCAAATAACTTACCCATATGGCTATGGCTGCCAACAAAAGTTCTCCCTCCACTTCCAACAACTCTTCCACTGCTCCGTTCAATACCCAGTTCCATGCTCACAGAGGAAGAGGTGGAGGCCGTAACAATCGAGGTGGTGGTCGATCTTTTCATAATTACAACGGTGGTAGAGGTAATTTCAACAATTCCCAAAATCCCCAATCTTGGAACCCTAACCCCAGCTCTAGCCCAACCTGCCAAATCTGTTACAAGTCGGGGCACACTGCACTCGACTGTTACCAAAGAATGAACTACGCATATCAGGGGAGGCATCCACCAGCTAAACTCGCTGCCATGGCCACTGCTGCTCCGTTCAACCCAAACCAGACCACGTGGATATCTGATACGGGAGCCACGGACCACTTCACGCCTGATCTAACCAATATCCCAGACAACAAAGCCTATACCGATTCTCAGCTTGTATCTGTTTTAAATGGCCACCAACTTCCGATTTCCCATATAGGTAATGCCCAACTTCGAACTTCTTCTTGTCTCTTTCGTCTTCGTAAAGTCTTACGGGTCCCAAATATTGCTTCTAATCTTCTGTTTGTGCAAAGTTTTTACCGTGATAATGCTTGTTCTTTCCATTTTAACGCTCGCCATTTTCAGATCCAAGATTTAATTACGGGGAAGCCTCTTTACAAGGGTTTCAGTAAAGATGGCTTATATCCCATCCATGGTCTGTCTCTTCCTCCTTTGGAATCTCGTCTCTCTTCCATTTCTAGTGCTCCTTCTCCTTTCAAGAGTCTCCTCATGCTTCATACATGGCCTCTCTTCCATCTGCTCGACATAATGCCTCACTCTCAGACGTTTGGCACATGCGCCTTGGACACCCTCAAAGCCGTGTAGTTCAAACAGTCTTACAAAAACATTTTTGTGGTAAAAGCTTTCCTCTGTCCACCTCATTTTGTAAACACTGTGTAATGGGAAAAATGACCCAATTACCATTTTCTCATTCTACTTCTTGTACTACTTCTCCTTTAGAAATTGTACACAGCGATGTTTGGGGTCCCGCTCCCATTAATTCAATAAATGGTCATCGTTACTATGTCATTTTTGTCGATGATTTTACCCGGTTTACGTGGTTCTTCCCTTTAAAATACAAGTCTCAAGTGCTCTCTTCTTTCCAACATTTTAAGCGTACTATGGAAAATCATCTTGGGCATTCTATCAAAACTTTATGAACTGATTGTGGTGGTGAATACACCAACAATGAGTTTCGTAATTTTTGTTCTACCTCCGACATTATTCACCAATTCACGTGTCCCCATACTTCTCAACAAAACGGTGTTGCCGAAAGGAAACACCATCATATTGTTGATATGGCTCTCACCCTTATTTCTCAATCCTCTCTTCCTTTTCAATATTGGTCATATGCCTTTTCTACAGCCGTTTTTCTCATAAATCGTCTTCCCTCCCTACATCGTCTTTCTACTTCTCCTTGGGAGTCTCTTTTCTCTAAACAACCAAATTACTCATTTTTCAAGAATTTTGGTTGTGCTTGATTTCCTTTGTTACGTCCTTTTTCTAAACACAAATTTAACCTTCGCTCAACAGAATGTATTTTTCTTGGTTATGCCTCCAACTCCAAAGGTTATCTTTGTTTAGACCCACTTACGTCTCACTTTTATGTGTCTCGTCATGTTGTTTTCAATGAAAATCATTTTCCTTTCTCTATTACTTCTACTAGTTCACACTCTCCCACTTCCTCATTTAACCCTTCTTCTTGGCTTAGTTCTTTTTTGTATTTTCATCCATGTGAATGTTCCTCTGTTTTGGGCCCTATTCCTATTCCCACACCCTCTTTTAATTCAACTACAAATACACCACCAGTCCATCCATCTCCAAACTTGATCCATTTACCATCTATTTTGGGCCCTCCTCCTTTCACAAACACTGCTCCACCTTTTCTGCCTAACCCGAGCCCACACACTCCCTTACCCGAGCCCACTACTCTCACAATTACACCTGCTTCCCCAACCGAGCCCACCACTCTCCCAACTACATCTTCTTCCCCAATTGCCACAAATGCCGCCCCTATTATTTTCCCCATTCCAAACCCTAACCTTGACAACCCCCATCCCTCTCCACCGATACCTCCCATCTCCTCTCATCCCATGACAACTCGGTCTAAGTCCGTTATATCTAAGAAGAAGATCTTCTCCACCACCACTACCCTTGACTACCTCCAAACCGAACCACCCAATTACACAGTTGCCTCCAAAATTTTGGAGTGGCGTGCGGCAATGACTTCCGAATTCGAGGCTTTACAACGGCAACACTCGTGGTCTTTGGTTCCGCCTTCTCCAAGTTAGAATCTTGTCGGTTGTCGTTGGGTTTATAAGATCAAGCGAGCCACTGATGGCTCTGTTTCTCAGTACAAGGCCCGCCTTGTCGCCAAAGGATTCCACCAACAAGTTGGCGTGGATTATGCTGAAACTTTCAGCCCTGTTGTCAAGCCACCTACCGTGCGTATCATCCTCTCTTTGGCTGCTCAAAATTGTTGGAATCTTCGGCAACTTGATGTAAGTAATGCTTTCTTACATGGTTTTTTGAAAGAAACTGTCTACATGGCTCAACCCACTGGTTTTGTTGATGCTGGTCAGCCCTCACACGTATGTCTTTTACACAAATCCCTTTATGGGTTAAAACAGGCTCCTCGTGCCTGGTTTGAGCGTTTTACGTCTCACCTATTGACTTTGGGTTTCACTGCATCTGTTGCTGATGCTTCTCTGTTTGTGTTGAAACAAGGTTCTGTTATAGTGTACTTGTTGCTCTATGTAGATGATATCATCATCACGGGTTCAGATTCTACTGTTGTTTCTGCTATCATTTCCCAATTATCCACTACCTTTGAGGTTAAGGACTTAGGTGCTCTGCGGTATTTTTTGGGCTTACAGATTGATTACAAGAAAGCTGGTTTCTTTGTTCATCAGTCTAAATACATCACTGATCTTCTCACCAAGTTTAAAATGGGTGATTGTAAAGCTACCTCTACTCTGATTGCCACTTCTCCTGTTCTATCCACTTCTTGTTCATATAGTCTTGCTGATCCTACTCCCTATCGGAGTCTTGTGGGTGCCTTACAATATGCCACCTTCACTAGACCAGACATCACCTTTGCTGTCAATCGAGTTTGTCAATTTATGCACAACCCCTCTTCTGCTCACCTTGTTGCAGCTAAACGCATTTTGTGTTATCTCAAGGGTTCTCTTGACAAAGGTATTCTTTTCCAGCCTGGTCCACTTACTCTGACTGCATTTACGGATGCTGATTGGGCTGGCGACCCTATTGATCGGCGTTCTACTTCTGGTATCACTGTGTTTCTTGGCAATAATCCTATCACCTGGATGTCTAAGAAACAACACACGATATCCCGTTCATCCACAGAAGCTGAATATCGCTCCCTTGCCACTGGTGCTGCAGAACTTGCCTTGCTTCGCCAAGTCATTTGTGATCTTGGCCTCTATCTCGCTTCCGCTCCTATCATGTGGTGTGATAACACTAGTGCTTTGGCCCTAGCTTCTAATCCCGTTTTCCACGGCCGCACCAAGCATATTGAAGTGGATTATCACTTCGTTCATGAACGTGTAGTTCGTGGTGACATTTGTCTTCAGTTTGTCTCCACTGATGACCAATTAGCTGATATCTTTACAAAGGCTCTTCCCACACCACGTTTTCAACACCTTTGTTCCAAACTTTTGGTCTGTTCCACCGACCATATGTTTGAGGGGGATGATAGAATCCTCATAACTGTATTCAGTTATTTTCTGTTACTATAACTGTACTTTCTGTTGTGGTTAGTTAATCAATTATTATTGTTACTAATGTACTTTTGGAATCAGTGGACGACAGTCAAGATGAGCAGCAGAGTAGACGACCTGCAAGAGGAAAATATGGTGATCGGAGGGGCACCGGTTTGGGGCCGGCCTAGGAGGCTTCGATGCCTTTGTTAGTCAAGGTCTTTCCGGTGGTTTAATGCAGAGAATAGTTTTGTATTTTTTCAGTCTACTGTTCATACCTGAGTACGGAAGGAGGATGGCCTTTTATGTCTTTTGGTCATCCACGTGGCCTTCCAGAGGTCGTCCGATCTCGGGACACCTGAAGTGTTTAGGGCCCTTCATCTGGCAGGTAGCGGCTGGCTTGTGCGTGGTGCTGGGCGACGCTGCGAGGGCTTCATCCCCGGGATTCTCGGAAGACACCTATTCTAGGTGAGGTGTTGATTCGATGAGGTGTCTCGCTTGGTACCCGTAGAAGATAAGGACGGATCTGAGTCTGGTGACTAAGCTTATTGTGAGCAGTGGAAGGGAGTTGATCAGATGAGGGAGCGGATGGCCTTCTTTGCAGTAGAAGGTCTTCATCTCTTACTTTGGAGAAATTGACAAATATCCCCTTCAGTTGCCCCCCTATTCCGTGGTCGTTTTGCCCAGACGGCCTTTGAAATATTAAGAGTCGGGGTTAAGCCAGTAATTTCGTCCGCTCCTCTTTTTCTTTTTATTGAGCTTCGTGGCCATAATGGGACGCGACGGTTTTCTACCTTGCTGGGACACGTGTCATTTGGGGGATGGGTACACGCTCCAAGGTACAACCGTCTCTCTTAATGCTGGAACTGCTCCATTTATGCCAGCGTCTCTCCTCTTTTTTCAAAAAATTACTTTTGGCTCTTTACACTCTTCTCTTTTCTACTGGTTCGGGGTTTTGCTATTTCGGGGAAGTCCTTGCTCCGGTGATCGTTTTCAGAGACCCCCGTTCACGGCAACAGCTTTTCCACCGGTAAGCTGACTCTCTTCTTTTATATATATCTATATATATTTTTTTTTCTGTACCGTAGTTGCGTTTTGAGTGGTTGGGGAACAAAAGGTTTCGCCTTTACCCTCTCTTCTTTATTTCGGTAGGTTCTTGCGGCGAGGTTTGAGTGCGGCATTGCCTTTAGGACCCTTATCCCGAGTCTTTATGGCTCTAGGCGTTGGTGACTCTTCGGAGTCGTCGTCCTCTGATGGGGGGCATTCACTGACGCCAATATCCGGATCTGAGGATCTTGGAAGTTAGGGACGGTCTTCCGAGACCACCGAGTCATCTTCATCAGACTCTGTGTCCCAGGAGCCTCGTATACCCATTTCGGTCCGAAACCTGAACAAACCCTTCATAGCCGAAGGGGTCCCTTCTAAGCTAATAGATAAGGATATTGTGAGAATAAGGAGCCGGTATCAAATCCCTGAGAACATAGTGCTTAGATTGCCTGACGGTGGCGAATGGGCGTGTTCATCCAATGGGGAAGACATTGCCCTCTACGAGGATAGCCTAACTGGTGGTTTGAGGTTGCCCTTTAGGCCCTTCGAGAGAGAGGTCCTTCATCGGCTCGGCATATCCTCTAGCCAGTTAAATCCAAACGGCTGGCGGATCCTGACAGGCCTTCAGGTTCTTTGGAGGATGGCCAGTGAAGGGGAGTACGATTTATCTGTCGACGAGTTCTTCTTTTTGTACAAGTTGACTTACATGCCTTCCACACCGGGGGTTTGGGGTTTCATGCGCCATAGGGGGTTGCCGAAGCTTATTTTGGATCTCCCAAATTCCAATAGGAGCTGGAAGCCGAAGTTCTTCTTCTTGTGTGGTAGTCATTTCGAGTTTACCCCGGGGGAGGCAGCAGGCGAGCTTTATGGCCTTCGTCGATCCTGGGGGATTCCCAATGCCAATGGTGCACTTACCTCCTTTTCCTTTTTGTCACTTGTTTTTGGTATTTACACTTGACGGCCTTCTGAGGATTTACTTAGTGAACTTTTTCCTTTTCAACTTTTCACCGTCCTTCCCTATCCAAGCGTTTAAAACAACGTCTTTCACTGGTCACTGACTTTCAGAAGGGAAGGGCAGTGGGATTATTTGATCTTGTGTCTCCCATAACTTTAGCACAGTGGTCTTTGGGTCCTAAACCCAGCGCTGAGGTTCTAAAGGCCATCCAGGCGTATAACCGAAGTGGGTGACCCTTTTTTTTTTTAGTTTTTAGATGAAGGTTTGTGCGGTCTTTTCTTGATACCTTTTCTTGTTACAGGCATGACTACCAGGGCTGAGCGTAAGCGCCTGAGGGAAGCGGCGCAGAAGGTGGATGACCTTCCTGACGCGAGTGCTCTTTTTTCCAAGAGAGCTAAGTCTGAAAAGAAGGTGCCCATGGAGAAGGGCACCAGTTCTAAGAAGGGAGTTCGTCAAGAAAGACCTCTTCCTGCTGCAAAAGGTAGGGCTGCTGAGAAGGTCCATGTGTACCATGAGGTCCCTTCTTCTCCTGTTAGAGTATTAAAGGGGAAGGAAGTGAATCCTGACGAGATTCAGCCAACCATCTATAGCAGCTCATCCAGGGCCATGGACAAGGTGAAAGAGATGTACGAGCAGGTCGACTTGGAGGTGTATGATCATGTAGAGGATTTGGATCTTCTACGCTTGTCAATTCAAGATTCATTGAAGGTTGTCTTCCTCTCCTTTTATTTTTAAATGCGCCTTCTTCATATTTTCTTCTCTTCTGACCTTCTTTTTCTCGTTCAGGCTGCAGGACAAGTGTTTGTCTTGGGCAACCGGGTTCGTATGTCAGCGCGTGAGTCAGCGAAGCTTAAGGCAGATCTCGAGAAGGCCAATGCTCAATCCTCTGCCCATCAAGAGGCTATGGAAACCCTTAATGCTGAAAGGGGAGTTCTGAAGAGCCAAGTGAAGAAGCTGGAAACTGACCTCAAAGCTAAGGAGGGCCGTCTGTCTGCTTTGGAGAAAGAGCGTGACGAGTTATTGTGGAAAACCGTGGGCCTTCAACAACAGGTCTTAAATGCTCAGGAGACGGCCGTCAATGAGTTTAAAACTTCTGAGGAGTTCGAGGATGATACTCGCCGCTACTATGTTGCAGGTTTCGAGCATTTCAAGAAGAGGGTTGCTCTCGCTTTTGGGGATGCCCAGGATTGGGCCACGGTGAAGATTATTGATGACGAAGAAACCACCATTGCAGAAGGGGATAGTGAGGAAGAAGAGGAAGGGGATGACGTCTAGTCCAAAGAACAGGTAGCCATTCCGCCGGATGTCCCTTCTGCTCTTCCTAGTAGCGACCAGAGTGGCGGTCTGGCTTCAGGTTCTGCGGAAGAGCCAGCTGCTTCCCTGGATGAAGGGGTCACTGTCCCTTCAACTGATAAAGAGGCGCCTTAGTTTTACTTTCTCCATGTATAGTCCAACTAGGAGGCTTTTCTTTTGAAGAAACAAACAATGTTGTTCTAAACAAGGTCATGTTTACTCCTACTGGAAGGGGTGTGACCGATACTTAACACAATCTGTCAGCTGGGGTAATGTTTACTCCTTGTGGAAGGGGTGTGACCCGTATTTAACATACTCTTTTGGATAGGGCCATGTTTACTCCTTGTGGAAGGGGTGTGGCCCATATTTTCAATGAAACTATGTCCTTATGTAGTTTTCTTCTGTTATTTCTTTTGAAGTAGTTACTGTAGTTCCTTTTATTCTCGTAAATCAAATCGTTCGTTTTTGCATAAGAGCAACTTAACAATACATAGAAGAACTCTATTGACGGTCTTCTTTAATAAGTATGCCTCGGGGGCATCTATCTTGATAATGTATAGAAGAACGTTCTTGACGGTCTTCTTTGATAAACGTACCCCTTGGGTGTCTTAACATGATACGAAACAGAAGAGCTTTCTTGAAGGTCTTCTTCTATAAATGCACCCCTTCGGTGTCTAACATGATAAGGAACAGAAGAACTCTCTTGAAGGTCTGCATCTATAAATGCACCCTTTGGGTGTCTAACACGATGAGGGACAGAAGAACTTTCTTAAAGGTTTTCTTCTATAAATGCACCCCTTGGGTGTCTAACATGATAAGAAACAGAAGAACTTTCTTGAAGGTCTTCTTCTATAAATGCACCCCTTGGGTGTCTAACATGATAAGAAACAGAAGAACTTTCTTGAAAGTCTTCATGTTTAGGTGCACCTCGTGGGTGTCTAACATTTGCACCGCGTGGGTGTCTAACTCGTGCACCTCGTGGGTGTCTGACTAGCGCACCTCGTGGGTGTCTAACTGGTGCACCTCATGGGTGTCTAACTTGTGCACCGCGTAGGTGTCTAACTTGTGCACCGCGTAGGTGTCTAACTTTTGGCATTCTTGTTGTGTTGACGCCCGTCAATGTAAAAATTGATAATATTCGGGCAATAGCAAACATACTTGAGCAATTATTTAAATGAAGACGGTCTTCTATTCATAGATAAAAGATATTGTTTGAGTATACAAACTTCTTAACCATAAGGAAGGTGACTAATGTACGTACCTCAAGGGTAGTACTTCTTGAGGTGCTCAGCGTTCCAAGGATGAGGTAGCTTCTTTCCATGACGGTCTTCTAGATGATAGGTGCCCCTTCGGTAATATTGGATGACCTTGTAAGGGCCTTCCCAGTTGGGGCCTAGCTTTCCCTGTGACGGGTCCTTAGTCGCTTGGGTGACCTTCCTTAAGACCCAGTCGCCGACTTCAAAGCGTCGGAGCTTTACTCTGGTGTTATAGTACCTAGCCATTCTTCCTTGGTAAAGTGCAATCCTTTGTGCTGCTTTTCCTCTCGCTTCATCCAGAAGGTCAAGGTTCAGGCGAAGCTGCCCTTCGTTCACTTCTTCTCTGTGGAAGGTCGTCCGGAAGGTAGTTAGCCCGATTTTGACGGGGATCACAGCCTCTGTGCCGAAGGTGAGCTTGAAGGGGGTTTCTCTTGTTGGGGTTCTCACTGTGGTTCGGTATGCCCATAGCACACTTGGGAGTTCTTCCACCCACATACCCTTTGCCCCTTCAAGCCGGGTCTTGATCTGCTTGAGCAAGGTCCGGTTTGTAACCTCGACTTGACCATTAGCTTGTGGGTGCCTAGGGGAGGAATAGTGGTTCTTTATGTTTAACTGACTGCACATCTCTCTGAAGGGTCCGTTATCAAATTGTTTCCCATTGTCGGAAATCAGGACTCGCGGAATTCCGAATCGACAGATGACGGCCTTCCAGACAAAACTCTTGACATTCTTTTCTGAAATTATTGCCAAAGGTTCTGCCCCCACCCATTTGGTAAAGTAGTCAATTGCAACCACTAAAAATTTTACTTGCTTTGTCCCTACCGGAAATGGCCCCATGATGTCTAGCCCCCATTGTGCGAAGGGCCAAGGTGAGGTTATGGGCGTGATTTCCTCCGGTGGTACCCTTGGAATGTTGGCGAAACGTTGGCACTTATCACAAGCCTTCACATATTGGGTGGCGTCATGTAGGAGAGACGGCCAATAGTAGCCTGCCCTTGTGAGTTTATGCGCTAAAGACCTTGCCCCTAAATGGTTTCCGCAAATCCCTTCATGGACTTCCCTGATAACATAGTTGGCCTCTTCAGGTGACAAACATCTAAGGTAGGGTCGTGAAAAACCCATCTTGTAAAGGATGCCCCCCAGCAACCAGAAATGAGAAGCCCTTATTCTGAGCTTATGCGCTTCTGTCCTATCTGCCGGAAGTGTCCCTTCTCTGAGATAACGGGTTATGGGTGACATCCATGTCGTATTGTCGGCGATGGAGTTCACTATTTCCTCTTCCGTGAAAGGTCTTCCTTGGATCTCAATGAAGCCATCTATCTCAATTCCTGATGATGCCAATCTAGCCAGACGATCGGCGGCTACATTGTCTTCCCTTGGAATTTGGAGCAGTTCTACTTTTTCAAAATGAGCTAACAGAGTCTTGACGGTCGTCAAGTATTTTTTCATCCTGTCCTCCTTAGCTTCATATTCGCCCTTCACTTGCCCCACAATTAACTGAGAGTCATTTTTGATGGTTAATGCCTTGATTCCCATGCCCTTGGATAACCTTAGCCCGGCTAGAAGGGCTTCATATTCCGCTTCGTTGTTTGTGGCACGGAAACGAAGCTGAAGGGCATATTCAAATTTATCTCCTTCAGGGGAAACTAGGATGACTCCTGCCCCACTCATTTCTTTAGTGGATGATCCATCTATGCTCACCGTCCTGGCTTCACCTTCTCCTGGTTTCTCATCTTCCTTTAATGGGTGCGTGAATTCCGCAATGAAATCGGCTAAAGCTTGGGCCTTTATTGCGGTGCGTGGCCTGTAGTCTATATCAAATTCACCCATTTCTATGGACCATTGTACTAATCTTCCAGCCGCATCTTGCTTGTTCATGGCCTTCCTGATGGGATAGTCGGTCATAACTATGATTGAGTGGGCTTGGAAGTATGGCCTAAGTTTTCTGGATGCAATCAGTAGGGCAAAAGCCAATTTTTCCATGTTGGTATATCTTTCTTCGGCACCCCTTAAGGCCCTACTGGTGTAGTAGACGGGCTTCTGAACGCGTTCCTCTTCGCGAATTAGAGCAGAATTGACTGCTAAAGCAGATACGGTCAAGTACAGATACAACGCTTCTCCCGTCTGGGAAGGGCTAAGTAAAGGTGGAGAAGTCAGATAGGCCTTTAGTTCTTCAAAAGCTTGTTGACACTCTTCCGTCCACTAGAAGGCCTTCCTTAAAGTTTTGAAGAAAGGGAGGCACTTGTCCGTGGATCTTGAAACAAATCTGTTTAGGGCGGCTGCCTTCCCCGTTAAGCTTTGAACTTCTTTGACGGTCTTCGGAGGAGTCATTTCCAAAATGGCCTTGATTTTGTCGGAGTTGGCTTCTATTCCACGCTGAGATACCATGAAGCCGAGAAACTTACCAGAAGAGACTCCGAAGACACACTTAGCAGGATTTAGCTTCATGTTATACCTTCTTAATGCTTGGAAGGTCTCTTTTAAATCAGCAAGGTGGTCGTCATCCTTCTTGCTTTTTACTAGCATGTCATCTACATATACTTCCACGTTTCTTCCGATCTGGTCGTGAAACATCTTATTTACCAACCTCTGGTAGGTAGCTCCGGCATTTTTAAGGCCAAAAGGCATTACCTTGTAACAGAAAAGCCCCCTACTAGTGATGAAAGCCGTCTTCTCTTGGTCTTCCTCTGCCATTTGAATTTGATTGTAGCCCGAGAAGGCATCCATGAAGCTAAGTAACTTATGTCCAGCAGTAGAATCCACTAGTTGATCTATTCTTGGGAGGGGATAACTATCCTTGGGGCAAGCCTTGTTTAGATCCGTGAAATCGACACACATTCGCCATTTTCCGGTGGCTTTTTTTACCATCACAACGTTGGCAAGCCATTCCGGGTAGTAAACTTCCCTTATGAAACCTGCCTGCAGTAGCTTGTCTACCTCTTCCGTTACAGCTGCGTTTCTCTCAGGGGCGAAGACCCGCCTCTTCTGCTTAACGGGCTAGAAGGAGGGGTTGACATTTAGCTAATGGGCTACTACTTTGGTGCTGATGCCTGGCATGTCATCATGGCTCCAGGCAAAAATATCGGCATTTTCTCTTAAAAACCGTACTATCGAATCTCGTACTTCTCCCTTTATGGAGGTGCCTATCCGTGTTGTCTTCTTTTCGTTAGGAAGGCCTTCTACTAGTGTGATCTCTTCTAGCACTTCGGTTGGTTCAGCAATGTTTTGCCGTTCTTCCACAATCAGTGCTTGATGGACCGGCTCTGTGCTTGTGGAGGTCAGATAACATTCTCTGGCCATTGCTTGATCTCCCCTCATCTCCCCTATCCCATTTTCTGTTGGAAAACGGACCAAGAGGTGGTACGTTGAAGTGACAGCTCGGAGGCGATTTAGAGTAGGGCGTCCGATTATCACGTTATAGGCAGAAGGGCAATCTACTACTAAGAAGTCGACCTTCTTGGTGGCTTGTTTCGGATAGGTACCTGCTACGAGTTGGAGGGTGATTATACCAAGTGGATAGACGCTGGTTCCTGTGAAACCAACCAATGGGGTCTCGATGGGTCGCAGCTGGGCCTTATCAATTCTCATCTGCTGGAAGGCCGTCAAGTAGATGATATCCGCCGAGCTACCATTGTCAATCAAGACACGTCTTGTGGAGTAGCCTGCAATCTCCAAAGTGACGACCAAAGCATCGTCATGAGGGTGGAAGACCTTGCGGGCATCTTCCTCTGCAAAAGTAATGGGAAGGTCCTCCAGCCTCGGTTTTTTGTCCATCTTCTGTGTTACCAGCACGTTGCGTATTTGGCGCGCATAAGCTTTTCGTAAGGAACGCGAGGTTCCTCCTGCTGCCACTCCTCCGGTTATCACATGAATTTCTCCTAGTGGGGGGGGTCGCGGAAGGACTTCCACTGGAGGTCGTTGTTGACGGGGCCCTTGAGGACGACCTTCTCTCTGTCCCCTTTCAACGAATCTCTGTAACTTTCCCTGCTTGATCAGTTCCTCAATCTGCCTCTTCAAGTCGTAACAATCCTCTGTGTTGTGGCCGTGGTCCCTATGAAAACGGCAGTACTTGTCCCTCGGCCTTTTGTCGGGGTCTGTCAACAACTTGCTCGGCCACTTCAAAGCCGGATCATTTCTTATTTGCATAAAAATATGGTCTACATGAGCGTTTAGGGGAGTGAAGTGGTTGAATCTCTCATTGAATCCCCTTCCATTCCTATCCTCCTGTCTCCTGTTTCTGTTCCGCTGAGCTTTGGGCCTTGTATCATGGGGCTCCACAGGGCGGTCGAGATGTTCCCACTTCCTCTTCTTTCCTATGGTTTGGTCTCGAGCCAGAAGGGCTTCCTCCCCATTCATATGCCGCTGAGCCTCATACATCATCTCTGTCATGGTGCTTAGAGGATCTTTATAGACCGAGAACAAAAAATCTCCCGCTTGAAGACCGGAGATGAAGGCAGTCAACACCACTTTGTCGTCTGCTCCGTCAACCAATAACGTTTCTTTATTAAACCGGGTGAGGTAGGATCTCAAAGTTTCCCCTTCTTTCTGCTTAATATTCAGGAGGTGCGTGGTAGGTCGTCCGTATCGTTGTGCACCAATGAAATGGTTGAAAAACAAACGACTAAGTTGAGCGAAGGATCCTACCGAGTCAGGTGTTATCTTTTTAAACCATACTCTAGCGGGTCCCTTAAGGGTGGTGGGAAAGGCACGACACATGATCTCGTCTGGGACCCCTTGAAGACACATCACGGTCTTGAAAGATTCCAGATGGTCGAGGGGATCTTTTGACCCGTCAAAGGTTTCTAAGGAAGGCATTCTGAATTTAGATGGTAGAGCAAAAGAGATTACCGCTTTTGTGAAGGGCGAGTCTGTTGTATGGACAAGATCATCAAGGTTCTTGGCTGTCCGTCCTTTAAATTCGTCCTTCATCTCCCCCATTTGTATCCTCATTGCCTTCAGTTCTTGTTCCCACTTGGCCGATGACTCCTCAACGGTTATTCTCGTGTTTTCGCCCTTCGTCTCACCCTCCTGCTCTTGGCGTTGCTCGTGTTGTTGCTCCTGCTGTTGTTCTTGTTGTTGTTCTTGTCGAGACTCAGCATCCCCCCTTTCCTTACTCTTTCCCTTGTCCTTTGTCTTCTGCTTCTCAGCCTCCTGTTGCAAGAGCTTCTGGTTAAGGACCTGGTTCTGTCGAGTGAGTTCCTGAAGGTTTGCAGTGAGATCTCGTACTTGTTTCTCCATTGCAACCACCTCAGGAGATTGGCTACTGGAAGGGAGCGTTTGAGCGTGTACTTCCATCGATCGCGTCCTGACCATGCAGTCCTTTTATATCTATGTGGTGAAAGGCAAGTATATGCGAGTTTCCCACAGACGGCGCCAACTGATGTACCTCTGGAATCAGTGGACGGCAGTCAAGACAAGCAGCAGAGTAGACGACCTGCAAGAGGAAAATATGGTGATCGGAAGGGCACCGATTTGGGGCCGGCCTAGGAGGCTCCGATGCCTTTGTTAGTCAAGGTCTTTCTGGTGGTTTAATGCAGAGAATAGTTTTGTATTTTTTCAGTCTACTGTTTATACCTGAGTACGGAAGGAAGATGGCCTTTTATGTCTTTTGGTCATCCACGTGGCCTTCCAGAGGCCGTCCGATCTCGGACACCTGGAGTGTTTAGGGCCCTTCATCTGGCAGGTAGCGGCTGGCTTGTGCGTGGTGCTGGGCGACGCTGTGAGGGCTTCATCCCCGGGATTCTTGGAAGACACCTATTCTAGGTGAAGTGTTGATTCGATGAGGTGTCTCGCTTGGTACCCGTAAAAGATAAGGACGGATCTGAGTCTGGTGACTAAGCTTATTGTGAGCAGTGGAAGGGAGTTGATCAGATGAGGGAGCGGACGGCCTTCTTCGCAGTAGAAGGTCTTCATCTCTTACTTTGGAGAAATTGACAAATATCCCCTTCAGTTACTATCATTGTATAAATAGAGGTTTAGACCTCTCAGATCATTAATGAAAATACACACAAGTTACACTCATTCAAAACTCTATCTCTCTTTCTATTACCTCTTCTCTCTGTTACATTTTCTGCACTGCCTTTATAGAAATCTTTCAGTTGCCCTAGCTCAGGGGCTTGCTAGGCTTACGCCTGGGCCGGCTCTGAAATTTGTGTATTGCTTAACAAGACTAAAAAACTAATTGATTCTCAAAACGCATGCAACTA